>BSAI01000104.1:15560610-15658780 GCA_036245035.1 Adrianichthys oophorus | reverse complement strand
TGGAGGATCTCCAGCAGGTTCAGGCGGCAATCAAGGCTGGAGAGCTTCTTATCAATCGACTCCAGGATTTCACTGATGCCGCTGCCTGGAGAAGAGGCGGCCCCGGGAGAGTCTTCAGGACGGCCGCGTTTGGAGGAAGGAGTGGTGGTGTTTGTCTTCCCCATGACGAAGGTATTTTAACACTCGTCTATGAAGCTCTCCAGGTCCTCCAGGCTGTCAAGGACTTAATAATCTTTTTAGAGGTTTAATGAATATTGTTATAATTATTACTTATATGGCGGAAAGAGAAAAGCAGACGGAAATGTTTGTTCAACCACTTACGCGCCGCCAAGTTGACTCACCACCCACGTCTCGTCGATTCTCGCGATACTCACAGCATCTCACTCCCCCTGTTGCTGTATACAGGTTTTCTGATGGTTCATGTACTAAGCGGACTCATTTTAAATTCATGTATTAACACAAACTTTACAACTTCAGTTAAATGTATGTAACTTCCAAACTTGTGTGTAAGGTTTAGGGAAACCAGTTTCTTAACCTGAAAAAAAAAAAAACGTCAAATATTAAATAATTTACCTAAACTTTGTTTCGCATTTTCTTTTTTTTATTTATTTATTATTTTTTTGCTATACAAGAATAATTTAAAGGAATGTAGCTCTAAATGTGAGTCTGTGTGAGACATGCAGAAGGTAAAAAGGAAGGGCTGAGCAGATAGAGGACATAAGAACCTTCCCTGGGGACCTTAATAAACTGACTAAAGTGGTCCTGTTTTCTGATCAGGCACAAAGAGAACACTTAGCACTGCTTTGAGACACTAAACAGCCACAAAGGAATTTTCCTGCAACTGGGAAACTTCACACTTCCTCTACAAGGCATTGTTAGCGACTGGAATATACAGAAATGCAATAAACAGATACAAATAAGTGTAAGCATGCTTCTGCAATGCTGGTCTCTATAACCAGTGACACACAGGTGCATGAAAACATGGTATAGAGGATGCATTCCAATAAGTGTGACGCTCTGGATAACCATTTCAAACTGGCACAGATAAACATGTAAACTCACAAAGATAGGTCTACCAGATGCACTACAATCTCTGAGGAAAAGCAGCAGATAATGAATAGGCTTCTCACACATTCCAGAAAAGTCTCGCATACGACTCGGAGGAAAATCTGTTTCCACTGAGGAAAAGCAGTGACCTTATTCCTTCTCCGCGTTCATGCACAGCTTTCCTACACCACCAGGTCCGACCAAACAGGCGTGAGCTGAAATTTAGGCCCCATGATGTCAACACAAACACAAAATAAAAAGTTCATCTTTAATTAGGTGTCCCCCCCCCTTTTTTCTAAAGTTCATTTCAATTAGTCCCACCCCGGCCCTACTTTCACCGCTATGTGATTTGTTAGTGCCTCTACTTCTTTGTGGAATGTGTGGCCACAAAGCCGCATGTAGATATAAGTGTGAGTTTTGTGTTTTTGCATGCGTGATATTGTTTTTATGATATGTGTGTATGACCTCAACTAAAAAGGGACTCCCGTGCCCTTGACATTTCCCTCTTGTTGTTATGATGAATTGCAGGGGTTATTTAGCAGTTCATAAGAGAGAAACAAAGAGCTCAGTTTTGTTCCCAACACTGGTACAAATTGCAGAGACATATATAAAAATAACTGCTCTTGAACTTTAACTGTTTCTCCTAATTGGCAAAGTATATTTATTTTTAATCTAATTAACTTAAATGTTGCATTTTAAAAATGCATTCAAATGCAACTGAGAATATCAATGTCATAAATTACTTTTCTAGACTTTTTGAAAACTTTTGAAGTGTTTAAAACAGAGATTAGTTTTGAAAGATTTTAAGGAAGGTGTCTCTTCCTGAAAGGACTGGTGGAATATTGTGGGTAAACAGCTAAACATATAGTGCTTTTAAAATTTTTAATAAACTTTTTTTTTGAGTCTTGAAGATTTTAAGCATCTACAGGAAATGTGAGCAATTTAGGAATAAAACTCTTTGTAGCCATAACAAAAACAAAAAACGAAACAAAACAAAAAATAAATAAATAAATAAATACGCTGACTTTATGCACTTTATGCAGGTCACACAGGTGCAAATGTTATAGGACCTTTGTGTTCTGTGATCCTGAAGGTGCACTATGCCTGCATCGTCCATTCTGTGACATAAGTCGATCAATCAGATGAAATGAAACCCATCAGGTCACCTTTGAAATATATCATTTTTTTTTGTCTGCATAAAGTGAAAGGCTCCTTGATGGTGTGGAAGCTAAATTTAGTTACCTATATTCTGACATATCTATTCCTCCTATAGCAACATAAAAAGGCCAGGATATTACACTGAGATGCTAGCTGAATTTGCAGGAGTGTATTTTAACATCTCATCACTTTCCTTCATTTCTTTATTTAATGGTTTGCACTTAAAGTTTATGCACCTTTCTCTGAAAGTATGAAAAGGCTCAGATTGCTTGAGTGG
Source organism: Adrianichthys oophorus (assembly GCA_036245035.1). Classification (NCBI taxonomy): domain Eukaryota; kingdom Metazoa; phylum Chordata; class Actinopteri; order Beloniformes; family Adrianichthyidae; genus Adrianichthys; species Adrianichthys oophorus. The sequence continues at coordinate 15,656,298 of BSAI01000104.1, read as the reverse complement.
CAAACGTATCAACAAAGCTAAAGTAGAGCAATTCCCAAACACTTTCTCTTTTTTTGACTGTTCACACCCTCAAGTGTGTATTTATTTTTCCTTCTGTGTTTCTGCCACTGGCTGAGGCTTTATGTATTTAGTGTCTCTTGTTTGCGCGCAATCTGTCTGTGATTACGGCCTGCAGCAGGCTTCGTCCAACCGGATGCGTCTCTTAAAAAACAGCTTCATTAACAACGATTTTGCCAAGAATCTCAGTACTCCTTGGTGGTATGCTTAAGGATGAAATAAGATGGGCAATCCTAACAGCAGATCACCTGGTTTGTGGGAAATGGAGGAAATATACAACTGTGACGCTTGCTGTAAAATGCTTGTCCCAGTTGGACAAGACAGTCGGAAGTCCCTCTGAATTAGGAAAAAGGATTTCCTACACTATTCAACCATTTTCAAACAGTCGCAAAACAAAAACCTTAATCGAGCATTTGCAAGCATTTCTCATGTGTTTGTCGATATTTCTTTATTTCGTTGTCATCTTTTTTCTTTTTTTTTTTTTTTCTGCTGAGTGCAGCTGCTTGGGCCCTGCCATGCAGAAAAGCCCAATATGGCTCTGTCTGTAAATCGGAGTCCGGGGGCCACAAGGCAGAAAAAAGTGAGAACCACCCGGCAAAATATAGCGCACGATGGCTCCCAGCAGGCATCATTTGGGGACGAGAGATTTTTTTTTCTCCCATCATTCTCTCTCCTTTTTCCTGCATGGTGAGCAAGTTGGAAAGCAGAGCCCTAACATTGCTGCTGACACAACCACTCAGGGACGGCTATAACAGCTTTCTTAGCGTGGCACCTGTTATTGAGCCGTCAGTGCAAGAGAGAATGAGAAAAAGAGGACCGGGCAGGGAGCGAGAACAAGGAAAGGAGACGTCATAGTTCAGAAAAATCCTAATTTTGCTTTTTATTCTCAACGGTTTTACTGCTTTCCTCATTCTGCAACCTAAATTTTGATTCTTCAGTCAGTTCATGTTATTAAGAACTAGATTCACTTTGCAAAAAGAAGGCAGAGTTCAGGTGTATCATGATCACAGTCCTGAATTTCCCTGTTTGAATAACACATTTTTCCCTTTGTCTCTTCCACTTCATTTTATCTACAATTAAAAGCCCTTTTTTTTAGAGTGAAGTGGGATTTTTTTTCTTGCTCGTATTCATATCTGAACTGAAATAAGCATTAGGATTTAAGCTTTTTATTACGTTTTTACCAAAAATAATAATGATCCTTAACATTCTCTACGTCTGAAACCTCACAGGAATTATAAAACGAAGAGTGGAGCAACAGAGGAATTAGAAACAAAATCAAAAATATTCTGTTTTAAGCTAAACTTTGTATATTTAAGATGTCAACTGCCAGTGGACAGTGATAAATCCAAGATTACAACAGGTTAACACAATTGTGTGCCGAAGCAAGGACCAAAAACAGGAGGGAACAAAGAGAGATCAAGAAAAAAAAATACTTCTGTTTATTTTTCTCTCAGCAAATCATCAGAGGTGCACAGCAAGTTGCAGTCCATTCAAGCAAAGCAGCTCTATTCCTCTGCAGAGCAATCAAAATGGATTAAAGCATCCACGCTCCAGCTGCCTTCTCACAAATCAGATATGCCTGTGATGATGATAATCAATCCATAATAAAATAACACAACATAAATCTGATAGTGTTGTTCCAACAATTTTAATAACATAGATTAAATATTGCCATGTGCACTAGAGTGATTTACAGATGAAAAAGTGCTATCAAGCTTATATACACCCTTTTTCTGGTGGCCCGCCAATAATGCCATTAACTGCATTGTTCAAACTCATTATGTGATGAGAAACACAATAATAATTGCAGGACTACAAATTCACAATCTCTCCAATTGAGCTAATCACTTTTGCCAGCATTATTAGTCTCTCTTCCTCTTCCTTTCTGCCCAGCTTTCTTTTATCATAAATCCTGCGAGGGGCTGCTGTATAAATCCCTCTTGCTGAATTAGTACTGTAATTTCTGGTATCCATGCATGCTTCGCCAGCACAGACCTTTGAGTTATTAATCTGGGGAGAGACGGGGGCTTGGGGGTAGGGGGGGATGTCACCGAAACAATATGCTGAGCAGTTGGCCTGGATACTAGGCTGACCCCATCCATGCCAAAGCCCTTAGTGCGTTCAATTAAAATGAAAAGATATGGACCTGAGCCCAGATTGGAGAACTTGAAGGAGGGAAAAAAACAAAACATTCTGAGTTTCTCTTTTCTTTATTCAAGTGTTTTTTTTTTCCTGTTTTTAATGAAATATTTAATTATAACCCAAAAAGAAAAATTTGAAGACCAACTTCAACTGCTTGTACATTAACATCGATGCTATTTGTAAATGCCAATTCAAAAGTTTAGACAGATTAAAAAAATATATGGTTAAAAAACGAAGAACTTAGACGTATGTAGTTTAGTTTAAAAACCCACTTCAATAAAAATCATGCTTTTGGTTGTTCTTGTAGCATTTTTTTTATGATGGAGGACATAAAAAAAGAAAATTAAGCTTGAAATTGTATTTTTGTGTATTTTCTTTATTTAAACCGCTGTGAATCAAGAACAGACAAATATAGTTGAAAAAGTTGTAAATGTGGTGTAGGACTTACAATGGCAAGCCACAAGCTCCCTGCTCTGCTTCATTTTGATGCATCCACTGGTAGACAACTAGATCAACGTATTTATTTGTTTTCCACATCGCAGCTGGGATCTGGCTAATAACCGTACGGCTGTAATTTTGTTGCACCTGTAATGTCAAGTTAAGGTTGTGAGAGGCTGTAAGCTAGGGTGAGAGCATGTAAACAGATGAATGATGGGAAAGAGTGCTGGCTCTGCACCTACAGTCCTGCCTACAACTAACACAAACTGCAAATGAACTACTGCCGATCTGCAAACATATGTCCGATAGAAAATTACTTTTTTTTTGGGCTGCATCACACCCTACTGCTGCCGTGATGCAGCAGAAGAGTGGTCAACCTCTAATTGGAAGACTGCAGGTTCGATATCCGCCTTGCCCACCAATGTGTTGAAGTTTCCTTATGCAAGACACTGAATATTGCCTCTGGTGGAAGGTTGGTGCCAGTGTTTGGCAGCAGACCCACCATTAATGTGTGAATGGGTGAGTGGGACTATGACTATAAAGCACTTTGGGCCTTCAAGGCAAAAGTGATATACAAGTGTACACCATAATCATGATTAAAAGACCACTAGGAATGCTTTTAAATTTGATCGAAAGATGATTGGAGTGGGACTTTAACAGCTCAAAATATACATTTCTTGCAGGAAATTAGTACTCAATCAAACCAAATCAATCAAACTCTTAAATAGTTGGATTTTGAGATTACATGTTTATGCATTTGTATAAAAAAAAAAAAAAAAAGTGTTTAAAGCACGCAGACAATTTGTATGTGTGTCAATGACTATGTTCGTCTAAAACAAACAAAAAATTTAAAAACTACAAAAGTTGTTTGATGGAGTTTTTCTCTTTACAGAAATTGAGGCAACAAAAAAGAGGCCCCCCATGCAAAGTTTTAGTGCACTCTGCTTTTAAGTCCCACACTGAATGGTTGTGAGTTGAGTTACTGAATGTCAAATTGCACATATGGCCCCCTCACAAAACACGACAGAGGAAACACTTTGTTTGCTTTTGTTGAAGTTAGTTCTCTTTTTCTGAGTCTTTTAAGTGATCAAAAATGCCCGCTGATTTTTGATGTCTGCAAGAAGGGGCGGGGGGAGTGTGTGTGGGGAGGGGGGTACAGAAGGTGTCATCCAGTGATATACAGCTCGAGTTCTCTGTCACACAGTGCAGTGTCTGCTGGGAAATAATCTGACATCTTGTGTTCGGCGCATCCAAGGGGTGGGGGAGAATGGAGGAAAAAAGGGAAGGAGGCGAGAGGGAGGGGTAAAAAGGAAAGCGATGGAGAGTGGAAGAAGAGAGAGGACACAATCAATTCAGCATCCCCATCTCCATCATGTCATCGCCTGTCAGCATATACTTATGAATAAATCTTTGAGAAGTGTTTCAGAGCTACAGTCCGATCAATGTCCTGGCGGTGCCTAGCGACGTCACTGACAGGCGTCACACAATCCCTCAAAACACATCCGACCCTTCTCTGACCTTAAACACTGGAACACTATCTGACCCTGCATGCACTCCACTTCAGGATGAGACACTCATTTCATAGCTTCAGTATTATTAGTCAGCAACGTTGTAAAGCTTTCTTTACGTCAGTTTAAATGAGCAGCATAAACCTTCTGATGATTAAGGCAACAGTATAATATTAGCTTAGTTAAATAATTATTAAAAGCAGTGGTGCACCGTCAGGGCATGCGATGCCAAAAGTCACAGATAAGGAAAACATTTGTATTTGTTATCTAGAGTTCAAATTAAAAAAAATAAAGTTACAAAAAAAAAAAAAAAAACAACCATTGAGCAGGAAACTTTCAATTCCAATCACAGTGCTGAAGTGTCCCAAAATGATGGATCGGTGGAGTAACATTTTGTTTGAAAAGTCAGACACCCTGAGAGTAAAAGCTTTCTTTTCTAATAAATACCAAAGTTGTGGAACCAAAGTTAAAGTAAGGCAGTAAAGCAAGTACAATAAAAGCAGTTGGTTTAAAAAAGCTGTCCAGATACTCTAACTTTCTGGTCAGGGCTTCAACAAATTCAATGTGTCTTGGAAAGACCATCAAGTTTTATTTAAGCGTTAGGTCGTTGTTTCTTTCCCCCAAGTTTCTCTGCGTGCAGTTTTGTAGGAATGCATTGTTTGATTTCATTTTTGCAATAATAATTGGAACGTTTATGCAGAATGCTGTCCTCACAGATTTTTTCACAAAGTTCTACAAAGTAAAGAAGACAAAAGAAGCTTTGTGATCCCTGATCTGGACATCCAAAGTACTTTGGGAGGAAAAAGCTGACTGACTTTGTAGGAAAATGTTAAGGTAAAAAAAAAAATGCAAAAAAAATCACAAGTTCTTCTTATCCAGATTTCATGAACAATTCTTCTTTGTTTCTGTTTTACTCATGAATTAAGACACTAACTTATAGGAGACTGTTTCATTCCAAACTATGTTGTTTTTTACAACAGTGGTATATTTTAGAGAAAACTATCTTTTTTTAAAACTTTTCTCAATTCAGTTTCTCAATGTTGTTGATTTTTTTCCTCAAAAAAGTCTATCTTCCACATTACAGAAAAGTGGTAAGTTGCTAACCTTTCAAACATTAGATGAACATACCATTAAGGATGGAAAAATTGGAGGCACATATGGTCAAACTCATTAGAAAAGAAGGAAAAAGATGGTGACAGAGTGAATGAATTGAGTCATTAAACATGTGTTTGTGGGAGCCCAGATCCCATATGACAATGTGGGGTGTCAAGATGCTTCTTTTGCCTTTTCCTGTAAGTAGACATCCAGCCTGCCTCAATTGGCTTTCTCCTCTAGGCAGAGCATGCATCCATCTTTCTGGGAAAACGTGATGAATTTTCCCTCCCTGAGGTCTCCAGAGGGACAACTGCCTGTGGTGTGTTTAAAATTACAGCCTTTCGTTAATCAAAGTTCTTTGTCATAATCCCTCTCACAGAAAAGACAAATATCAACCTTGGTTCTAAGTTGTAATGCAGACATTTACTGAAAGAGCCATTACATGATCTCTTGTTAATTCTAAAAAAAAAGGACCTTAGTGGAATGTATTTAATAGTGTCTTTACTTTATTATGCTGAAATAGCAGGGTTTAAAATGTCTATCATATCCACATATCTTCTTCTTTGCCTTTCAGCTGCTTCTTTAGAGGTTTTCCATTGTAGATTATTCATTCTGGTCTGCATATGTGTTTTAGCTTTAGTTTTTTTTTCCAGATGCCAGACATTTAACAACCCTCTGCCTTTAGCCGGACTTGGGACCGGCACGTGAAACCACTTGTGCCCTCTTGTGGTTTATTTTGCATACCTCACTAAGAAAACTTCCTAACTTACACGTGCACAAATTTGAACATTAAACTTTGATCAAACATTGTGTACATAAGGATTCTGTTGTTTAGCAGATACAATGTTTCTTTATTCTTTCAGGTTTTTGGCATCGCAATCACAGCATGAAACCGTTTCAGAAAAGATAAAAATTAAAAGTACTGCTTCAGAAATGTTGCTCAAAAAAGGAAAATTGTTCAATTTTCAACACATATTTATTTATTAAGTTTAAAAAGCACAAAATATTGATAATAATGACGTGGCCTTGTAAAAGAAGTATCGGCCAAAATGAGGTGCTAAAAGCCATATCTGCTAACAGACAGAAACAGAGCCTTCAGTGGTCAGTGGAAATAGAAAACCACAATGATTCCATCGTTGCTGCACAAGATGGAAAATCTACATTTGAGTTTAAAACCATGGAAATAGAGCAAAAAACAACTATGCACTTTTACAAAGCACTGACCGTAAGTTGTTTTTTTTTTTTAATAAAAATCAATTATTTTATTCCAGGTGTCTTCACTTCTGTTTGTTCAGTCCTCACCAACCCTTTCACTCTGTCTTGTCTCTTGATTTCAGTGTGGAGGGCAATCATTTCATGAGTGATGGCACCCATCAGTGTAGTGCATGTGCTGTAAAACTGTCAGCTGCTGACAGATTGACTGACGCAGTCAACCCTTCGATTACTACCACAGAGCAGTCTGGGTCAGGGAGAGTAAGATGCGGAACGAATAACATGCACAGAGAGGAGAAAAAAAAAACGTGAAAGAAAACAGGTGCGTTTAGAAAGTCATGTTTTACTGTGATTTCTCCTGTGAGCACAGATCAAATCTGGCACTAAACTCAAACCATAAAACAAACATCATCACTCTTAGAGGGAACATGAAGGAAGACAAAAAAAAAAAAAACTGTTATAAGAGAGGGAGTGTACCCCGTGTAATATCCAACAGCTGTTGATACAAAGGGAAAAAACTTTATTCAGTCCAGATGGTCTCAGTCAGTGGCAGAATGAGAGAGCTGACTTCATTGGCTCCAGCCATGTGTTTTTCCTCCTGACAGAAATGAAAATGGTCGTTTGTTTGTCACTGCTCACTGCACAGCTTAAAATGCAGCAATTAAATGTTCCTTGGTGATAATGCACCATAATTACTCAAACTCCTGTTTATCTGCAGCAGAGGGAGGACAGAAGGGACACTTTCCTCAGATGAGATTTTAAAATCCAGAGAGCTTGTTACCCACAAGAAGAGACGGCAATTAGAGGTAGGGATTTGTAAAAGTCAGAAAAAGCTGTAATCTTCTCACCGTCTTGTTGAAAAATTACAAAATTATATTGTTTTTCATTTTCTTGAAACAAAAGCCAGAAATGTGGTGTCGTGAGAATCGCACCATGAATGGTGTTCATCTCTCTGGTTGCTCCTCCAAAGGTTCACGTCATGGCATGTTGAATATGTCGCACCTCTGAACTGAGGCGAAAACCTCATTCAGTTGCAGAGGTGTGGAAAAGTTACCATTGGCCTCTGACTGCTGGTTGAACGTAAATTTAGTCACTTATCGGAAATAAAAGTTGAGCCTCTCTGTACTTTAACAGACCGAATGACAGCAGCTGAGTCATGGCTGAAGGAAACTAACATTGCCGTTTCGATTATTATTTTTTTTTTTTACTTTTGCCGCTCAGTAAAATCACTCATGAGCAAGCCAGAAAGATGCAGGCAAAAGTGAAGTGAAGACGTGACCTGTGGGTGTTTGACTCAAACATTCACACCACACAGCTTAGCTGCAACTGCTCAGTGAATCATGCAGAGAAGCCTGACTGCCAGTGGTTTAAGCTCAGCAGTGGGCTCAATGGTTCATAAAATGTACCAAAGTCAGTTGTCTTAGTGTCACATCTGTATTTTTTTATCCTTTGATCTTCCCATTACTTCCCCTCACACTGACCATTTTAAGGAAGATTCATTGAACCGTTTCTGTACCATCTGACAATGACAGCTGTCTGAAGAAAAACTACCATTCAATTATTTTTTGAGGCCTAGAGAAGTCATGTAATTCTTTTTGAATGAAATTATCTGAGGAATGTTTGTTTTCATTTATTTCTTTAAAAATATATTTCATTTTCAGCCATAAAGAAAGTAAAAAAAAAAAAAAAAAAACTTTGACTTTAGTTTTTCAGTTTGAACTGACATTTTTATCAAAAGGTTGATGCTTTTAGAACAAAAAAAGTCATCATGTGAAATTAGCTAAAATAATTAAATTTTGCCAAATTAACAACACAAAAGGAAATAATTGAGCACAAATGAAATGAGGACACCCAGAATGATGTTGGCCACATATTGTAAAATACAACTGAGTGCTATGTTGCTCTCATTTTGGCTTTTTCTCCAATAACAGGATCTGGTTGTGTAATCTGCACATCTGCTATCGTCTGCACAAATATGTGTTCATTAAATGCTGGGCTCTGATCAGAATAATGCACAAACCTTCACCGAGATAAGAGCTGAGTCCTACCTGACTCACAACTATTATTATTATTAGGAAATTTCCACTCTAAAAACCATCAGATAAGCAAATCTAATGTCTTCTGATTAGTAATAAGAAGAGATCCACTTCAAATGCTAAACTATATGCAACAGAGATAACTCCTCCAGCTGCTAGCGGGTTTAAGATAATTGTGGGAAAAATATAAAATGTATTTGTCAAAAGAAAAGGAGAAAAACTGTTTTAATTTGGAGTTTTATTTGATGGTATTTATTTTTTTTCCTGTTTTCTTATCCTTTTTAGATATTTTGTCTTCTGCTTTTTCAGTGTGAATTGTAAGACTTAAAACAATTATTTGGAAAAATGTTGAAACTATTTAATTCAGTGAATTATTGTAGTAAAGGGCCCCCCTCTGTTTTGTGCCCTTTTAGGGAAGTAATGTTGTTGCATGTGTGTGTCAGTGAACGGGTCTACAGAACAGGGCTATTGACTGATGAACCACTAATTTTTGCATCTGAAGAAACATGTTTAAAGCGGGACTGTCCCCTCTCCGTAAGCATTATGACAGTGTGGTTCTGTTTCACAAGCGCTCGGTACATATATTCTGTTGACTAATTATAGTATTAGCTCATCTCTCCAGTCCTCACTTTCGTCAACTCAGAAAGTAGAGTAACCACACTACAAAAGGTACATTTTGTTGCTGCGTCTAGTTCCATCACATACCTCGATGTTAATGTTATCCGTTTCCTTCTTCCGGTAATATTGCATCAGATTTCCAATATTCATGGTGTGTTTTTCCATCTTTCACAGATCAAGACTTCACAGGCTTTTTAGATGAAAAATTATCAATACAAGATGAAGCATCAGCAAAAAATGCCGTGACACATTGCCAAAATGCTCTTGTTCCCGGTGCCAGCATCAATAATTCAGCCACCAGCTCATAACTTTATTTTCAATGCATAATTGAGGCCAACTAGTGATGGCTGTTCGTTTTTTTCTGCCTTTAGCTATTTATATGTTGAGCAATTCTTAAACAATAAGCAGAGCAGTCCATTAAGCTTTTGACATCTTCTATTTCCACTACAAAAGATGCAGGGGAGCAGCGGGAGTGACCAGCCGCCTGTTACACGTGCTCCGCTTTGGGCAGTGATGGAGGCTTTGGTTGTTTTCATGGGATGCTTTTGTATAGTGACAGCTACTGTAAGCATAAAAACTTTATCAAATTTGTGGGAAGACTGCGGTGAACAAAGGAAGAAATTAACTCTCAATATTGCAAACATGTGGTTTGGAAAGGAAGGGGGTCCTTAGAAAGGTGTGATAGATGTCATTGTTAGATTCTTAAGGTGCACTTTGACTGTGTCATTTTTGGCATGTCTTACATTGAGTGCTTAGATTTTTTATCATTATTGCTTTTCCTTTTTTTGAGTTTTGTAGACAAAAAGTTACGCCTGTCAATATTTGAATTTCAGAAAGGCGATTAAAAGGGCATTCCCTCCATGAAGTGACGCTCTTATATGACCTGACTAAATGAGTCATGCATTCAGGCCACTATTTAATAAACATTGATTTAGTATTTTAATTACACGTTAATCTCAAGACACTAAGGTGCCAGGGTTATGCCTCTCAAATCTCACTGCAAATTTTGTTTGCAAATATTTATTAAGAATAACATCCTGTGAGAGCCATAAAACTGAATACCAATCATTAAATAGAGGCAGGCTGTCTACAGTTTGTACACAAATGTCAATTTCTGAAACACAGGTTGTGCTTTTCGTCAACACACGTGTTCTTGTCATACTGTCAAGTGCATATTTTAGAAACTGTAGAGAATTTGCTAGCAAAAAAATCATTGTTGAATTTTCTGATCATGTTTTAAAACATTTGGAGGAATTTCAGAAAACTGGGAATCGATGAAGGTTGTTTAACAAGAAAGAAAACAGAATTCAGTGTTTTTTTGTCAAAAAATCAGCCCAAACAATGTTTTTTCTGCACTGGAGTGTTGTTAAAAAGTTGACAAGCACAACTTCTGAAGTTTTTTCTGTAAAGATGTTGTTTTGACACAATTTTTCAAGAACAACACGTCATAACATATGAACCACTGTCCCTGTTAACTATGCACTGCAGAAAATGGCAACTTATCATTGGACTAAACTATTTTCCATCCTGATGACACGTTAAAGTGTGACTTATTAAAACACAAGAGGAAACTTCAGAATTTGCAGGAAATTGAGTCTAAGAGCTTTAGGGGAAGAACAATGGGGTGGACAGTAAAACTAAATTTATCTCTTTGTTGCCTTATCTCAAACAGGCTTGAATAGGCTTGACAGCATATTATCAAATTTTGAGAAAAAACTGATTAAAAAAATGTTCACAAGCTGAAGAAAGACCAACTTTTTTTTTTTACTTTCCAACTGACTTCACTTCCACACTCAATGTATTCTGTTCTCTTGTTATAATCTGAAATAATAACTGGTTGAATGATAGTTTTAACTTGAGTGAGGGCCAGTGCATGTGGCTGTTCTCCGTTTGGCATTGTGATGGACTGGATCTGTCCAGAACAACCCAACCTGCTAATCCTTGTTGGGTGGTGAGGCATCCCCTGTAATCTCATAACAGATTCATTGAGGATAGAACATAATAGGGTGAGTGTTCTCATCAGAACACACTGCACTGACACGAAAGCCCGACATCAAAACACATACTTTTTGCAATCACAGTATATTTGAAACATGTACATAGTGTACTTTGGTGTTGGAACCATAACACTATAAAGTATTTGTTGAACGGGGATTCATGAATTCTATTCTACATTGTTTTGCAAAGTATTTACTAATAGATTCATAGGCAGGCCTTTTCAAACTAAAGAGGTTGCATGAGAGATTAGGTAAAAGTATTAAACTTTTATTGTAGTAACTATGATTAGTTTTGAAATTATTATTCATTAATTATTAATATTACTTTTTTTTTTAAAGATTTATTACTTTATTTGTGAAACAACCAACTACTTGGTTAGTGTTTGGCAAAAAAAAAAGATAAGAACTTGATGTTTTCACAAAGTAAAATCTGTTCTTGTGCTTTAACATTACACTTAGTAACTTAGCACTTTTTTTGGACTCACAAGTTAGGAACAGAAGCAAATGCTCAAAGATATTGTGTTTTATGCTACACCAGTCAACCTGACACATCAATATCCAATAGATTTTAGTTTTGGGATTGGATCAGTTGGGCAAAAATCCTGCCTGTCCCTCTCCAACTGTGAATATTGTCCTTTACTGTAATTTAAAGTTCTTGTGTTAGATTGTACTGCACAAATTTTTCTTATAGAATAAAATATTTGTTTAGGATATAATTGCATATATAACCCTTTAATTAACCAATCAAGACCAAATTAATTAGAAAATACAATTGTTTTCTTCTGATTACCTTGGAAGAGTGATACACTCAATCAATGTTTTTCAATAATACGTTTTCTAAATGTGTTCTACCGTTTCGGTGAGCAGGAAGTTAAAATGTTAAAAATTTGAATACTATGCAGCCAGTTTGGAATTAAAATAATCCAAGGTAGCACATTAAGTATTTTTATTTCAAAAAAGTAGATTGTCAGGAACTGATCAAATCAGTCAGATAAAGGAAATGTCTGAAGACATTAGCATAAAACATGCATGTGTTGTTGTAACTGAGGGCTTTCAAATGACTCAATAGTAAAAGATGAAAAACTGAAACTATAGAATAAGCAAGATTATACGCACAATTAGATTTTTAAAAAGTACAGTATCTATCACAGTTCATTCAGGGCAGTTCATCACCAAAGGCTAAGCACTGCCTTCAATTTTAAAAAAGCATGTGTGTATTTCTGGGTGGAGTGCTTCATCCAAACCAATTGTAATTTGGTTCTGATTTAGTGTGCAATTGGTTATTTTAATGAAGCAAGAAATACACATATGGTCAACAACAACTACTGTACTTTGTAGAGATTGGTAAACTGAACATATACAAAATATTCAAAACCAAGAAGAGGTGGTAATGTTCCTCCAATATTTCATCTGCAAGACTTTCACTTCCAACTGACTATAATCAGTGATAGATGGGCAACATAATTTTTACTGAAATATAACTTTATGTTCTTGTTTCAAATGAAAACTGCAGATCTCCCTGCTCGCTGCTGCCTTCTGCATAGCCCTAATAAAGCAATGAATCTTAAGGGTTTTATATATTGCTGCCCCTCCTCTCTTTCATTCTTGCTCGCTCTTGTGCTCTTGCTGTTTTCACTTTCATTCCAGATCTGTCCTTCACAAAGACATATTGAAACCAAGACTGCATTAGTTTGATTGGGTGGCTGAAAAATGATAAACGGAAAACTGTAGAGTTTTGTTAGGGAAAATATGTAAATAAAGATCAGTAAATAAAAATTATTTTTGATCTAAGTTAACTTAATTAAAATGGACAGGGTGAAAAAAAAAAACATCCAGTTGGATTTGACGTGAGGTTGCAAAAAGGAATGTTCAAGAGTCCATGTTTTCTGTAATATTTGCTTGGGTTGTTCCTAAGATCTAGCTGGCTGGTGTAATTGAGCCTATACTCGAATCAGGGCTGAGGGAGCAGGCAAAGGACCATCGATAAACTATGAAATAGTTCCAATAAGACCAATCAATAAAGTTTTGTGAGCAACTCCCATGAGGCTTTGATTTTCCTCTCAAACAACAATCCAGGATCTGTAGTCTTCAAAGGCAAACTCCACCTTTGCTGCTACTTTGTTTCTTTCCCCATGTTTGAGTGATGCCACTAAGGTCGATTTCATCCATGTCCATAAAGGCTCTCCCACACTTGAGTCACCCGGGAGACAGCTTCTGTCGGTCTGTGCAATGGTAGCAACAACCAATAAAGGTCAATCTCCCATGCTAATGGCCAATTGGGTTTGTTTCCATTATTGGCCCTCAGAGTTGTGGTCAACAGATGGAGAGCTGGCATCGTTGAGTCGAGCTGCGCTTCAGCCTTAGCCTGCCTGAGCTCTCTATCTGCACACTGATGTGTCTGTACTCTTTCTCCACTGCTTGTGTTAACCTGAACACCACTCCATCAAACACAGCTCCTGTATACAAAGAAACATTGCAGTAGAGTCACACAGTAAGGGCTAACCATTTTAGCTAATTGCCTCATTAATGATTCACTGGTGTTAGACTGCTCCAGCACTTCACTGTGGGGAGCAAATTGTTCTGATTGGTTTGCCTTTGTCAATTATTGATGGGGCAGTGAGCTGAAGTGCTAACACCTGACTTTGGAGGTCCAAATGGCACTGCATTCCCATCACACACCATGTTATCACACACCGTATGAACACATACTTTGAAGTGTTTGATGACGGTTACTCTCTAAGAGTACATGTTGCATACCTCAGGGCAATAGCTCTGATCCAACTTGTTTTAATTTGAGCCTGTTGGATACAGTGTGGGACCTACACCTTGGTAGCCAATTTTGAAATAGGTCTAAAATGTTTGCAAAGTGATAATAATAATGAAACTACTTACAGCCATTGCAGGCGTGGGGGTTAGTTAGTCTGACCCTAAGACTTTTTTTAGAATTTGTTGCAAATTTGCTGATGAAAATAGGTTATTTAGAAAGTGAATAAAACAAGAAATGTTCAACATTTGAAATGTCATTTAAAAAGCTGTGGCTCATTTAATTTGACATCTCCAAAGTTGCATGTTGTTCAGACATGAGTGGTGTTGTAGCAGTAGGTGGTGCAAGTTCAGTATTGTCTTTGTTTATAGTGATTTATGATAGGTGCAGGCAGGGCCTTCCCGAGAAGAGTCTTGTAAATTGGACCTCCAGTAGATTGTAGTAAATGTTTTAATGGGACGCATGGTGATCTCATACAACTTCAAGACAAAAATGCCAAAAAAATGCAGTATTTAGGTTTTAAATTGAGTATAGAATAAAACTGATGAAAGCAGAGCAGACAATGACTAGACAGTGTTTGTGACTTTGCTCATCTTTCCCTGGCCTTAATTGAAGCTGATCATGGAGTCATCCCCCATGCTGGCTGCTCTGTCACTCTGAATTCAAGCCAAGTGAGCATGCCACGTACACTCACAGGGTGGTCACTCTCTTTGTTTTTAACTGGCACCAGTGACAGCAGGGCACAGCCCAGACTCCAAATACAGTGATTGTGGCTCACTGTGTGTCACCATAAAGCCTGGGCAGGGAGACAGCGTTTAGACAAGGCTCCTCCATATCTCACGGTTTTAAGTTTTTGTATGTGAGCACAAGGCATGATGGCAAAGCAGCGTGACTTTAATCACTTTTTTCCCTTCTCTTTGTCTCCTCTTCCTTTCTCTCTCCTAAACAGATAAACCAACTGCAGAGAAGCCATGGCATCAGAGAGGCTGAGAAGTCGCACTAAGACCCCAACAAAGCACAACATTTGAGAAGAACGACAACTCACAAGACCCGCTAGAATCCCCCATAAACCTCACAACAAAATTCCTGAAAGCCTCTTATTACTTCGGTTTCACTCCTTGGTATTTTACCTCTGGCTTTTTTTCTACAAAATACGGCAAAAGAAGAAAAAAAAATTTAAGAAACTCATTATCACGACATCATTGACAATGCCTGATAATTACCGAGAAGACTATTTTCTCTTTGGTGGAGAATCCGTTATGCATGCTTCTGTATAAAGATCATAATTAAATCCTATTCTTATTTCTAATATAGGAAACATACAAAGTCACTGTCACCAAATTCATTATTGTACTCACGGTTTGATATTCCAAATCATTATCCTCCGTTATCAGACATTATCATTTCAAACATTTATTTTGTCTTTTGAAGTTATTTGAACTGTTAAAAATAACTACTTTTTATTGTTCTTATTCTCACTAAGTAACAGCCTAGTTTTCCTCTCCAGTATCCTCACTAGTTCATGTAAATAGAAATGAATAGGGAAAACAGCATGGACCAGACAATAGGGTATATCTATCTTGTTAGACCACAAATCTCAATACGTAGATCTTTCTGAAAATCTTTTTGAAGTGTAGAATACATTTTTTTTTCCTGATAGCTAAAGTCAGTCATGGACATTCATATTTTTTTCTGTATTAGATACAGACATAGTAGATACAATGTACCTAAAGTATTAGGTGTAGGCTTTCATATTATTTAACAGTCTCGAAGGAAACATGAGGCATGCCTTTTTTGGTTTGTTTTTACTCATTTGAAGGCAGGAAAATGGAGAGGAATCCTGGAAGGCTATGATCCTGTTTCAGCACATTTATGAATTAATTTAAAACATTCCATGTATGGTTTAATGCTTCAGTTTGAGTTTTGACCAGCATCTACATCAAATATCTTCCACTGCAATAACTTCCCCTCATCCTCTCAGCGATACCTTTTTTTCAAGAAAAAAAAAAAAGGTTACTGTCAGTCTGGGAGGGACAGAACTTTTCTTGGAATAAAAGTCTACTCCACTACTGAGCTGAAGTGACTGAAGAAAAGAAAAAAAAAACTCAATGACTGCAGTGCTGGCAGATGAACTTTGACCTACGTCTTCCAAGAATAATGAAGTGAACTGGTGAGCAAAGGAATGGACAAGCTCAAAGTTATAACATTATCTCTGGAGAAGACATAAAACAAAAGTGGAAAAAAAGGGGAAACGCTGCCTTGTTGAACACTTCACCTCCACAGTCATGTTTCGTCTACCTCTTAGTGTGTGCTAAGGAATCCACGTCGTACTAGTGACCCGCTTCATTAACCCGTCTGCTTTTAAGATATATGTCCGACAATTACAAGACAACAGTTTAGAGTGGAGGGATGCACATGTCAACCATTCTTCCTGAGACAAATACTTTTTGTGTTTCTGTTTTTGTATATATGTACAGTATGGCGAGTATGCATAATCTCATATGCTATACTCTGCATGTTTACCTATAGAAGGAACCTGGCTACTATTCCTAGACAAGGAAGCACAGGGAATCATTCTGTTGACACCCTGAACAAACGCACTCCCACTGTCAGCTTACTTTGTTTATTGAAAAAGTGCAGGAGCATGATAAAAACAGGTTTTGTCTAGGTGCTGCTGTGATGCTTGTCTTTTGCCCTGCAGCCCTTTTATTAAGGTGCAGACACCATGAAGGGACACGCGTCCTCACTTTGATTTCAAAGTGAACGCATCCACAGCAGGCACGGGATAAGTAAAAGAGAAAACGTAAGCTGAGGCTTTACAGTTAAGTGGCAGCGCACATATTGGCACGGGGCATCATGCCAACAACTGTAAATTCATACTCTGTCAAAAGGATTTTCACAACTTAAAAAAGACCCACAGACAGAGGACTGCAGAATAGAAAAGCAAGATGAAGACATAAAGAACATGTTTTTGGTTTTCTGTTACCCGCTGATTCATTTTTTGCCCTCCCATTGCACCTTGTTTGGACATAAAGGGTACTACCTCACAAATGGAAAAAAAAATATTCTTTGTATATCCTTCTGTTATTATTATTTATGTTATTATTGCAAAAATCACAGCCTGATATTTTGACAGAATTAATGCGTATGTGCAGCTTTTTGTGAGGAAACTTGTTCAAACGAATTTTGCACACTGAATCACATGAAGGTATTTACGGTCAACATGTTAACAAATTTCAAATTAGGACTTATGACTTAACGGTGATTAGTCAAAGAAGATTTACATTTCAAAAAGATGAATATGACTCATGAATATGAGGCATTTAGAATGAAAAAATAAACAAGATACGTCTGTAGTTTACACTGTGTCAGATGTCAAACTTATCCTGTCGCATTTGTGGCAATGTGAATTTTGACTGCAGTGCATGCAATCACTACACTGCAAATGCACAACTGCGACAGTCAGACCGAAACTAACTTTCTTTTGGTTTGTAGTTCTTTGTTTGGTTTTTTGGCAGGGATCCTAACCGGAATTAGCAGGTGCACAACGGCACACTTGCGAAGGATGAATTTGGCGTTTATGCACAAAGGAAAAACACGGACGCACGTCCGAGTTTCCTAGCACACCCAGCAACACACACACACACACAGACGTATACACTATGCTAATCTAAACAGCAAGGCTGTATGTAAACAGATCACCATTATAATGGGATTGTTTGGTGTGCAAACAATAAGCTGTTAGCGTAATCACAGGTCAAAGATATATTACCCAGAGGGCCGGGCTGTATGTATATTAACATGATGGATATGTGGGTAAGAGGAGGGGGTCAGGGATATGAGGGATTCGGAGCCCTGCTGATTCAGATTTACCCCCTACCAGGCCCTGTCTCTGCCTTTCTCTCCTCTTCCTCCCTACTGGGGATTCACTTAATCAGCCTTCTATGTTACCTCTGCGCTTTTTTTCCCCCATTTTCTCCAGTTTCTATCATCTTCTTAAGCTCAAAGTTGTGTCCAGTCTTTTTCCTGGTCCCCTCATATTTATTCCTGTCAGTCTGTCCTGGACAGATATAATCCGCTTCAGCATTGCTGCAAACCCATCGTAGTCAACAGGGTACCGGGATAAAGTAGCTTCACAATCTTGTTTTTGGATTAACCAAAAAGAGGACAGAGTGAGGTTGAGTGATTTGATTTGCTTAACCCACGTCAAGTAAATAAACCAGAGCAGGAAGTGATCAAGGAAGAAAGAATGGGTGGAATAATGTTAGAAAAATCCAGTTAGATTTCTATTTCCATAAACAAAGTGATGAACAGTTTTACAGTTGATAAAGACAGGTCTGGACATATACATTTTTAAGTGTTATGGTTGTTTATCAGCATTAGCTGCAGCAAACATGGGCTCTGTCAGTCAGGATAAACCCTACGTAGCTTACTCTTTAAGCTTTGGGAGGCTTCTTAACTTATTGCCACTTTATTTGATTATAATCTAGCTCCCCACCTCCACTGGTTAATAAGTCTATGTCTTTACTACTAAATACTCCCTTAGTTTCATTACTGCCCATGTCATACAGGATCCCCCAGGCCTATTCACACTGGAGCAAAGACAAAGAGGAATCGTAGAAGCAGCATGTTGGGGAAAAAAATAGTTCTGACCACTTTAGGTATACCTGTTTGACTGCTTCCTGGAAAAGAAAAAGAAAAACAATTATCCAATCAACTCAACACATTTTCAGCATGCAGACATGATCAAGACAAGGTGCTGCTATTCAATCTGACCACTGGAATCAGGGGCCCGGTATTTGGGGTGACTTAAATAATGACCTATTTGGACTTTTAAGAGTTCACACAAAATGACCCATTGGGGAGAAGCTACTATAAGCAGTGACAGTTGGCTGCAATGTCTTGTTGATTCTAATGCTTCATTCACACCGGACGCGGCCGAGGCGTCAAAGTCACGTCTGTTGCCTCTATTTTGACGCTTATGAAATTTGCTGCTCGACGCCTTGATGCCCCGGCTGCAGAGCAAATAAAACTTAATTTGTTGACCACATCATGGAAAACATGGATGATGTTGAGCGACTACCTTCTGTTTATATGTGTTGGAGAGCTCTACAGAGGCATTGGCAAGCACGTCACCGTGTCCGGGTTCACCAGAGTCTCTTCCAGTGCAAAGTGCCTGACGGCCGTTTTAAATGGTGCTTTCGTCTGTCTTTGGTCCAATTTGAGCATTAACTCGAGAGGGGAAAAATACAATAAAACTGGGGGATCTTTTTTATTATCGTCTCAATGAAAATAAGAAAAACATCATGAGGGGAAAGTTATGTCAAGCTGCACATGACTTCATTGGAAGGAGTGGGGTCAAAGATGAAGAAGGCAAACTGAAACAGGCTCTTCCAGCTGCGGTGGTTTGACGCTGAACTTTAGACTAATGTAAAAACTTTTTAAAATATCATGTGAGGGAACACAAGACATTGTGTGTGAACTGTTAATTTATTGAATTAAATCTGATTCATTTGAGTCACAGAGCTAATGATGGGGATGAATAATAGAGCTTTTAAACCTGTACTTTCACCCCATTCTGCCCTGTACATGAGCTAGAGCTCCAAGGTGGGCAGTCAATCACCATGCCTTTTGCCGAGATGAAATGGATTCTAAGGAAGATTGGAGTTAGAAGCCAAGTTGGACGGAATCAGATTAACAAAAATGCCTTAATTGGAAGAAATGCTTTGGTCTGACCTGGGTGTAATACCACTGATAAATCCAGTTAAACCAAATATTTAGCAGTCATTAGGCAAGGCAGGAAATCACAACCCTCAAACCTCTTGTATGTGGGCATAAGAAGTAAAGAATCATATAAACATGTCACTTGTTAAAGTAGAAAAAAATGGAAATAATAAATAATCAAAGTAGTTGACACAGTGCTTCAGCTTAGATTTTTAACTAGGTTTGGTATAAGGTTAAGGCTTCTGCATTTCAATAAAAAAAGGAGAAAGTTTTTAGAAATGCAGTTTAACTATGACTCAGATATATAGTTGTCATTGCACAAAGATGACACGATCCCACTTATGTTTGCACAACAGTTAATGCAAAGTTTCTGTGTGATAATTGTGGGTCAGAAATATTCGATTGTCCATTTGGGATTTTTTTGGAAGGACTTTAGGTTTTTGTTTTTATCAGTGTGATCTTAAAATGAGACTTAACATTGGACAAGTACTGCTTTTTTTGGATGCCTGCTGTTCTCCCTGCTGCGAGCTAGGTGTAATCCTTCAGGTTTAGATAAGTGAAAACTTTAAAAGTCTGCAAAGTTGTGAATACTTCCCCCTCCTGCAGAGCAGAGAGGGAGACAACCATATGCTATCAAAGTGTTCTTTAAAGCCCACAGCTTATGTGCACCAATGTTAAACAGCATCATCAAATATACCTGGGGAAAAAAGGAACAGAGTTATGCTGCTCAATGCTCAAACACACAAACTGAAAATTAAAAGAAAACATATCCTAAGAAATGCAGTACTGAGGCCACTCTGTTTTAATTGTGGCTTCTCCTTCATTACCTGAGACAGCTCATTAATTTGTTTTTACCTTTGCAAAATACTGTGACTGGTGAACAAATGAAAGTTTATGATTCCTATCAGAACAAGCTCTTACCCTGTTACCAAAGGTTAATTTGTGCTCACCCCTCATCTCAATTGTGCTCTAGTAAATGTCCACATCATTTCCCACATGGGCCTGAATGAGAGGTTTGATTATTCAAAAGAGGATTGTGGTTGGTTGTATTATTGTCAGAGGGGCTGTATGCTGCCCAAAGGGCTTCTTAGGTCTTATTGCTATAGTGATCAACCCCTTGCCACTTGGCCTATTCTGAGCCCAGTCAGAGATAAGCTTTATGGGAAGCGGCATTAACATGCTCCAGCAGTCACTTCTCTCCTTTATCAAAGGCAGTTCTGTAAAATTAAGTGTTTATGGACCCTCAGTGAGGGTATGGCGCTGCTGATTGCCTTTATTAGAGGTTGACCATAAAAGAGAAGGAGGTGGACAAAGAACATGTAGCAGTAGGGAGAATAGCAGGGAGGAAAAGAATGAAATGGATGTTCCTCTCGCTAAATGAGCAATATCTGTAATGAATGCAACATCCCCAGAGCAGGTTAAAAGTGTCTGGGATTCAGAACCAGTCTGTGTTGAACCAATCCAAGTATATCCATGTCTTCCACACTTCCTTTAAATAAAACAAGTCTTCCATGAACCTACAGGAAAAAAAAAAAAGAAGTTTGTAAATAAAATGCAACAGTGCAGAGAATCTGTTAGCAATATTGGAATGTTGTCAGTAAATTTGTTTTATTTATTAATTGTGTTTCTATTATGGTTTGTCTTTATACAATATTGTTGTTTTTGTTTTTTTTCACATTAATGCATATGTTTCATGTTGCAATGGGTATGTTTCTGTTACTTTGAACAAACATGAAGGTGTTAGTGCCGAGTGGATGCTTATAGCCTGATTTTTGGAGTAAGATCTTCTAAGCATGTCTGCAGTGATGGATAGGGATAGCACTGTGCCTTTGTACACAGCAGGGAGGACCTACTGTTGTTACTGGACAGGTAGAAGGAGCTGGAAAGAGAAAGATGTTGCCAGGGTGTAATGTCCTTTTCTGGCGCTGTGCATGCTCTTTCCTATTTGCGTTTCCCGTCACGGCACGGCTAACGTTGCAAATTAACCTTTCCAAGCCCCTTGTGCTCGAGATTACAGCACAATACAGACAAAGGCAAAAAAAAAAGGAGGGGGGGGGGCTGCAATAATAACACAAAAAAAGTCTATATTATGCAATGTGGAGGTGCTGGTCAGGGACATGATCTGTTACAGAATCAAGCCGTTCCGTCCTCAGTAATAGGAATATAAAATAACACATCCTGTTGAGTCAAGCTAACGTTTAGTTTTATGTGCATGTCCTGTGTACTCTGCAAATCCTTTTGATGTGTTTTGTTCTCCACTCAAGGTATGTAAATGAAAACATGAAATAATGCATATTGTAGATTACTCTCTTCTTAGGTCAAGCCTGTAAATATGATGTAAATAGCAAACAGCTATGCATGCTAATATCCAAGCAATTTGTTCAGGTACTTTTGTAATCCAGACTTCTCATAAGGCATGTAATGCTGACAAAAAGTAAACATGAAAAACATTACAAATTGTGAACAAAGAAATGGTTTGTAAACAATTTCAAAATGAAAAAAAATGTCTTTGCATTTAATGTTTTCTTACTGATAGCTAATGCATTGGCCTGCCGTTTACTACAGTGCTGTGCTCATGTTGCTCATCTTTTTTTTTTTAATGTTCTATGAGGTAAAGTTGAGGCAAAACATGACTTCAAATCATTGGTCTATAGAAAAGTTGGCTTGGGACTAACAAGTACAGAAAGAAGCCGGTGGTCTGACCATTTTTTAATAACTACCATGCATGTTAACATGCATGCACTCAACACCAATTTCACACTATGAGTGTAATACTAAAACAATACATTCTGCTAGAACCATTAGACTAAAAAGGGTTTAAAACTGGGCTACTATTTGAAATATGTCATCAAAAATTATGAATCACCAGCTTTAAGGTGTGTTGTGTTAAAAACACACTCACACACTTCTTCATGAGGGAAAAAAATTGGTGGAGATACAATCAGTTTTGAAATATTCCAACATTTTTCAAATCAAGACTTAAAAGTAAAAAAAAAAAAACATTTTTACCTTGATATTCATTCCTCCATTTTCTTTATGAGACTAAACTAAAAATATTATCCACATGCAAAATTTGTCTTTGCCTGCTGTAGCGGCTGAAATGTGGCAATTCATGGAAGCTTCAATGAAGAAAAAGATTTGTTTTTTCTTTATTTTCTATGTCAAGAGATTGTTTATTTTAAACCATATTAGAATCATGTTAAAAAGGCAGAGCGCTCATGGTAGATGGAAGTGTCTAATTTTTAACCTGTGCTAAAGATATTTTAAATTTAATAAATAACTATTATAACAAGAAAACGTGTCAAGTTGTGTTACCTATTTTTTATATGTTTGTTTTTTAATTATATATTATTTGGTAATGTGGAGCAAAGAGAGGTTCAGACTTTGTAGTAGCCATGAAGAAATTAACAGAATTGGTCCAAGTACGGTTTGTCTGGCTACACCAAGACTCCCTATAATACAAACTTTTGAGAGTAAATTTGATCAAAACTACATATTTTCACCCCTTCTGACAGACGCATGCGTTCGATTGTCATTCATTAATTTTCTATACCCGTTTTGTCCCTTTTAGAGCTGCTGGAGCCTAACTTGGCCACTCATGGGCAAAGGCAGGGGACCCCCCTTGGACAGGTTGCCAGTCTGTCACAGGGGCCACAATCACACACCCATGCACGCTCACATCCACACCTAGGGATATTTTAGAGTGACCAATTAACCTATGAAGCATGTTTTTGGATGGTGGGAGGAAGTTTGAGTCCCCGGAGAACACCCACGCATGCACGGGGAGAACATGTGAACTCCACACAGAGATCCCCCATTGATGACGCAGTTTAAAGTCCCCCAGCTAGGACTTGAACCGTGGGCCTTCCTGCTGTGAAGCAAGAGCACTAACCACTGCGCCACCGTGCAGCCCCGATTATCATTAATTCAAATAAATAAATGCTCTTGGCACCAGGCTGTTCCTTTGTTTACTCTTGCTTATAAATCTGACTTTTAACATGGAAGTGATTGGGAAATTGCTCCCTGCCTCCAGTGGTCTTTGGCGGAACTGCAACATGTGCGGCTCAGGTATGTATAAATCGCAGGAATGGAAGGTAGGGGCTCGGTTTGTTCTCACAAGATTCTTAAAGGTGAAAAAAAAAAGTGAAGTGATGCAGCAAATGTGACTGGAGTTTACTCCACCCATATCAACAATGTTTTGAAATTTTTGACATTTAAGGAAGGGCAATAAAGCAAGTGTTTTTTCAGTCCACCATCAACCTACCTGTCTGAAAAAACATACTGTTTTAATGTCTACATCCTTATCTTCTAATTTTCACAATGGTACTTGTGAACATACTCATTGATCAGAATGAGCCCTATAGAAAGAACCCTACTATTTAGAAAGTGAGGAAGAAGAAGACCGAATCCATTGTTTTTTCCTTCTGCTCTGACTACCTCGCTGAAGTAGTGTCCGAAAGTATTTTTTTAAGGAGGAGTCACAGCAACTTAGGGCTGGCTTTTCATTTCTCAGTTGGGTGATCCACTTTGTGCTTTTGGCATGGATGAGAACACATTTCTTCACGTGGATGTGCTCTGAAGCACAGAACTTTACATTTAAATGTAAGTATTTTGTTATTGCATGACTTTTTAAAAGTTATGAAACCGATGTTATGGATTTTCCAAACACTGGCAGCTCCGCGAGACCGTAGATGACTAATCATGACGTCATCTAGTGGTAATAACATCTGAAGACACTATTTTGTCCATGTCTCTCCGCTTGGAGGGATAGATATAGAGATAGGGAGAAGCCGTAGGGGTAGGAAAGCAATTTGGATTTGGATCTGGTAATGCCAAAAACTCTAAAAATGAAACACATTCCCTCCCTGTTTGGTGCACAGTATAAAAAGGTTGGATTGTGGAATTAAAAGTTTCATCACACTGTTCTCAAATACCATAGCAACTTATCTTCGAAAAAAGAGGAAGACAATGTTTGTGTCTAAGGCACCAAACATTTTTAGTAAAATCAAATATGCTCCTTAATTTGCTGAATTTCTCGTTGTTTTGAATAAAAATACCTATGAGTTTTGAAAAACTGCATGATATAACGACGTAATGTAATAGACCCCAACCAGGGAAGACAGTGTCCTCTTTTGAGGCTGGTTCTAGAAGGAGGTGTCTCCCTATTTTTCCATTTATAGGGAGTTTTCCTCTTTACAGTTGTCATTTTCTAAGTCAGTATGGAGATTACACTGAATATTGTTATTGTAGTTTATAGGTGATTTATAATTAACTATAATACAATAAAAAAGTGTCTTTTTTGGAATGATCTGGGCTGACTTGAATGTTAGGGATCTGACATGTTTAGCGTTTACTGGATTATAGCAGTCATAACCTAAGTTTCACAAATAAGGTTTGTGTAGAACCTGTGAAAGGAATTTTATGCAGCCTAAGTTTATATTTACAATCAGGGAGTAGAGATTTGTGTGTATTTTTTTGTGCTCAAGGGCACAAAAAAGGGAGTTTGTCACTTTTGAACTTTTGAACATAGCATCAGTTCTCGCATTTAAGGGCTTCCACTTTTGTGAAGGTTATCAGACTTGGTGTGAAATTAATTAAAACCACCCACACAGATCCAGGCAAGTTTGTGTTTTGCACGTTTCAACAAATAGTTTACAAGGGGACACATTCAATTAGTTATTTCATTATTGCCCCTAGGTGTAATCAATTGACAATGCCGATAACAAAGCCACATCAATTTGTGAGCCGACACTGGAGCATTTCTCTAAATTACTAAAGAACCCTTCTATTTCAAGCTTCTCTGAATCTGTTTTCTGTTATAGTTTCGCTGATTTATTGATATAATGAAGCAGATTATCATGCTTCGCATGAAAACCCTGATTTATTTTAGTCCACACCAGTTTGTTCAAAACTAAAGCATGTATTACATTGCATAAGTAGATATCCAGGCGTTTTTTATAAATGAGGTGTGATCTGAAAAATATTTGGTCTACTCCAAACTTTTAACACCTCTCTAATTTATTTCGGCATGAGTGCTTCTCCGTCTGCAGGGCAGCTGAAGGTCTGTTCCCAATAATGCTTTGCAAGTTTACAGATTTGCTCTAATTGCATGCAAAAATGTATGGTTCTACAAATTATTTAAATTTACAACAGCTGTTTGAAAAAAACAACAACACTGGCAAGCCCGTTTCAAAGTTGTTTAAACTGTGGCAATGACTACCCATCTGACCCTTGATAAAGGATTATGAAACACAGACTCAGAGTAAGACATCACCAAAGTTATTTTCCTACTAGTCTGATATTTCAAGAGTATTTTTAAATCAAAATGAGATCTGCAGTGTTTTCTAATTTATGTTTTCCCAGCTAACAGACAATGAAATGTGTGTGCCAGTTGTAAACCCAGAAGTTATTCATTTAAAAAACAAAAAATGCACAAAAGTTGACATGTATTCTCACTCAGTTTTCACATGTCGATTCAATTGTGTGCAGGAAGCAGCGTTCTGTCTGGGCTCCGCGCTCTCCCATGAGTGATATATGGCAAAGAAAGAAGCAGTGGCTTTCTCTGTCACTCCTCGCTCCTCGCACAGATAAACAATGCAACTGACAGTCTCTCATCACTCAAGAGGCTGAATCTCTGGCCCTGACCCGATAACATCAAGTGTGTGTGTCACCTGTCAAGTGGCTTCTGTCACACTTCAGTGGGAACTCAAAAACAGGACTCCTTGTGGGTGTGTGTACATCTGTGGGAAGGAGTGGGTGTCTTGACTGGGGGATGGGTTTGTGGGTTTAAGAGTGCTTGTTGGCATGCAAACCTAGGCCTCTTTAGGCATGAGTGGAGCTGAGAGTGCCGAATGGTAAGGGTGGGGGTTGGTTCCTGCGAAGGTAAGCCAGGAAACTGAGAAAAAAGAGGGAGGAGGCGTAACAACCCAAATGAGAAGGACTTGTGCAGACACTGTGAAACTATCTCATTTTGTTGGCTCCACTAGTCTCATTCTCTTGTTCAGAACGGACCAGGTGATCTGGGAACGCAATTATTTTCACCTATAAAAGGCAACATATGCCAAGATCATAAAAGTTCTTATTGGACAGTAATTTATTAAAGTAAGTCACTGAAATGGAGAGAGGTAGGGCACAAGCTATAATACGAAGGTGTCGCTCTGCTTCTCCTTAAGGGCCCAAGTGTCAGTGAAATTCAACACTGCAGGTGCCTGACAGCAGAGGGACAGATGAGCTAAACAGACAGATGATCTGTCTTTAATACATCCTGTGAAAATAGCAGCATTTACTGTAGCCACGTGACAAATAAACACCATTCCAGAATAAACTTCTACACTCTCAGTTAAAGACCCACTCAAATGAAAATTGTGTTTTTGGTGATTTTAACATGTTCTTGTATTATTATTCTCATGATGGAGGGCATACATGAGAAAATGAAAAACTGTGTTTCTGAACATCCACTTGCAGACAAATAGATGCATGCCTCTGTTTTCCTCATCAGAGCTGGTATCTGGCTCAAAACTGTACGGACATCGGTCAGTGGCCGCCCGGGCACATTTCGAGGTCACCCAGTGAGAGGCAGGTATGACACCATTACAAAATCGGGCAACAGATGAGCAGCTACAGGTCAGAGGCAGCCTGATTGCCCGCCGGCACAACTCTGACTGGATGATGTGTAAATGTCTCTGAATGTCTCTGGCTGCAATCTATATTAAGTGCTACCATCTGCCTGATAGTCCAGGAGATATAAAAAGTGGCCCATTCTGCACGCCTGACAACGACCTACCTACCATCGTCTATATTCATGACCACGCCAATGATTTTAAAAAAAAATCAGGTGGTGGCATGAAATCTTAAAGTTTCTGCCAATTGTTTCTTCAGAGAAATGAAAGCACGTTCACTCCACACTAACAGACCCACACAGCTAAAAGCTCCAAAACTCAGAGGCAAAAATTGAATGAACGACTGCCGCTCTGCAGTAACTATGTCCTGGAAAAACGACACACGTTTTTGATATTAGCTAAAAATACTTAAAAGACCACTGGGAACGGTTTTACAATCGATCAAAAGATGATCATAGTGGAACTTTAAAGTTAAAAAAAACAATCCTGTTTCCTGAAAAGGAACTACAGCCTCATTTCATGAGCACATTTCTTGCACATTAAGCAAAACTCGTGTTATTTGCTTTTAAGTTCTCTCAGTCCAACATGCAGATATTCATATGCATTAACTCTAGAGCTTCAAAGCAGTGATCTAAACAACGCTCGCAACAAACTGCTGCTGCCACTGCTAAGCAGAGCGGGCATCCTCTTAAATGGATGAGTGATCTGCAAAGGCACTTTTCCAGCTCTGCTGCAAGTGTTCAAATTGTGAGCTTCCGAATAAGCAATAATAAACCATCATTGTGATCTTCTCAATACAGAGTGAAGTGGATTAGCCAGTGGGGAGTAGACTGTATTGAGGAATTTATCCGCATCTTCTCATTATCTAATACACTGAGTGGAGAGCGGGGAGATCATTCTGCCTTGGCACGTTTAAACCAGACAATGGAAGTGTGCGTGCATCTGTTCATTCCCTACGCAAAATGAACAAGGCGAATATATGCTATTGTCTGGAGTTATTGTTATGGTAAAATGCAGTTTTTGTTAATGTAAACGATTGTAAATGACTCTTCTTTCAGACAAGAACACGGTTTTATATCCTTTACTGAGATAAATACCTTCACAAATGAGGCTGGACAAAACAATAGCAGAACAGAAAGAGAAATGCAGCCGTGGGGGAGAGAAAGAGAAAGCTTTGTTTAGGCCTATTGTACAATGTCTGGCACAAACGCTCACATGTTTGCTGTCATCTTTCACAACAGCACTCTGACAACAGTGGTGCTGTGTAAACAGGAGAGCACAAACGGAAAAGGTAACGGGTCAGAAAAATGCTACGAAAAGCATGTTTCCATCAGACCGCTTAACTTTACACAGCAGAGCTTCTCACAAATAAAACAAAAGTTTAGAAAATTCTTTAATTTTTCAATGGAAGTCAGTCAAGTTTAAAAAAAACTATATTTTCCTTTTAAATAGTGTTTTGATTGAATGGACAGATGAATGAGGATTAGATTTTATCTACAAGAAAATGTGTCCTTATATATGTGGATTTAATGAGAAAAAAATGTTGCTTTTTTATTTTACAAAATTGTTTCAAAAACACATAGCATGCTACTTTTTTTTCAATTCCGCCTTAAAAAACATATATACATTTCAATAATCTGAATTCAGTCCTGAGCTCATGAGCTTCACTCATCAGTCTCATCTGAGTGTACAACATGCATTTAAACAGGAAGGAAGTTTAACTGATTGAGACAATTTGTGAATGTTTATTGACAATAAATCAAAACAAATTTGATTTTGGTAACTTCAAACTCTACATTTTCCCATAAGCTCTCTGTGCTGGTCAATCATGTATTGATGTAAACGTGGTCAAGGTTTCCCAGGCTCGCAGTTCAGCCTGTCCAATATGTCCAGATCGTGTCAGTTGGACTGACCAAAGAACACAAGAAGCTCTAATCAGCTTGTTTACAATGGAATAAATGTCCTATTGATTTCAGCCTAATTACATAATTGTACTTTTACTTTTGAAGTCATAGCAGCAAAACTGGTTTCCAGAAATGTTTATATGTTAAAAGGGAATTCACTTACAATGTGATGAAAAACAAAAAAAGGATGCCTCTGGTTTATCATTCAGGCTGAAATGTAAGCTACATTTTTATTTAGTTATCTATTTTAATCAGATCAGATGAAGGAGGCGATCTGAAGGCTTGTAAGGAACTTCATTAGTCACAGGCATGCACATGCAACACACACACTCATTTTCTGTACAAAGAGACACATGCGCACATTCAGACATGCATACAGCCCCTTCGACATGTCTCATTAAATTCAGGTGAGCAGATTAATTAAAATGATATTTAAAATCCCCTGGGACTGTAATCGGCTCTGCTGATGTGTGCGTCTCAGACACACACTTGGACAGATGTAGAGGTTTGGCAGCAAACATTACAGAGGGATGGTTAAAATGGTAAGCAGCAACATTCACACATCAGCTAAATAAAAAAGACAAAATGCAATGAAATACTATTCTTGAAACATACTTGTAAAGTAAAATACTGTGTTGATATTTAAATGCTAGCTGGTTTGACCTTGTCTATCCTTCAAACTCCAGCTGCTCATCCACGGCACTGACCTCAACTACCTCAGTAATTGGCAGAACACAGCTATGGTTTGTTAGCCTTCTGCAAATTCTGTAATAACCTCAGTGATTGTCTGGCGCTGCTGCACCTGAATTGGCTCGACTATTTTTTTCTGAAAAGAAATCAGAGATGGTTGGAGAGCTGCTGCTCAGAGCAACTAATCTTACAGCAACAGATATAGATGTGAACAAAGACAAAAAAGCAGAAAGGACAAGCAAATGATGAGTAACCGTCAAGAGATACAGAAACCAAACTTTGTAAAGTTTTACTCTTTATTTCTGACAGTATAGCAACAGAGTGTTACTGCATTATAACACAGAGAACATAGTTGTTATGTAGGAGGTGTGTTTCACATAAAAGCTTACCTACTTTCCCACCAATCAAATCAAGATAAGAAAGAAACTGAAACTTGAGGGCGGGTTTGGTGCGTGTCAACCATCAAAAGAAAAAAAGAAAAAGACAGGAAATGTCAAAATAATTTAATTTTTCTCTCGTTTCAGGTTTGCTCTCTTTTTGTCATTTTTGTTTCCGTTTGTGCATGTGCAGCCACAGGATGACTTAGAAAAGCATCTCATGTTCTTTGGCTATTCTCGATTTTGTCTCGTCGTTGAGACGCAGTGATCGTCTTAACGAAAGCAAAGACGGCAAATGAGGAAAAAAAAAAAAAAGTTTTGTCTACTGTTGTGCTGGCCCTCCTTCTGACCTTCACCTGTTAAAGACATAAAGTGGCAAATTGCATTAGGGGATGGCATGTCATTCATCTTGTCTGTACTTGGGAGGATAATTTGGCTAATTTAATGATTAATAAGTTTAACACTTCTTAATAATTTCATTTGGCCCTGTGATTGAAATCCTGGGCAGAGCACGGCGGGAGGCAGATGAGGATGTCTGCGACTGAGACGGTCTGTGTGAGGCTGAGCAAAAAGAGAGACAATCTCCCTGAGGACTACAGATGAGTATATTACCACCGTGACCTTTTCCCTTCACTGGATATGCCATTAGAGAGGAAATCTGAAAGTAAAGCCTTGATTAACAGAGTTATTCAACATGCTGAAAGAAAAATGGAAAAGAAAAAATATGTTCCTTCATTAGGAAAATGTTCTGCATTAGTAATGGCATGGAAGCCCAGCTAAGTGGACCTCAGAGCATTACGGGTTCTTGGTTTAACCAGAGGTGATCACTGTAGAGACAACGTCTAAATGGTACAATATGAATATGGCGCTTGACAGTTTCCAAGATTTACTGGAAATTGTTAAGCTAATGAATCTGTAATGAATCAACTTTAATTCTTGGTGACATTTAGTCCAGTTTGATGATGTCGATGACCTTTTTACCCACTTCCTGATCGTGTCAAACCAACACGAAATGCACTGAAAGACAACAGGAGCCCTCGTTTTTACCTGTTGGAAAATAAATTCTGCCTCAGCACTTTCCACGCTATTGGCACCTTTTTTTAAACATGTTTCTTCTCCTCCTAAAGTCACCGCAGAAGTGCTGTGTAACTACATTAGCACGTCTGTTCTAGTACCTCTCACAAGAGCTTATTAGTACGGCAACAGTGCTCTCCACAGAAAGTCATGACAATAATTCCGGGGGTGAATGTAAGCCGGTTGAGTGCGAGTTGTGGTGAGATTACAGTCAGAGTTGATCGTAGATACCTTGTAGGTGGGATGAGCTCAGCTATGAAACAAATTTTCAAACACACATTTATCTTGTATTCACTCAGACAGGCTGCTTCAAGTGACATACTCGGCTTGCTCTTGTAGCAGTTTCACCTCAGAAGTCACATCGCCACAGTTCTCACAGATGAAGCTGACAGCAGAGCAGTGGCCTTGAGCTGAGTGGTATCTCTTCAACTTGCACGCCTGAAGGGAGCAGCTCTCAAAGTACTTGTAAGATCTTGGTAATTCTGCACCACGATTAAGTTGGTATTAGAATCCACTTTCGTTGCTTTTTTGTTTTGTTTTTTAAACTTTAATGTGCACATTAGAAAAACTACAGAATTAAATGTAGATTTAAATCACATACGACCGACATCACTTCTTTTCACCTTGGTGTTCACATTTCCTCATATGCCTGGTTGCTGAAATTCCCTTCAAATGACTAAAGTCTGCTACATCCAAATGAGACACAGCGACCTTGTTTTTTTCTGCTTAGAATCAAATGCGTTCCTTCATCTTCTTCTGACTCTTCATGCCCCATGCCACACAAGGTCATGTCAGATCCTCCCTTATTCCTTCCCACGACCTCAGAGAAGCCAGCTCTGTGGTCCGTGTGTGAATGAGGTGTTGAACATGGAAGGACCTCCAGACAACCTTGGAGCGCCTGTTCCAATCTATACAGCCAGCAGGTGATGCTTATCTACAATATGGCAGGAAGAAGAGCTCTTTAATTGTGTGAAGCCTCATTTTGTCAGAGTGGACAAAGAAAGCCTATTAAGTTCACAGTATAAGGTCCATGGAAGCAAAATAAAACCCAACCATCTTACATCAGGTACGTACTTTGTGTGTGGAATTTCTGTATGAGTCACAAAAATCTGTAAACACACAGTAAGTGCACCAAAGAAAAATGCTTTTCAATGTACAAAAAATAAACATTCAAACTACAGGGTCTTTTCCTTTTTTTCTGCTGTTATTTTGGTTAAAAAAGGTTTTCTACATCCCACAAAATTCCTGGCCTGCAAAGGTAGTCTGGTCTTCAAAACAAACTGGTTTGCTAAACATGCCGCGGTCTCTGGAGGGACAGACGAAGAGGAAATGGCTGCAAAGTCTGATGATTTTGGTTGGACCCTGACACACATGGTATGAGCACTTAAAAAGCTTCGGTGAAACTCAAACCTGTTCAAAATCTACTTGGGAAAATAAACAGTGCTTCTACTTCAAATGCATGTCTGTTTTCAAATAAAATGTTGGATTCGGTTAGAACGTAAAGAGAGAAAGGAATACATTTTCTAAATGGATTTTTCACAGCAGTGGTAACTCACTTTGAGGGTGGTGCACATCAAACTTAAAGCACTCCATGTTTGTTAAGGCTGTCTACCAACAGACACAGTTCTCTGGCAGGAGCACTCTTCCTCAGCAAAGTGCACCTGGAAAACACTGAGGCCAGTGTGCTGGCAAGAGACGTCTGCAGCTTTGCTTTCAACACCTCCATTTTCCTGAGACCGAGGGGGAAAAAAAGCTGAAACATTTGTAAGAAAATTTAAATGTAACAAGGTCACACAAACCTATATGTAAAAGCACACAGATTCACAGAGCAAAGAAGTCTAAAAGCAGGAACACTCTTGTTACTTTTAGTTACTGTTATTCATGCCCATTTACACATCCTGTTAAGTGACTCAGTAAAGTAGACATGAACTTAATTTTGCACTTATTATTCTATTAGCTTCTTTTCCTCTTCTGATAGGTGTTTATTAGCAATGCACTACTGCTGGTTTGCCTGAACTGGGTGTTTTTAAGTTCTTCATTACTGTTTTAATTGTTTTTTTCCACCTGTGGAAAAAAAAAAAGTGGTGAGGCTGACTAACAAAGTAAGCTTTGAGATGCTAGTCGCTCTCTAACAGGCCAATGACAGTTTCCTCCTGTCACAACTCTGACTTCCTGTATGTGCATGACCTCATTAAAAGTGCCACACCAGTCGGTGGGTGGGCCTCATGGCCCTCCCCTCCAATTAAGAACCATACATGATGCTGTGCTGACAACTCCCACTTTGAGTTAAAATCCAGGCACTCTGGGAGATAACGCCATGTGTCAAACCATAATTATGATCTCACCCATGCCTCCGTCCAAAAGAGAGGAGGGAGTAAAAGGTAAATAGAGGAGAGTGGATGAGGAGTGGGAGAGAGATTGCAGACTCAGGGTCAGTGAATGGAAGCAGTGGAGGGAATAATGAGAAAATTTGACCATAAAGGGTTGTCGCTTCACCCCCATATGCCCATGTCTTCAAAATAAAATGTAATATTCATTCTGTATACATCTGTGTTGGGCAAGGGCTTGTTTATCACCTGTCTGCCAATGTCATTTTCCCCCAACAGCCGGGGTGAAGTTCAGCCGCTGAAAGATACACAGCTTGCCCACATTATATATATCTGGAAATGAGAGCGAGTGGTGTCACATTTACTTTTTCCTGTTCTTCTAAAATTACAACACATGTAAAAACGATTTGGGCAACAATCAATGTGCATAGATTCTAGAATGCATTCGCTCATTTTGAACCCCCTGCATAGGAGACCTTTGAATGCCAGTTGCTTTTAACCACTTCACGCCGCTGAAAAGCGAGGAGGGAGTCGAGAGGGGAGGAAACAAGGTGGAGGTCACTCAACGCTGACATGAAAGGCCACCCCCCTGTCTTCAGTTTGGTGCACTGGGGTGAAGCCTCAGTGACCCCAGGAACAGGACTCTGCAGGGGCATATATATTTCAAGCTGTTGCCACTGTCACAACTGCCAATCACTTCAAAATCATGTTACCACACACTGATAAAGACCAAAATTAAATATATAATTCCGCAAAGTCTTACAGGGTTCTGATTTACTCAGATCTGAGACCATTTGTAGCACATCCTCTGCTAGTTCACTGGGTTTCTGAGCACCCTTCTCAGTCTGTTTTGTCCTTTCCCATCCTGCTTTGTGAGAGGGGCGAGGCTGGTGATGGAAACAAACAGCTGCTCAGGTATGTGATGTTTGACATGCTCACACAGCATGCATTCATCACAAAGAGAAGACGTGCTTGACAGCAGCAACTCCCTCACCATGATTACATTATCTCTTGGTGTGATGCTGAAGGTCAGGGGAGAACCCCTGCAATAAAGAACACAGCTATCAATGGAGGCAACAGTATACAGATTTCTCTTTTACTTGGAAGTTCTTCTTCATACTGCAAAGCAAACACTAAAACCAATGAATCTGATGAATGGAACAGGACTGCGAGAGGATTTTTTAAAAATGTTTTATTATGTATTTGCATTGATCATTGCAGAAAAACACTTAAAACTTTATCTGACTGCATTGTCTGTGAAACTACAATACTGACTTTTTAAAATTTAATATTTGTCAATTTTGAGGTGAAGACCCAAAGGAGAGTAAATTAGAGCAGTAAACAAGAATATAAAATACTTATCTAAATGATTTAGAAAGTGTACGTTTTTGTATTAGCTTGTTTTTCTGAACAGTGATTAAAACCTTTCCAGCAAAACAGAAGCTCTCAAAAGGTTCCCATTAGGGCCTTATTTAGAAATATATAGTAACCTTTTTAAATGAAAAAAATTGTCATTCATAATTTTTTACAAAAGTTAATGGGATTAAGGAGGAATTGAAGAAAAAATATGGATACATATTCAGCCAATCACTTTATATCTTATTTATTTGCCATAAACAAGTATTTTTTTACTACAAATGTAATTTGATGTGGTGATATTGAGTTTATAATAATGTTTTCACTCCTATATCCCAGTTGTGTAGCTTATGACACTCTATCTGTATTCTTTTTTGACAAAAACCTCTCAGAGCTCATGAACTCTTTCAGCTGCCTGAATCAGTCCAGTAAAATGGTTTGTTTAGCTTTGTGCAGATAGATATGGAAAAAAATTAAAGTACATTAAAACTTAAAGCAAATGAATGTGTCCCACAGTCCTTATGCGTATGTATATTTCATCATGGTTTATTGACACAGACCCTGTCCACTCCTGCAGTGTTTTGCTAAGTGCATGGTGACCGTAGCACTGAAGATGCACGTCTGGAGCTTCACTTTGGTGCAGGTCCAAGTATAAAAGAGATTGCAAAAGAGGGAACAAAATCTTTCAGAAAAGTTTAGCAGAAACTTAAGTTTCATGATGATAACATGGAAGAAAAGTGACTTTAATTTCTTCTATGTGCTGTGTGTTTTTCAAATTCAAGAGACATTCTTGTCACGGAAATCTAAGAATCACACTACATTGATTATCGACCTTCTTATTTTCAGTTATTTGATAAATTGCACAACCTCTCATGCACGAGTCGTAAATATTTAAAACAAGGTGATATTGGCATGACACAGTCTGTCACACATTGATGCACACAGGGAAAATAGTCCAGAAATTGAGTTTTCTGCTCATGTACTTTAGCAGATCCAGAAATTGAGTTTTCTGCTCATGCACTTTAGCAGATCTGCTGCACGCTTCCCATCTAAGAATATTTTTTGTCATATTTAAGGAAAGTGTTCAATGTTTTTAAATCAAAAGGCAAAAAATCATCAGATACATGACTAAATTCTTAAGGTAGTAATGAAAACAGGTGCCTTGCAGCACAATAGGAGGCAATTGTGTGATTTAGAGGAAGGGGGATGCACAAAAACCCACCACAGCAAAGGTCGGAAACACCACAGAGCAATCTCCCATACATCCCACACAAAACTCTGGGACTCTCCTCAAAGGCCCCAGAGGTAGAGAATTCAATAATTCTATTAAAAAAGTAAATAGTGAGCGAGTGTGAAAAAGGCTTGATAAATAGTTGCCTTGAAAGTACCCAGAGAAAGTAGGAGTTAAAGCCTGCAAAAGACTCACTGTATGTGATAAAGAAGCACAGACTGCTGAGGTCAGGAAAGCAATTCTTAAATATTACCCAGTTGGCACATGAGTGAAATCCTAAAAGTGAATCATATGCAGATTTGGTTCAGAGTGTTTACAGGACACAAAAATGTCTGTTGCGGACAGCAAAATCCAAAATGGAAAAACAGATCACTAAAAGGTTGGCTGCTGAGGTAAATAATCATTTCTTTATTCAATGACAGAGGACTCCCATGCTCTCTCAGCTAAAAGCTCAATTTAACTTGACTGCCAATCCAAGAGATTAAATCGGACACTTTTTGTTTAGGATCCACAATACTGAAAACGATTTCTTTAGTTTTCTTTTTCATCTAAGTTGTTGTTTTTTATCAAATATCAACAAAGTAAACAGAGCAAAACAAGAACCATTAGCTGAATAGAGATGTCAGCCACTGCAGTACAGAGCCATTATGTGGCATTCCTCTTGGGGTGGCAGTGTGACTGGAGAGAGAGAATGTGCGGGCACTGGGATAAATGGGTCCAGTGTGTGTAATGGAGAGGAGTGTGGCTGCTGGCCAGGGATTTGAGTTAGCGGGCCTTGTCCTGGAGAGAAACACTTTACACTCTGCCAACTGGGGCCGCCTGTACACAAATGGCATGGAGAGAACCCTCTTCTTTCCAGCTCCTTATCTGTGTGTGAGTGTATGCTTCTGTATATGTGTGTGTGTGCATGTTCATCACTCAGTTAAGAGTGTGTGCATGTGCCTTTGCTTGAGAGTGATTAAGGAGAAACCTCTGGAGCACACTACTTAGTCCTCTTTACTTAAAAAGGCTGACAAAGAAGGTGCTGCTTGTGCCTGCAAGTATGTCAAGCTTGAGCAGCATGGTAGTCATGGAACACTCTGCTAAATATTTCATAGTGAGGGTCTAAATCTGAACTGAAAGGCTCGTCAGCCTGCTTTAACACAAGTCATTTTGGCTATTGGTTTTCACAAGCAGGCAGTGTAGTTGCAGTATACCCCCGCACACATGCAAGCAAAACAGAAAATTGCAAATGGCAAACACACACAGTAATTGCTTTAAATGAGTGAGTGTTTGGAGCGGGTGGACAGGTCTGCTTGAGTGGACGGTTTCACGCGTTCATGCACTGCTGCTCCAGCAGCATAATGAGGTGTGACGCATCAGACTAAGTGGCTAATGGGGTGTGAAGTCATTAGAACACCGCCTGTATTCCTCTAACCCTCCATGTCTCTAACTCAATCTCTCTGTGCAACTCTATCTAATTTGTTTTCACTTTCACCGCCCCTAACATCATCTTCATTTTTGCAGTTTCTTTTCAATGTCTTTCTTGTTTTTCGTGCAGTGTCATGATAATCCTTGTCAGGCTTTCAATTTATCATTACCAGTCATAATCATGCCTGGGTTAGTACATTTAATGGTGTTATATCAAAACCTTTTTCATCCTCAAAACTTTTTCTTGAAAGTGAGAAAGCCCTAAACTGTGCTTTTATTATGAAATACGCAAGGCAATTCAACCTTTAAAAACTATGGAAGATCTTTATTGTTTGGTAAAAAGTTGCTGACAGAAAAAAAAGTGGCTCAGTAAATGCTAAGCAGATACAATTTAAATGAAAAGAAAGCTAAACTTGTGTGTAATGAATACAATCAACTAATACACATGGAAGGCTGACACGTGTACAAGCAAATGGTGATACATGAAAAAAGAGGAGAAACTGAGCAGGAGACTGCCATCTGTTCACTGAGATCACACGCAGTTATTAACAGCTGGAAGGACGGAGAACAGACTGAAGACTGGGAAAATAGATATCATTGTCTTGCTGTCATTTGTGCATTTCGGCGCTCTCTAATCTTTGTTGAATCTGATTTATATATTAATCTGTGACCTTTGGCACATGCAGCAAGGAGACCTGCTAAAAATGTCACAATGCATCATTTTTATACGTAACATTATTAGTTACCTAATTGTTATCTAATGACTAAAAACCTACGTGTTTAGCTTTGGTGCATCAAGTAGTGCAAGTTTTGCATTCTGTTTTACTCTGGTTGTTTGTTAGTACGGGGCCTGTTCCTGTGGTAACACAACTAGGTCTGGCAACATATCGCCAACAAGGGAAGTACGCAATAACATTCTTGAGACAGTCTGAGAGAGGCGGCAGACAGAAAGTAAAGTGAGTTTAAAGGTCACTCGGAGAGCAGAAAGAACTGTGTTGGCACAACCACTAAATACAAGTCTATCAACAACTTTTCAGGCAACAAAACACAAAACAAAAAATTAGTTAAGCCAAAATCCTGTGTAAAACGTGTTTTTTTTTTTTATTTGTCTTGCTATTAATGATTTTTGGTTTGTTAGTTATTTTAAGTCCTGCATAACTAAGCATTCCAGCAGTCCTCTTTAGCTGGATTGAATTTTTGTAATCTGGTGTAATATTATCTATTATAATCTTAACAATGTGCTGCGCAGGCAAGGTGGTAAACTCTCAGATTTCCCCAAAAAACAAAAAGTGTGTTACACAATCCAGGAACCCGTCTTTTCCTTTTTTTCACTGCTCCTTGTCTGTTTGAGAGCACACCTGCAGCTGCAGCACCAACCCCTGTGTAATTTCATTAACCTTTACACAAAACAGTGCATGTACAAATCCTCCCTTCTGAATATGAGCCGCCAGTCCTCCCACACATCTATTGAAAGTTACAGCTGTACTGCATCCAAATGAAAGGTGATAATCTGCAACAGTTTTCCCCCTTGATTTTAGGTGCAGCTTCGGCGATAACGTTCACTGCTTTTGCAGTCAATTTAATTAATTGAGATGGTGCTCTGTCAAAATTACACCAGAGGCTTAGGAGCTAAAAATACCAAGTTAAAACAGGCTACTTCACACTTTATCTTTGCATGAGAAAAAAAGTCATTCTTCATTAAGACACAGCACTCTTACTGTAGATAGTCTGAGCACAAACTACAATAAACTAAGCTGACGCAAACACAAGAAGACATATTGATCTACTATATAAATAAGTTTCAAAAAGTCACAAATTATTTTGCTTTATTTTTAATTTAAAGTATCAAACATGGGTAAATGCACGTGTCCCTTGTTGCATGTGTTGGAGGATGAAAGAAAATTAGTTGATAATTAAAAATATTTAAATATGTTTAAATGTACAGGGGAAAGAAAAAAAAAGTAAAATAAGATTTACTTTTGACAAGCAGAGTTTTTTATGCGTTTGGATGCATGTCCAGAAACAGTTCGTTCGAGTGAAATGTGACTTTACATCTCATATTACTTACAAAAAGGAAGCCACAGTCATAGTCATTGATCAAAGATGACTGTGTATTTTTATTTGTTTCACAAAACACGGCAGTGGCATAGGAGTGTCCAGTTCCACAGCAGCCCACAGTAATAGCTCTTCCCATGGAGCACATCTCTTGCCACCAGGGAGGAGCTTATGTGAAAGTGCAGACCCGACACGCTGGAGGGCGGGTTATTGGGGAGGAATGCAAAAGGTGTCTAAAAATGTGAACATCTTGCAAAGGATTATCAATGAAGAATATGAAAAAAATCTCAACAAGTTAAATAAACCTTGTGTTCTACATGAGCATTGCAGTACCACACGCACACATTGTTGGTTAAAAATTGCAAAGCCAATTAGGTTTTTGTTGTCTTTGCAGGTTCCTATGGTCTTCCTAGAACTGTTTTCAATTTAGTTTCCATGAGTCATAAAGTTAAAAGAATGTGAGAGCTGGTGACCTATGAAACTACATTAACTAACCTGGTTTTGAGGGGAAACAGCAACAAAAAAAAACAATTTTGGTTAACAGGTTTATAAGCTCAGCAGCAACTGGGTTATTCACACCTCCTCTTCACAGAGACATCATCACAGCTTTCATCCAGCTCTTTTGTTCTTTTCAAAGTTAAATGCTGAAAGCCAGCAGCCTTCGCCAAAAAAACTGTCATCCTAGACACACCATATATCTGATAAAAAAAATCAAATTCTGAAAACCAGCTTCCTCACATCATCTGGACTGGTTATAAAAAACATAAAAACATTTGCAATGGCAGAACAGGTTCTGTAACTTTTTGCAAATATATGTAAAATTACAAATACTGCAACCATATGTTTTAAGAATGACGGAACTCTGCAAAAATGAGTTGTTAGTATTTATGACCCTCTTGTCGATCAGATACTATCAAGCAATTTGATCTTATCTGATCCTCAGGCAATCCACATCATAATTGAAAATAGCTTAGTTAATATGGGATTTACTAAAATAAAAGAATGTGATCTGTATTAATGAACATTTCATTGCTTATAGAAACACTTCTAGTAATATGCTAATTAGAATGACTGTTTCTGTACAAAAAATAATAATGATCCAGGTTTATGTGTGCACAAGACCGGGGCTTTACAAATCCCATAACAAGCTTTCCATGTGCCTTAAAATTTCAACACACTTTCAATTCATCAGATTTTTTTCTGCAAATCAAACCTAAACAAGAGCAAGTGAAAGGAAGAAAAAAACACTCACAATCATGCAATGTAATTTACGCAAAGTTCAACCAATGTCAACTTATTCAATATAAGGACAGATATTAAGTGTGAGAGGGCAACTAGTGGTTAAGTAATGCATGTTACTTACTTACATTTAAGAAACATAACCAAAATAATGTAGAAAAACCTGACCAGATAAACACTCATGCAGTGTTATTTCACCTTACATTTCACTTGTAATAATCAGTCATTGGTAAAATGATCATCACTGAAGACCTCCACATTGTCATTGAAGCAGACATTATGGCAGTTTTCTGGTTTCATGTGTTTGTTGACTTTTCAAAAGAAAGCAATACTTGTGAAACAAAGTTCTATGGGCACACAAAGAAAGGTAGAGTACTTTGGTCCTAAGAACCAGAACAGCATATAAGTTCAAACACTTAGGTGGAGGGGTGAGGATTTGAGCTTGTTTTGCACAGAACGCAGAACACCGTTAACACATATGTATGCCAGAGTATTCTGGAGGCAAATGTGAGGCCATTTGTAAAACAGCTGCTGCTTGGTTGAAACTAGGTCATGCAACAGGAGTGCTGATCCAAGACACACCAACAGTTAAGGTCTGAGTGGCTGAAAAGCAAAATAAACAATGTTTTTAAACAGACAGAAATGTATTTTTGCTACTAAATAAATATGAAATATGCATGTTTATTCAACACATTGGAGCACCAGTCCAATTTTATGCCATTAAAAGACCAAAACGCTCTACATTCTAATGGCTTTCTGAATCGACAGACTTTAGTGCAAGACAAGTTTTGGACATAGCCAAGCTCTTCCTTCCGTCATGAGGAATTGTTATCCATAGAGCATATTCATACACTTTACTGGAATATTGCTACTAGTTTAGATTGCATCCAACCCAGACTCTTGAGGATCTGCACAGATTAGCAGGTGAGATTCTACAGAACCTCTTCAAACTTAGCCTGTGCCTAGAGTAGGTCATGCAGTATATTACATGTTCTGGCCAAAATAATTCTAAACTCTATATGTCTAACTTTGATAATTTACTTTTTGGGAATAATTATAGATATATATATATATGTTGATTCAAACAATGACAAATTCCTTTTACAACCCCCCAAAAAAATCAGAAGCTGAAGAGGATCTGTTGCTGGTAACTACAGTATATAGTGTTGCGATTAGCTTGTTACAGGGTGCTTTTCATTTCTATTTTGTATTGGCCCATAATTCCAAACAGATAGCAATGAGTGTGTGAAGATCCAAATAAATGTAATACAGACATTGTCATACAGGGCAACAGTTGGTTGTGTGAAAGCAAAGCTCACTTCAGCAATAGATACATTAAATAAGCCAAACTGTAGTGTGAAAGCTCATGACTCACAGAATTTAATGCTATATGTTGAAGATATATTATTTACACCTTAGTCAGGATGCAACACATGCACACAGATCAGTCACTCTCTGTTAAGTTCACTCCACACTCAATAAAGTTACGCAGTCACGGATCAGTGTAATGCAAGCTCCTGTAAATCTAATGTGACTGACTGACAGCTTCGTCCCTTTATCAGTGCTTCTTTCTGTCCTACGATTTATGTCAAAAACTCAGCATCAGAGGGTTTATATTTGAAAGATTGTGGCTAGGACAAAACAGACATGAGAGGGCTTCAAAAGGAAGAGATAAAGACATTTTTTAAACTGCTGTGTCATCTGAGAATAGGCACTTCTGTGGAGCAGGTGTGTAGTCATATGCATGTGGCTGTGGCTGTGAGAAGGAGAAGGAAACCAGTACCATATTAAACTGGTGCTAAAGCAGGTAGCCAGCAGTGCTCAGCAGGCAGCACCATCAGGATACAATTTCTTTTGTGCACATGTGGCACTCAAACCCAAATATGACAGAGAACTTCAGCAAAAACACACAAAAAACGTGAAGATATTTTTAGCTTTGATGAATGTAAGCTCCTAATCATGCTTCAGTCATGTACTGGTTCTGTTGCTTTACCTATACATGCATCCCTTCAGTTGTAACCACCAACAGACAGCTATAATGGCAAATGACTCACACTTTTGCTTCCATTATACCAATGGTTCCCTCTTTCTATTGCAAGTCTTTCCATGAAATTCATGGTCATAACAGGCAGAGGGAAATTCACTTGCCACGA
This sequence comes from Adrianichthys oophorus, assembly GCA_036245035.1. Lineage (NCBI taxonomy): Eukaryota > Metazoa > Chordata > Actinopteri > Beloniformes > Adrianichthyidae > Adrianichthys > Adrianichthys oophorus. The sequence goes on along the minus strand of BSAI01000104.1, from coordinate 15,613,272 downwards.
CAGACTTACCATATGTCAGAGGAAAGCTTTATGGCCTAGCCATTGCACAGGGGTCAATCTCTCAACTCTAATGGCTCTCTATGGATCACGTGACTTTCAAGTACTCCAGAACACTCGTTACAGCAGATAGGAGCAGGAAAGGATTATAAAGAGGTCAATTTATGCAACAGAGAACCAGAATGACAGAGTGAGAGGTCAGAGCGCGTCCATATCTCTAGGCATAAAAGATTGACATGCAGAATCTGAGACGGTCTCCATGCTGCCTCACTCCTCACCACACACACGCACATCTCCATTTAAATATCTGACAGACGATGAAAGTGCAGCTATTAAAATGTCCGCCGAGCGCTTCAGGAATGAAATGGGGGAGATAAAAGAATTCCTCTGGGTAATCAATGGGGCTATGAATTAGCAGTGAGTTTTAGATGGGGGGTTAGAGGATTGGGTCCATGTTTAACTCATTTGTCATTCATTCCTTTTAAAAATTTTAGCTCAGTCATAGTGCTAAAGAGTGGGCGCTTTTCAATTAATTGCAAAAAGAGAGAACATTTGACACCAAATACAGGTGAAAAAGAAAAAAAGGATCAAATGTCTAAAGAAGAACAAAATATAGACAACTTGTATTCTGAAAAATCCAACATGAATTACATTATTAGACTGGTGATTTGACAAAGTAGAGATTAGTTTGAAAATTCATTTTTTGCTAATAAAAAAAAATAGGACATTATCATTACTATTTACACTGGATTTGATTCTGCCAGTAACAAATATAGGGTGGCCGTGTGTTTAAAGTGAGCATAGAATTCTGCAACATGACTGATATTATGGAACTGCGGATATGAGTGGGCAAACATGCTCACCTGAAGTATCTCAAGGACACTGTTGTAGTGATGAGGATGATTACAAGACGTTGCACTGTGAAGATATTCTGAATCCTACTGGGAGTCAGCCCAAGGACAGGACCAGGAGTGGGGTGAATTTCTTCATCCCAATGTGGAATCTCTGTGGCATGTTGAAAGGGAAAGAGTTTGGCATCATTTTTGCAGGGATTGATCTATTGCATTTTTATTTTTGCCTCATTTCTCATTTCTTGTTCTTGATGTGATTTTATTTAGCCTCCTAAGGCACTATCCTGTCCTTGCAGTGCTTCTAAAAGATTTTAGAAAACCTGATTGTCATTCAAGCCGAGGTAATGTTTTTTTTTGCTTTTTTATTTTATTTTATTTTTTTTACTTTTTTAATATTTTTATGGTAGAATTATGGTACTTCACTGTAGACATATTAATACATACTTACAGAGCACTTTTCTACATTCCTTGAAGGTCCAAAGCACTTTACAGTCACAGTCCCATTCACTCACCCACAAACACACACATTCGCACACTGATGGCACCTCCACATCCAAACACTGGCACCAACCTGTAACCACCAGGAGCAAGGTGAGGTTCAGTGTCTTGCCCCAGGACACTTCAACGCACAGGCGGGTGAGGCAGGAATCAAACCTGCAATCTTTTAATCAGAGGTTGGCTGCTCTACCTCTGCTTCACTACTAACTAAAAAAAGGAGGAAAAAAAAGAAACTGCAGTTTATACAGTCACAATCTGGATTCTGTTAAAAAAAAGACACATTTGATCTAATAGGAGAGGTTAACGACAAAGGGAAAAAAGCATTAATAAAAAGACTCCACTCACATCAAATCATAATACTGGAGGAACGATAGAAAGATCTAGTGAATTTTCAGAAGCAAAATAAGTGGGCATACTGTAATTGGTCACACTGGAATAATTCACCCCCTCAGACCCAGCTTTTTTGTTACAAGTTAAAAGCAAAGGCTTATCATGTTTTAACATATTATTTTTCATGTAGCCCGTAGAGAAAGTCGGGCCACCATCTGATAAAATTGTCCAGAGAGCAATTTAAACCAGACGTGGTATAATTCAACTGTGGTATAATTCAACTGGCTGGGAATGTTTGCATTGTGGTGCCCTTAGCAGTTCTGAACATGGTTGAAATGAAATGAAAGAGCAACCAGGTTTTTTTTCCCATATAGTAATGCCACTGAAGGTTAACTGTAATTGTTTTTCCAAGCCTGCAGATCAGAATTAAGCTTTGCTTTGTTGCTACAAGCTCCCAACATCTAGAAACAGAGAAATATTAAATTAACTAAAGTAAATGAAAATGGATTCCTTTGGAAATTGCTGATCCAGATGCTTGATAATCCAACAAGCGAAAAAAGTGATCAGCTAACAGCCACCAGAAAGCATATTAAACTCTGTAAATGTGCAATGAAATTTGGTTTTCAAAATGATGATAAAATACTGTATGGGTTATTGCATTACTCGATCACCAAGCAAGATGCTATAAAGAATAACAGCTGGATTGGACCCAAACTGTTAAAGAACTTTAAGACTCCCTTACATATTCTAAACCTCAGATTAAGAGTCAACAGGTGTTTCTGAGCACAGAATAAAGAACCTTTTTCCTTCATGAGTTGTGCCTGATTGTGGATGATCAGTGTGCAAGCTCCCAATACAACACAGCAAGAAAATCAGTCTAAAGAAATGGAAAAGAAAAAACTTTACAGTTTACAAAAAAAGGTTTACAAACAGTCTTGCATGTTGCATTGTTCCCTTTACCTGATATAAACAGATATTTCAGATGCTATTGTTTAAAACAAGGTAACCAATGTGGAAATATTTGATTACTTAAAAAATATTATTTAAAGGTATATATATTTTATAAAGCCTCCATGGGTACAGTTTCCTATCAGATATTACTTTGTAGAGAGGTTGGGTCACTTTTACATGATTCATGGACAAAAGAAGCTTCTTCAAGCATTACTAATAGCACTTTAGCTAAAAGAAATGCTGTTTTAATATCAAAAACAATAATAAAACTGTTTGAAATTTGTATTTTATTCCTTTTGTTTGTAATGGCCATTCACTCTGCTGTTGTGACCATAAAAACAGTGGAAAGCTCAACCCGTCCACTCTTGTGTTCCCAAACAGGAAAGACCTGTTGGTTTCAATAAGTCAAAATCCCATAGATTTCCAATGAGAAATAGACAGTTATTACTCAGTCATTTTATTTGTCAGAAAAATTATTTCTCTGATACATTTTTCTTAACATTTTCTTTCTAATCCTATTTTTTCTTAAAAGATACATTCTCTTTATAGCAAGTTATTCAAGTTATAAACTGACCAATCAGATGTGTCAGTAAAAGTGGGTGGTGCCCACTGGCCCCCACCCCAAACATCTGAAACATTTCATTGACAGATTCTGTCGAGTCCACTTTCAGTGGAAGGGGTTTGGCTTTCCAACAACCTCACTCCTGATTAGCGAGAGCGGTTGCCATAGAAATGATAACTCAGACCGACTCGGACCAATCACCACTTACAAACGTCATCTGGTTCCAAAATGGCGACATCCGTATCACGGACAAAAAGGCGTCTGTATTGATTTCATTTTGTCTGAACTGAAGGTAAAGCATTTTCTTTGGGTGCCATCACAGACGCTTTGTCAATCTCTATCCTGTTAATGGCTGGAACCGGAAGTAAGACATCTTCTATCTGATGTCACACTCACTGTGCCCAATTCTCTCATATCCAGAATGTTTGCCACCCTTCCAAAGTCCTCATTCCCCCACATACAAAATGTTCTAGCTCTGCCACTGTACCCAAGTAATAATTACATTTTCCAGGTGTTGTTTATTTCCTTAAAGAATGGGAAAAATATATTTTTATGCTGACGACTATATAGTGACGTTTACATGTTGTTGTTGTTCACCTCTTGTCGTGTTCCGTCAGGGGTCGCCACAGCGAATCAGCTTTCACTAATCAGCACATTTGGTTTGTCAAAGAGTGTGATGCTGGAAACCCTTCTTGACACCCTTTTATTTTTTTAATTTTTTTTGTTATGAAACTGAAACACTGTAGGTATTACGATCACTCTTTTGAATGAAGCTGACAAAAAAAAAAAAAAAAAACATGGCTGAAGAACCTAATGCTACCAAATAAATCCAGAATCCACTTTCTGAAACAGCAGTTAAGGTGTTAAAATCGATGCCTGTCTCTGTAGGGTGGGCTGTGCAGAAGCTGGCTTCGAAAGATGACTGAGGTGAAGGGGTTAGGAGAGGAGTGAGCACAGCTACAAGGGCCTCTGTCCCAGGCCAGGCTGTGAGCTGCAGCCCTGTGCTGATAAGACTGTAATAGTCCTCCTTAGAGGACCCAGGGCTCCGCTCCCCTTATTAGTCATTTATCACACCTGGCAGCCTCACTGAACCATAATTACTCTTCCCTTATCCCACTGCACTGTCATGAACATGAGAGCGAGAGAGGCACTGGAGGAAGGAAAGAAAAAGCTGTGAGAAACACTGTTTAGAGAGAGTGGACTGAGGAAAGGACAGTGGAAATGGAGAAAGTGCTTGCGAAGAACATCTACGTACTTTCCTTGCAAGCTTCGTCCTGCAAAGCATGTGCAACCTCAACACAAGAAGGGTTGGGGATAGGCCGGGATTTAAACCAGCAACCTTCTAACTGAGAAGCGACACCACAAACTGCAACAGCACACAACTACATTGAAGAACAGTCTAATGCAAACTCAACTCATGAATAGAGTGTGGCATACGACAGCATGCCAGCCAGCAGACAGTTAACATGGTTTCCTGAAAACCCCTCAAAATGCCCCTTTTTCTTTACACCATGAGCATGCAATGATGGAAAGGAATGTAATCTACAGATACACCCCTTGCAAACAGAGTGGCGCCTGTGCTGCAAATGAGAACCAGTTGTTCTGACCAAAGTTGTCCTGCAAACTGCTCATAGACAAGAGTAAAAAGGAAAATGTTGCTGGATCATTTAGGATAAATCCACACTTCAGAACTTTGAATTGGTTTTTGGTAACTGTGGCCTTTACATGGTAAATACTATTTCAGTTATTTAAGTTATGAAAACTAGTTTTTCTTCCATAAATTATCAATATCAGTCTCTGCAGTTTGCTTCATATAGTTACCGTTAAAGTTTTTTGTCCTGAGGCATACATTTGTGGAGTACCCATCCATCTATCGTCTATCCCGTTTCATTTCAAGTAGGGTCGTGGGGGTTAGAGCCACCCCAGCTATCATGGGGATAAGCCAAGGTACAACTTGAACAGGTTCGTATTACACAGAAATGTTAATATGAAAAAATGATATTGCTCGTCATTTAAAATTGTCAGAGTTCCTGCTTCTTATTGCCAAAAAGTTGTTAAACTTCATGCAACCTTTTCTCTTGTATGTTATTAAAACTCTGCTAAACCTGTCAAAATTCCTTACCACGCGGACATTTCTTTTCACATGCTAAATAGGGGGACATTTTCTCTTCAAAAGGTTTGGCTTGGTTGCCACGTGCCTGGTTGTCACGAAAGCACCCTCCCTGACACTGAGCAAATCCAGATGTGAGCCACATGCTTCCAATCTCAAGCTGCAGCTTTCCAGCCATACACGCTAAATCACCTAACACTTAGGAACTGAAAGCAGGTCTCACACTCCACTTTGTTCCATTTAAAGATGGCTCTCAACTTTCACAAAAATAACGAATTTGTCTGTGTTTAACTCCACTCTTGTTCTGAACAGCCTCATGGAGTCAGTGCCTTCTCAAATTTAAATAGTTACCAGTTACCAGTTTACTTTTCCTTTTTTAAATAATTTCAAGAAGTCTTGAAGACTGCACAAACTGGTCATTTGAGTGTCTGTGACTAGTACCATGCTTAGAGTCATTGATGTTGTTTTAAGAGCTGATATACACTTTAATCCACCAGTTAACTCAAAACACTTGCAAATGTGTCCTGAGCCTGCGGGTGCCCCTTCATTCTGGGTCAGCAGGCTATGCAAACATACGGAAGACAGCACCCAGCAGAGGGCTCTGTAAGCAATGATTTCCCCTCTGGCTATTTGCTTAAGTTTCTTAACTACAGTAGCCAAAATCTAGCTGGATTTAGATTGAAAGTATTTCCACAATGTTAGTTGGCTAAAAAAAAAAAAAAAAAAAAAAAAAAAAAAACACAAAAAAAATGTATATAAAAAACTAAGGTCCTACCAACTATCAAGGTGTTCAAGTCAGCTTGTGTGACAATTTGGTCCAAGCGCAGAACTATTGTTTCAATTAATCAATTGGTTTTCAGTTTGAATCCAGTTTCAGCACCATGTCGCCTGTGCAAATACACTTTTTTTAGCAGCCAGGGTATGGGGGTGGACTTTGATGTACGTTTATTACTATAATAAAAAAATACCAGTTTTAATGACCAGCTTTTTATTTATCTGTTGCGTTTTAAAAGTTGGACTGAAGGCTGAAGGCTGCTTTATCATATTTTAATGATTCCTATACAAAATCCGAAGTACAAATAAAGTATAAGCCAGCTGCAGATAATGGTCTGTAGCCTGAGAAAAGTTTAATCAAAAACTTTAATCAAAAACAAATCACTTCAAAAAAAGTACAACCAAAGTATTAGAATCCAAAACTACGTTATATCTCCCTTATTTACTTTTCTTTTTATCAGACATAGAACAACATGGAAATTTTATGATCCAACAAAAAATTAAAGTTTGCTAATTTTGATGGAAAACATACTTGCAAAAATTACCTGAGCTGATCAGAAGCATTTACTATCAAAAATTAACAATGCCTTTTGTGCAAGTAGGCATGTTCAAAATGTTGTTTCATTTGATTCTTTAAATGTTTATACAGTTTTGTATTAAACATGTTTTTGGTGAAATAGATATAACATATTTTTTAATAAATGTGAAAACTGAACAAACCATGCATTGTGTTGAAATATTTGTAACAATTGTTAAAGTAATCAGCTGGAAGAAGCAGAAAGAATACCAGCAATCCCTTCATGCCCTGTCCAGTCCTGCCTCTATCTGGAGAAAACTGCCCCAACACTTATGCAGGCCTTCACAGATGGGGACCACATCAGGACTTATATTGCAAAGTCCAGATGTGTGGAAAGAGGCTTAACAGAGGGACTGCAACAGGGTGGGAGCCTGAGTAAGAGGGAAGAGAAATGTGATTGCATGCATTTTGGTCTCATTAAAAAAACAACAACAACAGATGTGTGAATTGCATTGGAAAGACATCTGGCTTCACTTTTATTTTCTTTTGTCACAACTACACTGATTCACACAGACACACACTAGCATACACACGCATAAATACACGCACACAAACTTTTCATCATTCATGTAAGGTGAGACAATGGAGAATGCTCTTGGCTTTTTAAGATCAGTGTTTCTGCCTTCCTCCATTTTAAACAGGCTTTTTATGGAGCAGCTTCCTTAATAGCCACTCACGTATAAAACAACGCTGTAATGACATGCAAATGACTCACAGGGAAACACTGTAAAGAGAATGTGATGTATGGGCTGTCTGCGCAACACACAAACACACAAAAAGCACAAGACGAACAGCAAAGACACTGGGCCTCAAGAACAAAATACACACAACTCCCTTTTCTGTATTCGTCCTCATATAAATACCAAAAACAAGTGAGCTTAACTACCTGTAGGGTGAAGTTTTAGTAATATCTACTGTCACTGTATGTCATATTTGCCTTTGCAAAAGTTTTTCCACTGTCAGATTACAGAGAGAAATGAGTTTGATAAAGAAACACGATCAGAAAATGCATTCAGAACTCAAAGTTCTGTAAACTATAGGTCACGCCTGCACAGTTGTTTGGCAGTTTTGGGTGACTTTCTACTAGACAGGAAAAAAGCGTGGTTTCAGACTACAAGCTCAACAGCTGCACATGAAACGCACAATAGAAGGAAGAGCATTTTCCGTTCTGGTAAAATACAAGCATCTATAAAGGGTTCTTAAAAGGTCACTTTCATAAGCAAAGTGATAGTGCAGCAAAAGTATCTGTCCACTTTGATTTGCAAGCAATGCACAAATACACTTAGTCACTAACAGTCTGCTTTCATCACGAGTACACTTTGTGTTGTTCGTCTTTCGGCTGTTTCTCATTTTTCAGGGGGTACCACCTTATGTTTCCAAACCCTGTGCTGTCCTCTTTGTGCCGCAAGCCCAGCCTTCCATCAGCCAATGAAAATGGTGAATCTTTATAAACCAGTTACACATCTCAACTAATTTTATTAAAAAACGATTAATCAGTAGTTCACTTCCTTCTGATCGTCTTAAATTATGAGCTGCTAGTCTAGTTGTACACGCTAACTGTTAAACTGCCAGAAACTGACACGTATATTCTTGTCAAACATATAAGATCGTAGCATCCTAACTATGTAGTTGATCTCTGACCTTTTGGACATAAAATGCGACCACTTTGTGACCTTTTATGACTTTTTTTTTTTGTTTCTCTTTTTTTTTGTTTTTTTACATCCTGTTGGCAGCTGAATGATAAAATACAAAACGGCTTTAGTGCTCTGTGATGAAGCAATTTTAAGCTAGAAAAAAATGTTTTTCTTTTTTTTTTTTTTTTTTTTTACATGGACATGTCATCATATTTCTACAAATGTGATTTAAGTATTTAGGCAGTCAACAATTTGACAATCTGAATTTTTTGGTCAAATTAAAAAAAATGTGGTATTAATAAAAAGGCTTGATGTGAAATGTTAAAGCGGTGCAAACTTTGTGAATCTTGCTCCAGACTGTTTTTCAAAGCTCTATTCCAATGCATGAAAGACTGTCATATATTTCTAGCTGGACACAAACCGCAATTATTAATTTCTCCTCCATGATCAATTTTCAAAGAGTCGGCACTTCTGTGAATTAAAAGGGAAGCCATCTATACGTCACTACCAAATCAGAATCCATACGATTGGTCAAAGTTCATCCGGGTTTAACTTTCAATGCATGTTCAATAGCCGCACATTTTGTTGGTAGAGCCCGAAAACGATTGTAGAAACCTGAGTGGTGATGCACAAATGTGAGTTTTAAACGAGGAAGCCCAAAACGTGCATTCAAGCACATTTATGCAGCATTGCTGAGAGGGTGTGAACATACCTTGAAGGTACAATCTAGTGAGGGGACAGTTTTAATGTTAATTTTCTTGATATATGTCATCCATCATGAGAAAAATACTGCAAGAACATGCTAAAAACAACAAAAACAATTATTATTCTTTTCCTTCTGCTTTGCTCTTCAGGGTTCACCACACAGAGAATCAGTTCCCTCCATCCAACCCTGTCTTCTGCATCCTCTAACACCAGCTACCTTCATGTCTTTGTTCACTGCATCCATAAACCTCCTCTTTGATCTTCTAGACTCAGCTTCTTTCTACCAATGTATCCTAACACAATTTTCAATAGAGTGGGGCTTTAACAGCTTTTTTTTTTTTTCATCTAATTCCTATTCCTATCTATTCCTATTTTTTTTTACCTGCAATGATTTCAGAATTACTGCAGGGGTCACTGGAGAGGGAGGGGAGCAACATTGAGTCAATACAGTGTCTACAAAGTTTGGGTAATGTATCAACACATCATCATCCCATCATTAACACATTCACATCGGTCGCATAGGCTTGCGTTCAAACGGCCACTTTCAATGACAAGTCTATGTAAATGCATGTAAACCTTCGTTTCGGGTTTCCGCATTCAGAATTCTCACGCTGCTACGCAATTTTTTAATTCTAGTCTCAGGTTCTACATACAAGACGACCGTTCATTGATCGTGCATTGGAATTTCAATCAGTTGAACTTTTAACTGCTAGATCGTAAAACCCCAAACTTTGACCAATCTGGGACTTGGATTAGCATACTTTTATCATTTATTTATTACTTATTGTTACTATTAGCACACTGACGACGAATGAGACATTAATAACTGCGGTTTGTGCCCGGTTGGAATGATATGACACCAGGTCTTTCATATATTGGAATATATCTTTGAAAAGGCCTGGAGCAAGATTTGCAGGACTTGAACTGCTTTGACTTTTTGCACGGAGCCTCTATCAATTGTTGGTGGTACAAGTGCAGGTAAACAGTAAAAAAAAAAACAAAAAAAACAAAAGAGGAAGAATTTTGCTGCTGCTCCCTGCTTGTTTTTTGAATGTGCAACACATGCCCGGTGTAAATGTAGCTTAAGAGTTACAAAGATACAAGACATCTTAACTAAATTGTTGAGCGTTTCTGAACTTCTTTGAAAGTCTCATACTGAACCTTCCTGCTTTATTTGGAGATTATGCCTAATATTTTACATCAACCACCAAAAAATGTACAGAGTTCTTTTTCAACTACTTGCACTGTCTGCTGGTAAAATCTGTGAAAGTGTTGAGAGCTGCACTTTCGTCTTTCCCTTTTATCATAGATTGTCTTCCTCTAATTCATCCATCAGCATTAGTTCAGTCTCTAAAAGAAGACAAAAGTATGAGTACTGCTGTTGCCAGAGCATCTACATCCTGACTCCAATTAGGGGAACAAACCACAGGGAGGCCTGCCCACCATCAAGAGCTCAAAGGTCAGCTGACAGGAAGGAAAGAAACAAGGCGGCCAGACAGACAGGGAGCACAGTAGACTAAATCTGAGTGAACCTTCTCTCTGCAGCAAAACTGACTGAAATAAAAGCCAAAGGCTCCCCTCTGTGTCTCCTTTAAACTCTAACTTTCACTCTGCATGTCCCTGTCACCTCCTCAGTCTGTTCCCTCTTTCCTCCTCTGTTCCTTAGTTTTGTTCTATTTATGACTTCCTATGAAATTTCAGCGTCTCCTGCACAGTTATGTGGGCAATAAATCAGGTGCTGAAAAGTACAGCGGACAAGAGAGAGAGCGATGGAGAATCAGAGGGAGGCCTTCGCTGTTGTCTGAGCAACTGTTTAAAGGGCCACCTGAGAGCTTTAAAATTGAAACCTGCTAGAAATACAGTATTAGCCAGCATACGCACAGGGAGGACCAGCAGCGTGAAACATTAAAAAAAATGGCAATGCGACAAGCCATCCCTGTCAGCTCTTCTGCGTGACATAACACCAGCTTTCCTAACTCTTTCCAGCTGCAACTTAACTCATATAACATCAACATGTTTCCCTCACGCTCTTCAGAGATGCTCTTCATCCTGCTCATTGGCACCTCCTCCTTTCTAGCTTGAGTGAGTTTGTCCAGAGCAGTTCAGCAGCTGTATGCTTCAGGCTCGAATTGGACTCTGGGGTGATTAATTTTTGAAGTGTGTTGTAAAGGGCTATGAGATCCATAAACAGGAGAGTACACAACAGGCAATCCCCAGGTAGTCATGGTCACAGCACAGCTCACAAAGCACTACAGTCACATATAACCACAGCCAGGCTGTATTTCTGAGGCTTACTGTTACAGCAATAGAACTTTTAACATATTGGCACTGGAATCAGATTTCACCGTTTTTTTTGTTGTTGTTGTTCTTAATCAGTAACATCCATGAAGGTTAAAGTTGTGGTCTTTTTTTTATCACAGATATCAAAGATTTAATCACAGAATTAAATCTTTGGGTCTCACATGCATCTACTTTAAACACTCAACTGCCGTGTCTCACCAGAGTGTTTTCTAAAGAAGCTAAAGGGTCCTTTAAATAATGCCATGTAAATCTCAGAGAAAAAAAAAGCAAATCACTGAAAGAAAGAAATCAGAGGACGGGGGTTGGAGGACCCTGTTGTTTCATTAATATGCCCCTGAGAATATGGTGGCAGTGGCAGATGAATGAGAGGGAGGTTTATCAGCCCTTGTCTGTTAGAAAAGCTTCCCTCATCTTTCACTAGATTCAGGTCCATCAGGCCTCATTACTCTAATGGTAGTGGCAGTGTTTAAGGCTTCCTGGCTGCAGACCCCTTTGTTTGCTCGCCCGTGCTTCCCTTCCATAAAGACGGTCTGCCTCCTTGCAGAGGGATGCAGCCCTGGAAGAACACACTAGACCTTGAAGTTATCAACAGGGGGCTGGGGCAGGTTATCACATTTGAAGGGGAGACAGCCAGGAACTGCTCAGGCCCTGCAACACTGCTGATAATATGATTCGGAGGGAATTTAGCTGCAACAATGCACATCTTGGACTCTTTATCTCCTTCTGCCCCTTATTATGAGGCAGCACACTTTATGTTGTGCAGAGTGTGAGCAATGTTGTCACACCGTATGCATATGTAGTGATAAAATGCACAACACACAAACATACCAGCTCGTTTAAGAACAACAGCAATCTATTGAATAAACACACTGTAAAAAATGTGTCGTACCATGTTTTTAGTGATCTCTTCAGATGTTATGTTCTAAAATAAAACTGTTCTCTTGTTTTGTTTTGTTTTTGTTTTTCCTCCTTTTTCTTCATCAGAGTTTTTAAGTTTAAATTTAAATATGTAAGAGTTAACACAACATCAGATTCCAAAAAAATGCCAGGAGTTAAGTGAAACAGGAACCATGCGCTACATAAAGCTAAAGTGTTGACATTCATTGTTCTTTGTTCAACACAACTAAAGCAAGCCCAGCTCTTGACTCAATGAAGTGAGACTGTCTGCCTAGCTTCTTCAGTTTCACTCAATCCTGTCCTCTTTCTTGCTCCTTCATTCATAATGGATAACTCTTTGGGTTTCTGTCACCAAGAGTCTATCAGCAGCCAAGAAATCCACCTATGGATTCAAGACACCAGTGGTCAGCTGCAATAAATCCACTTGTTGCGGAGGTATGGAAAAAATAGAAATCAAAAGGTCAAACCAAAGATTCAAAATGTGTTCACTTTGGGAGCGAAAAGAAGCAATCCTTAAAAAATCATTATCAGATGATGAAATCCAAATGAGTTGCCTGTTTTAAGCTTTTTAAGGAATTTAGTGAAATGTCTTGCGTAAAAAAGACAAACCAAGTCCAGTTGGCTGCTATTTTACCTGCTTCTGTGATGAAATCCACCTGGAAAAATGAGTCTACATAAACGTGTTGTTGAAATATAAATTACTATGGATTCTAATGCTTTTTTAGGATAGTTTGGCAAACTTCTCCATCATACTTGTTGACATGAGTCAAGAAGAAAACTTTCAGAGAGAGACTTCGTCAAGTTGAAATAAAAAAAAAAACATCGTAGTAAGGATACTTACAGAGTAAGTAATCACTATGCTGAATATGTAAATGCTTCAGTGTTTAAAAAAACATGTTTTGATGTTTGACTGGCATCTTTGTGTTACTTCCTGTTATTATAAAGTCTAAAACTGCAATGCTAATCATTTTTTTAAACTTCTTTTTCAAACAACATCCCATTTTTTTATAGGAAAGAGCTGCAGATATCTGTCAGAGGCCTTGCAGACATCAGGTGCACTGTTGTTCTGCAAAAGGCCTGAAACGTAATTGTCTCCTCAAAATGCTTATTGTTGCATGCACCCCTAACACCCCAGGAGGACCATCAGCTGCCGTACACTACAATTAGAAAGTGACGACCAAGCAGAGCAATGTCCGTCATGGGACACCATCAAAAACAGCACGTGTACACAAAAGCAAGTAAACAAGCATAATGCATAGACAACAACAAAGGTAAACAAAGAGCGGTGTGTGTTTGTCCCATATCTGAGGTGTGAGCAGCAGAGCTGAGGACCTGTGCACAGCTGCTCTTCCTGTGCTGTCAGTAGGCTTCACCAGACAGGGCCTGTCCCTGAGGCCTGAACAGGGAGGCCTGCACGTAGTCTCACATCTGGACAACACAGGAGGGAGGAATCCTTCCCATACTCTGACTTTTTTTTATCTTGCTGCCTCTCTTTCTGTCTCACTCTATCCATCTTTGTCTAGATTTGTAACTCTCACTCTACCCTCCTCTTCTCTCTATCGCTCTCCTGAAAGGTCCACGGGTCACACTCACCAGGGAAAGGATGATGAACAGCTCCACAACTGAGCCAGCTGACTCTTTAGCAGCAGTGCTGTCCCCTTGCTCCTAATATCCACATCCTCCCCCTTATTTTACCTCATCAAATCTCCTTATTTTACCTCCCCCTAACCCCAGCTTGGCAAAGATGCTGAGGGGGATTTTGCATGTGCAACCTAAGAGGAGATGTATATAAAACAGGAGTGACTGTCAATATTTTTTTCTTTTTGTGGAAGACTGTTATCCTTTGAAAGATCCAGGAATTTTCTCAACCATAAGGATTAAAGATCAATGCTATTCCAGTAAACTTGATTATTGGGAGTTTTGAAAAATAGCATCATTTAGTTGATTTTATTTTTACATTCTAACAAAAGAAAAAGTTGAAATTACTGCCTAAAAACTAAATTAAAAAACAACAACAAGCAAAAAACTGACAGTTGATTGTTGAAATAACCTGAACAAAGAGGAAACAGGATTTAAAAAATAAAATAAAAATCACTTACTGAACTCCTAATTACTTTACCTTAAGTGTCACAAATATTTTTGTTTTTCTTCTAAAAATGCACAGTCCTGAAATTATTTATCTTCTTTCATTTACGTTGGCCCAGGGCTTGGATTGTTACTTCGGTGGTGATCCAATTCTATCCACAAATCAAGCTCAACGATTCACAGATCGAAGTACGATTCTTACTTATTAATATATGCTTGTACCGTTGCAAAATTTGATTTATTTTTTGCTGAATGAAAATTATGACAGTTAAAATGTTATGTATTAAATCGCCATCATTTATATCTTTAAATAGAACAGGAGATCAGAATTTTCAAAATTTATAAAACACAAAGATTAAGGGTGTATTCAGACTGGAAAAATCATTTGGTTTGGACCGAGTCTACCTGATTTGGTCTGGATCGAGTCCTGAACTTTGTGTTTGGTCTGTATTCAGACTGCCGTTAAGGGAAAAAACCAAGTGACTTAAGATCTCCAAACTCATTGGCCAAGAATTACTAGGACGGGAAGAGGCGGAGAGGAAAAAGTTATGAAAGTTCTGCTCTTTGCAATCCTTGTCGGATTCATTGATTCAAACTTTATATTTGGCTGACTAATTTTGAACGTTTGTATCAACGTGAGGTACAACACTTTTTACTGCTACTAACTGGAGGCATGCAAGGTGGTTACTGACGAGACAATGACTATGAAGGTAGGACGATAAGTATATGACATATAGATTCATCAGTAAAACAGTGAGAAGCAACGTGTTTCACGTTAAAATATGCTATAAGGAGCCTGCATTTATCCGACCACATTTCAATGAGTTGTTGTGTCTCATTGTTGCGATGTTATGGCATTGTTTTTAAGAGAATTCTGTTAAGGAACTACAAGGTGTCTCATAGCAGCACGTTCCGCGTAACAAAGCAAAAAAGCACGTTTTAAGCGGTGTTAAAATTAACGTTAGGATAACATGTAAGGAGTTTGACATTTTTTTTTCCCTGTTTGATAATATGACAGTTGTTGTTTTCCATTTGTTTGCGGCTCATCCGTCACTGGAGCAAAAGCTCCGTTGTTAAAGCAAATGTCTTTTTTTTTCAATAACTCATGTCAGTAAGAGGAAATTCAGTCTCATATATAAATATAAATTTATATTGAATTGCATTTTTACTGCACTCTACTATATTTATAAAGATCACTAGTCAGCAATCTTGGACGTTGCAAATATTTGTGCTCAAATTTTCAGGTTAGATAGTGAATTTCCAAGTACTCTGATACTCATTACAGCCCTACTTTGGCTATTAGTTGAAGACATGTATCTACCTCCAAATGAATTTAGTTTCTACAAAAAAAAGACTATCATTGAAAAAGTTTTTGTTTTTTTTTTGTTTTTATTTAAAAAAAAAAAATCTACCTGTGCCCTGCATGTGCATAATGTTCATAGGTCAAAGTTACTTTAGTTTGTTTTTAAAGTTTAAACCACCCCTGTATGTAAAAGCTGGACTGAGTGACTCCTCCCCCCTCGTGTTCTAAACAGGAAGTATCTGCTGGCTCCAAGAAGCCAAAACTCCAAAGACTTTGATTGAGAAATAAACAGGTATAATGTCCAAACATTTACAGATTCACCCCAGCCCGCTTTCAAGTGGTTGGTGTGCGGACTTCCAACGAGCTCACTCCTGATTGGCAAGAGTAGTTGCCATGGAAATGTTGACTCACACTGACTCGGGCAAATCACTGCTTACTGAAGATGGAAAAAAGCAGACTGAATTAACTTACCAGTAATTTTGTTAAAGCATTCTTGTTAAAGTCATTTTTCAATGGATGAATGATAAAAACTGTTCAAATCAAACAGTACAAAGTCAGAGAAAAGCTCGTAGTATTTTGAAAAAGCTGTGATCTTCACACATGCTGAAATGAAATAACTGAAGATTCTGGCAAAAGAGTCACATCCTACCAATCCAGGACTTTAAGGCCTTTGTCCTGACCTCTTTGTAAAGGTGTACGGTCCTCTGCCTGCTCTAAAACTGTGTGTCACTCTATATACTGACTTTGTTTTTACTCTCATGAGAGACAGAACTTATGCTTAAGCCTCTGTAATACTTTAAAGAGCTGCCATAACCTTCTGTTACTGCTCAGATTCTTTGTTCTTGTCTCTTGCTTGATAAGGCATGCCAGCCGTCAAGGTCATAGAGACAGGAAGGAAAAAGAAGAAGTGGGGGCTGGGGGTATTACTCTTTGGTAAATGAATAGTTCTATCTCTCTTTAGATGAAGAGGAAGAACCTCATCAAAATGTTGTCTCTTCACCTCACAAAACAAGGCTACATTCAAGTCAGATGAATGAGAATTGCCATATGCAAAATCATAATTACAAGCCCATATATTTCCTCCAGCACTGGGAGCAACTTTAACAGGCTTCCGTTGGTCTTTCAGCTAAGGGATGATCCTCTAAGCCCTTTGCTTGTCTGCAATCTGAGATTGTTGTATTCCAAGAGGGTATAAGGGCTGAAAGGACTAAATTTAACAAACCTAATTATCATGCTTTAATTAGTATCAGGGGTAAACCTCTGTGGGACACCTGCAGACTTAATTTATATCCTGACAAGCTGGGAACAAGTGTTAATGTGCCGTATTTATGATAATGCCCCAAAGTGTACAGGAGGAGCAGGAGGAGGCTCACCTCAACTCTTTCAGAACAAAGTGAGAAGCAGGTAATTACAGGGAAAGAGGGCGAAGTGCTCTGGGATCAATCCAGTCCCAGTGTTGATATATTGAAATTAAATGACAACACATGACGTTCATGATACAGACAACACTTCATTTCTAAGGGTCTGGAATTAAATGCATCTAGAAGAAAGACAAGAAAGTAAAGCCTCCTGATTTCAATCTTTGACTACAGACGAGCTTAAAGGATAAATAAAGAAAACATATTATGGATAAAGGCAGATTAACTGGTACTTAATCAGATTTCATAAAATATAAAAAGAAAAATGCAGGATATTGTGAAAAAATCTGGCCACAATAAGATATCTGTGAGTACAAATAAATGGGACGATTGTTGTCCTATTAATCAAAAATAGATGTGTTGTTTGTCTGTTTTGCTACCACAAGCAAACCTTTGCGATTGAAAAAAATGGGTTAGCAGGCCAGAGGAGAAACCTGGGAAATTGTGCATGTGCTGTATACTGGCTTTAGATTTCGTTACAAACCACTACAGACTTCCGGCTGTCTTAAGCGTTTACGTCAAAAAGGACACATTTCCACTAAACATTTATACAGGTCACACCAATTATGCTGAATGTGCTTTATTCTTGATAAAAAGCAGAAAATAGATTAAAGAAAAAACAGGGATAAAAAAAATGTAGAAACTACAACTTGCATTTTAACCCCAGTTCTTTTTTTTACCCTTCTACACCTTTTTATTCAACACAACTTGTTTAAATTTTTAGAAGCATACTTGTCTTCAAATTAAAATACATCAACATAAAAATAAAAAGTTATTTAATCTTTTCAAGTAAATCAGTCTCTACGTGGGATTTGACACATCATCAAAACCATTATGACTTTTGACTATCGCTACAAGTCTTATGCGTGTACACTTTGAAGTTGCTCCTGTGTGGGATACTGTAGTGCATGAATAGTAATGCGGTAGTACAGTAATTATTCATTGCTGGATTTCTAATTTCGCAAGTTCTTATTGGGAGAAAGATGTAAGCTTCAATATGCTTCACATGTCATTTTTTTAAATGTTTTTTTCTTCTTCTTCTCTGAGATCTTTGGAACAGTGGGCTGGCTGACACTTCACCCTGTCAAAGTAAAAGTGTTTTGTTTAAATGTTTTTACATACCGTGGGCTGACCTAGTTCTCAGTTTTCTGAATCCTTGAACTAAATAGAAGCCAATAATGCAAGCAAAATACAAAAGAAGTGAAAACTTGAAAGTAACTTTCAATACCAATAGTTATACTGAGGGTAATGACACAGAGTTTTGTTCATTGAATGTTTTAGACCTTCACAATCATCTTAAACTTTAAGATCGTTCATTTATTCCATCAACTGACAATTTTATTCTAGAATGCTTGCTTTAAAGCTGTACTTTAGTCACCTGAACTGTGGGTCATATTTGATGTTGCATCCTAAAGAAAATTTACAGTGAAAAAAAAGTTATTTACTCTTGCCCTGAAAATCCTAGTTCAAAGTTGGAGTCTTTCCCTGGCAGGAAGATGGATGCCCTGGAACTCTTGATGATCCATCATACAATGAAAGCAGAGGTCATTACAGAGGTGAGTGTGGCTCATGTTGGATTTCTGTTTGTGAAAGGCTGAGTGGGGGAATAATGAGCAAGATATTTTTAAGGTTTTCACCTTGAGACAATATTGTTAAATTGTCTTAATTTCTTTTGGAAAGTAAAATAAATGTACAGTATGTGTGAAGACTTTTTTTTCTCAGCATTTATATTAGCCAAAACAAATCTACAAAAGTTTAAAATACTATGTGAATCATAAAATACAGTTGATGTTCTTTCCGGAAACTTAAAAAGATGTTCAAATTCTTTACTGCAAAAGGCAAAAAAAAAAAAAATGTGTTCATGTTCCTATTAGTTTAAAATGAAAAAAAAAACATGCTGTTGTTTAATCGGTTTAATTTGATTTTTTTTTTTTTTTTACAAATATTTAGGAAGATCTGAATATTTCATCAAAGTAAACAAACACAGGGTCAGGCGTGAAGATACAGTGATGGATTGATGTTTTTATCATTGTGAGCAGTTTCTCCCCTTGTGCGTGTCTCATCCTATTTTCTGCTTGGTTTGCAGTCACAGGGCCACCAGTGTGTGCCTGAAGCGACACGAGCATCTTTTTTATGAGAAAAAGAAGTTTCTGGCTTTTAATTTGTTGAATTCCCCCCCACCTTGTACAAAGAAGAGTCCTATGTCGGTTGAAAATGGTGACGTAAAAGTGACCACTTTTATCTGAGATGAAAATTCTAAAAAGCTTAGTTTAGGTTTCACTTTTGAGCTTAAATTTGCGTGACAGTGTTCACTGCAGTTTCCGGAAGCAGTTTCTTTAATTTTATGTAACCTCTTTATTATACCTACAAAACATTGAATTAAGTCAAATAAAAAGAAAAAAACTTTTTTTTTTTCCATCAAGCTAAATTACCCATTAAAATGAAGATTATTGCTGATTATGACCAAAAAAAAGTTCTGTTGTTCTATGCATGCAAATAACTTTTGTGGGCTTTTGTTTTGCAAACTTACAGAAGTCTGAGGTTTTACTTACTGTAATGGATGAAGCCACACCTTTCTTTGCAGCCTATCAAATTCTAAGAAAATTTCGTCAGAGAACCAATAGAAACATTATCTTAGCTAATAAGTTGCTATTACACTCCGTGTCCTCACGCCCACTAAACCAGAACGAGTACATTTGGTTTACTTCTATTCCAACGGAAATGTGTTGATTAGATTTTTTTGCGCTGACTAACCAATGTTTTTTTCTTTTCCTTTACAGCTTCAAGATGTGAGCATCTGCATTGAAAATTTCATGGCTTGACTGAGGTCAACTGCTGATCCTGCCGACATCCAACCCAGCATCTGAGTTTGAGGCTGTGAAACCCTGAAGGTGCCAGTAGAGGAGATTGCTCTTCCTTTAGTCCTCTGTGCACCACCCCGAGGCAGCAGCGTTATTTATGCTAGTAACGGGTATTGATGGGTTACTGTGAGGCTCGGCCCTGGGAGCTCTTTGGTCTGATTGTGAACAAGAGAAAAACTGGATTGAGTAATCGGGCTCTTGGCAGCGACACAGAAGCGCTCCAGTTGAGCTGAAACGCTTCACAGCCATATCTGCTGCTGATCCCCTCTGTGCAGGCAGCTTATCAACCAGACAGATTTTCAGAGGCCTTAAACTGTGCAGCGAGTCTGTTCACATGTAAGAAATCTACTTTTGCTCGGACAATTTGACCCTCTAACAGCTGCATCATTTTTGTTTAATGTCATCTTATTTTCTCAAGAGAGGGATGACTTGTTTTTGTAGCTTGAAGTGAGGAAAGTTTAGTTTCTGCCAAAAGCTAATAAAAAGAAGGAAGGGGTTAAGGATAGGGCTGCACATATTACGTAACATTGGTCTAACAAACCTATGGGGTTGTAACTGTGATCATTTCTCCACACGACCAGTTCCATGACAGTAACACAAGGTGTGCCCTGATATAGACACATTTCTGACTTTGTGCACTTGTGTGCTCTGAACGCCTGCCATTTGATCATGCTCTCGGTTCATCTCGGCATTAATTATTGACTCTGAGTTTAATTTAAAAAGGCGGACGCGCTGTAAGCCAGGGGACAGACCGTTTTAAATAATGTATACGACCCATTCAGAGGTAATCATATTGTCATTGATTAATATACATCAGTACTTTGGAGCATACCTGATGCGTGTGGGAGTCAGGCTCTGGATATGATAAAACTTGGCGCTGAGAGGAGGTGTCAGGACGGGAGCATCTCTAGGGTCCCATGCTCCTTGTCTGATGTTTCAATCACAGTTTAGGAGCTGTGATGCATGGAGGCACGCACTATCAACTGGCTGGATAATATGAGGAGCCCTAGAGAATCAGCCAGATAGAAGCGAGAAAGAAATGCAGTCGGGCAGAGAAAGAAGTAGATAAAATCATAGCAGGAAAGACAGAAATTAGAAAGAAATATCTGGACATCTTGATTTAGGCTGAAAGGGATTTTTTTTAAAGAGAATTTGTTTGGAATGGAGCATTCAGTAGAAAAGGCACACACACACACACAGACAGACACACAAACCCCGATGCTATGTCATCCTGAGTTTAGTTTAGACAAACAAAGATCTTTGCAGAAAGCTAAAGCTGCGATGAGGTGGGGCTGTTCCCAGTGATGAAAAATTCATAAACTGGTTACCTAGACACTATTCAGAGAGCACCAGAGTTCAGACACATGAACCAATTACTGTCTAGAACTCAACTAGTTGGACACAACACATGCATTTTGATAGCTGTGAACCGGTATGAAGACATGCCTCCCTTTCACTCTCCTTTAGCCACACACACCGATGCACGCACACACACAATCTCAATGGACAGATAAACAAATCCTGTCCAAGAATCTCCTCCTTCAGGAGTTTGTGAAAGCTTTGGCAAGCTTGAGTGAATATGTTGTTTTTGTTAATACATAAAGATTAGGGAAAGAGTCTCCAGGCTCCTTTCTCTCTCTCTCATCCTGTACCTCTCCCCCTCTCCTTTCATCCTCCTCCACCTCCTCTCGCAGCCTGAAAAGAGGGGGTCTTGTCAGACAGCCTCTCTCCCACGTATTGAGCTCTAAGAGGTGCAGAGTAAACCGCCTGAATGCTAGGAGGCTTGTGTCTCTCTCTTGCTTAAAACGGTTTTGCCTGCTGGAAAACACTCTTTGACAGCAGGTTTGTATGTGTTCTGCTGTATGTCTGACAGGAACAGAGGAACAGTCTGCACCAGATACAAAATAGCACCACATGCAGATGCCTATCCAGTCTAAGCAAGCCTCTTGGGTTGAGCAAGAAACAATATATAACCAACCCAGGTGGGACAGTCAGTTGCGTGTGGTTTATTCTGGTCTGTTTATGGGGCTTTTTCTGTTAGCAAACCACAATGGGATGATACTTAGAGAGCAATGTGGAAATGGTGACCTAACAAAAATGGGTGGTTGTAGAATGCACTTTTATCTCAATCTTGTGGCATTGCTAGAGTGGTGGTATATGTAAGGAGTGGGCAAAAGTAGAGTATTGATGATGATGCCATGGGTCTCTTCATCTGATATGGGCTACATCTTTGAGACACACTGGGTAATAAAGATAAACATACCTGAATAGATCATTTTCTTGCATTTCTTAAAATTGCTTTGGCTCCAGTTTATGTTTGCTGTAGGATAGAGTATTAGGGTTACCACGAAAAAAAATAAATAAATGTACAAGAATAAAAAATTATGAGGGAAAAAACTAGTAATTTTCCAAGAATACATTTATAAGAAACTTCATAATTTTACATCTTTATTCTCAAAAGCTTGTTTATTTTTGTATTATATAAAGAATACTTTGTCTTATTGATGCACTACTTAGTTCAGTTTGAAACTTAATATTTATTCATTTGGGTGGAAAGAAAAAAACAAAACAAAGCAAAAAATGAAACAAAGATGCTAACTCCACTTTGAGTGAAGTCAAACGTATCCCCTTAACAGGCCTGTGAAGCACTACGTTCAGCCACTAACAAAAAGCTTTTTATCATCTTAAGTGAGGAGGAGAAAAAGGCCAAAGCACATCAAAAGCAACAACAGCTCCATGAAAAGAAGTTCTCTACTGAACAATGGAGCTGCCATGAGCATCACCTCTGTCTCCCAGCTGAGCCACCCAGTCAAAGTGTAACCAATCATTTGGGATGAAGTAGACGCATGGATGCCCAAAGTGCAGTCACCATAATGTAATTGTCATTGCATTGCCTTCCAATGTAAAAGGCATATTTTTTCTGGATCACGCAGGGATCAGAGTGTAGATGAATAGGTCTGTGGGCTCGTGTGGCAACTTTAAACTGATTTAAAGGAGTCTAGTATGGTATTAAGATGCACTTTGGAAGAGTGGTGTTATTCAGGCATCACAATGGAGATCCACTGGAATGATGCCATGACACAATCAAAGCTCAACATTTCAGACTAATGTCAATTTAATATAACATTAACAAAACAAAAAGGACCGTAAGAATATGTTTAATGTTAAAGCGACATTTTCTCTCTTTTAAGTGGAAATATTTAAAAACAAAAATAAAATTTTAATTGCAAATCCTTAAATCTCTTCATTAATTGTTCAGATCAAAATACAACAAAATGAAAATGAGAAAAAAAAATCACAAATTGAGAAAATCAAAAACAGAAAAAAAAACTAAAGGTATCTAATTCATCTGACATCATGTTTCGAGGATTTTTAAGCTGTAATCCAAATGACCAAACCTCCAGCTTCTCCTTCCATACAGTAGATAATGCAAGCCAGGAATTACTGAATGTTATATTTCCACAAAAAACCACTGGAGACAAGTTTACCTATTCACTTCCATCTTAAATTGTGATTTTTAAGCAATATATATATATATATATATATATATATATATATATAAGTATTGATAGGGTGGTTTCAAGGATCTTTATAATTTTTATTGCTTAAATTCCTATGTGTCAATTCTTGAGGATAACTTTTACTTTGTTTTTCCCAGCTGCCATTTTCAGATTGTTCTTGAGCTGGGCGGGCAAACTCTGGTCAACATGTCCATTCCACATTAGGTTTTACCTTTGCAGTTCAGAGTGTGACATCAGAGATTATTCATGCGTCAATGGTTGAGACAGACAACTCTCTAGTGTTCTTTCTTTTTCTTAAATTAAGTAATTAACCAAAGGTAAATAAATGTTTTTCCCTATTTTTCTTTTCAAAGTATGACCTTTTAATTGTCATGTTAATTTAATGTCCCTATTGTTTACACTGCAGGGTTCAAGCACCAAGCTAGAATGCTTTCAGTCCGTCATCGTGACTGTACGATTTGTTTTGCTCATAACTACTTTTTGATCAACATCTAAATATTAATCTATGGTTTACTTGTTTTTTTTCCCCATCTCCTTTTTATACATGTGCATTTTAATTTCCAATACAGCTGTAAAGGGCAGTTATATTTTGAGCAAAGAAATATTGGTCTACTTACACTTTTTTCCCTCAAAAAAAGAAAGAAATGCACTCATATTTAGAATACACTCTGTAATAGTGGTGTCAGAATATATCTACATTGAGCCGCAGCCTCCTCCTTCATTAGCCAGTGACACCTCTAGCTGATGGTCAGCGCAGGAGCAGTGTCTAATGTGTAATGAAATTTACAAAGAAGAGCCACTTGGTATGCCAGTGATGCAGCAGCGGGTCCCTGTGCTCAGTGAAAACCACACGTTGGCTTTCATGCAAAATGGCTTGCATGAAAATTGTTTTACACAAACATAAATCAAATGTCAAAATACAACCGGAGCAAGACAATTCCCATGGTGCACACATGGACGCACATCCCTTCACACATACACACATGGCAAATACACATGCTTAGATGATTCAGCCCTCCAAAGAGGGCTCATGTTGGGAGTGTTAAATTGTTATACTATCAAGTACATAATTATTTATTGGGAAAAATATAAATTATTCATTAATTACAAATAGCTCAATTATAGCAGATCTTTAATTTAAAGGGTGTCCTTGAAATTCACATGTGTGAAGTATCTTTAGCAAAGAGATTATTCGTTGTAGATGCTCCAACTGTACGATGTGTGACAGTTTGACAGCTACACGATCTCATATTAGGGGAAACAGGTCCACTCATCCCTACAAACCATAACCATAGCCTAATCAAACACAACACTGAAGCTATATTTTAACTTCAAATATCAAAACATTCCACAAATCAATGACAATACTTTTAATTTTGTTATTGATAAGTAGTGCACCTTGCATCTCCTGAACTCTATTACTCTCATGCTGCTTATAACTTTTTCACCTTCTTTCTGACTGTTTAAATCTATTGCATTCTACAAAGCTAAGTCACTTTGCTGCACTTTAATATTACATTTTAAAATGTAATAACTAAAATTTTGTTTAATTTCTCATTGTAACTATATTTATGTGACATGTGCTACTAAACGCTTGGCCAGGTCACCCTTGAAAAAGAGATCTTGATCTCAATTGCTTTTTATTTAAAAAAAAAAAAGCTTAAATGAAATAAAATAAATAAAGATTACTGAAGTTGTTATTGACAGACCTCACTACAAATATTCCCGATATGTAACTAAAGTCATCAAAAGTTAGTTGATACACACACAGTAAATGTGTGAACGTTTGTGTGCAGAGATATTGAATTAAACTCAGCACATCATGCAGACATAATCACACAAACACGCACGCACACTCCAGCAGACAAGTATTGTAGAGTCATACGTTCCCCATCTCAGAAGGGAGGGTGTGCACGGGAAACTGGGTCCACCCTTGAGGCACAAGTGCCTTCAGCTCATGTCTGTGATCCTGCTGGAGGTAATTCTTCTATTATATCTAGGGCTGTCAACGTTAACGTGTTAATGCATGCGATTAATTAAAAAAAACGCTATTATTCATTAACCCAGATTAATTACACGTCAGAAGTGACCGTTTTCCGCTTTGAGTTGGACGATTCAGGCTTCCACGGCGTGCCTCAATTTCTGAAAATGCTCACTTTGTCGGGTACTTTTAATATGGTCACTTACAAAAGAAATAAATATTCAATCATTTTTTAATACTTTATTCTTCTATTTTCAGTTTAGGCTGCTTTCTCACAAAAAGTGGCCTATTTGGTTGGCATTGTGGCCTGTTGTCACGCTAACTAAACAAAGCGTTGCTGCAGCAGCAAAGGACAGTGATATATATGTTGATCATAATGAGAGGTTCAATAAAGCATCAGTTCAGAGAGGAAGTTCACCTGTTTTTGTCCAGAAGATGAAGCAAAAAAAATTGTTTCAAAGAAGTCTGCGCAGTGATATAGAACATTTGGGCTATTTGACTGGAACTTCTTTTTGTGTGCATCAGCACACAGCAGCCAATCGGATTTGAGTTTCACCCGGACCATTTAAAGTGCAGAAACACAATGTTTGTTTCTTATGGCTGTATATCAGCATCTTTGTTTTCTTGGAATAATCCTGCATGAAAAAACATAAAAGTCTTTAGATTTGTGTTTATCTTACTGCTGATGTGTTTTGTGCACACACATTATATTTTGGGATATCTGAGTTAAGACTTCACAAATTAAAACATTTCAGACAATAAAAGGAAACATGTTCTTTCTGGCCTTTTTTTTTTGTTCAAAACTTGCAGATTGACAGCACTAATAAAAAAACATCAGCAATGGAGGTTCATGTCTAACAAGTATAATTATCAGAACACATTTAATCGCCCACATCTTTTGGAAAAAAAATGTCTTACACTGCATACATCTGTGACCATGAGACTAGAATATGGGAAGGGCACAGTGGCATGCCAGTGGACGCTGGCTTGTGAGACAGCATTGGTCGCACACTGTGGTATACAGCAGATCAGAACTCGCCACACCTGTGTTTCAAAGGCATCCCACTCTCCAGAGCTTCCAGAGGTCATTTTAGGCACTCTCCCCAGCTCTCATAAAGATCCATGAGAGAAAAAAAAAACTTTGATGAAATCACAAAGAGGACAAATACAAGAGCCATGTGAAAAAGTCAGTGTGAAAATAAAGAGATTTTCTTCTGTTTCTCATTCCTCCTCACACACATTTTTAGTCTCCTCTGTATCAGATTAGCGGATGCCCTCAGGCCACAAAGCAGCAAGTGAGGTCTTCCTGCTGGAATTGTTAAAGCAAGGTTTAGCACAAAGTAAGAAAAAAAGGAAGCTTATGAAAGATTACCTAGCCAAGATAGCAAATAATCAGGCGCTAATTCATTGTGTGGCCCTCTCTTATCGGTCCCTAAGCCTCCTTATTAAGAGGCTTACATCTGCATTTGCTAGTGATGAGGGCACTTCTCCTCTCTGAAAGTTAAGCAGTGCATACCAGACACAGTCAGCTTTAACATCAGATTTAGGGTGGTATAAATGCTTTGCATATATCATAATTATTTTACTCACAACAACTAGTAGATGACAGATCGTTTTCTCCTCAGACCACATCCTTCTGTGCGTTTTTCATTTTGCCTTTTGGGAACACTTATTAAAGTTTGTCTTTGTAGTTTTAGCAAGAAATGATGGCTTAATATAGGCACAGTGCTATGTATCCATTTTTAAATGATTGTATTTGCATGGCTTACGGAGCAACCCATGTTATTGTGCATTAAAACTGCTTTAATTCAAAATTAGGAGACACATTTTTCTTGCTTATTTTTAATGTCACGAGTGTCTTTAGGAGGTTTTTAGTAAAATTGTCTCCATTTAATTCTTCTGCAAATCTGTGAAGTGTAACTAAGTGACCCCTAGTGGCTGTTAACAAGGCCAAAAGGTTAAAGTAAAAAAAGATAAAAATGTGCGTAATAGTGCAGAAAGGTAAAAATGACATGTTCCTATACAGTATGTGCACACAGGGTCTCAGGGGGTTAAACTTATATTCATTCATAGGCACTGATCTTTTCCGTTGTACAAATCCCTCTGTAAATTTAAATTCTATTTATTTAAAACCATTAGCTTATGTATAACCACAATTTTAAGTTTGTTTTTTCCATTACATATATTTTAAAAATACATTTGGAGATTAATGGATGCAGGTGCACCTTTGCAAGTTTTAAAAGACCATACATATGTGTCCAAGTCTAATTAGTTATTTTTATTTCAGTGACAAATGCTGAATTGTGTGCTGCAGAATTGCATTACTGCCTTGTATGGATATTCATAATGCACCAGCAGGAAGACCCTCATCCATGTAGCCCAGACCTCACCATAAATCAGGCTAAATTCCCTAGAAAGAAGAATGCATGAGGAGACTGCACCCAGCACTAAAATAGTATCACCCACGGCTACTTATGATTGAATGTTTTATCACAGAAAACTCTAAGTGGTGGAAAAAAGAAACTAATTCATTCATCCTGCTCAAGTGAAGTACTATAACAACCATGTCATTCCTCTGAGATTTTGCCATTTCAAAGCACTTTGATTTGCCATGTTATCCCATGTCTTTTCATCCTTTCTTCCCTCCTCTTTGCAGTGTGGTGGGTAAAGTGTGCTGCAATTCAGCTTCTTTGAACCCCCTTCGCTGTTTCACCTATTGAGCATCTGCCACTGTAGATCCATGGCCACAAGAACTCATAATTCCTCTTCAGTAAAAGGATAAAATAAGTATGTGTCCAGCGCAGCTTAGGAAGGGCATGGATATCCATCAGCATTGTGTGTGATGGATCGCAGCCGTGTCTAGGATGAATAGTCATGTAACATAAAATACATTGAGGCCAAAATGAGCAGGAATATACATAACATCCATTTAATCATCTGCCTGTGTTAGGGGGCAGGCAAGCGTTGCTTTCTCTAGTCATGGTGTCTGCAAAAGGCTTTGCATAGATTAATTTTGTTTAGAGATGTGGGGAATGCAGCTGCAAAACACCTGCCGACAAGAGAAGGCGTTTCTACCTATATTCAAAAAACATGGACGCTGACAGTGAGGAAGAAGAGAATAGATTCCTGTATAGCTACTCATATAACTGCAATAGAGCTCTTACTCTTTGTCAGAGCTTGTCCAAAACTACCCTCACATCTGTTTTCCACTTGTGGATTATTGAGTATATTGGTGGCAGTTTTCTAGCGTTTTAGGGAACTTAAAGTTTTCTAGTGAGTTAAGATTATCAAAGATATTGCATTTGTGAGTGAAACAAATGACAAAATGAATATGTTTTAACAAACATAAGACAATTAAGAAAACATTTAAAAAAAACATGGGAAGTCCATAAGGTGTATGCTGCTTTAAAAACGGATTAACATTCCTGAGCACGTAACAGTCTTGATGCCCAAGGCTTTATTTAACCTCAGGGTTAAAGAACTTGCAGCCTTTTACACTCACATGAAATTGGGCCATTAAGGTCATCTTGGATAAATGTATTCATGAGGTGTGATTTGCATGAATGGAAAACAGCTGGGAAACAGAACTGTTGGAGAGAGCTCTGCTCCGATGACGTGATTGATTGTGATCAGCGATCTTGTCTTAAATCCGTTTTACAGGACTTGTCATCTGCACTTCATTTACAGGACAGCTAGCTTTTCTTAATACTAAAATGCAAGCATGTCTCTTGTCTTTAGCCGCAAGGGTGCTGGGTTGCATATTAAACTTTAATCGCCAGATATTAACCTTCTGCTTGGTAAAGAATGAGAAAAAAAATGTTTGTTTTAATGTAACTACTCTGTGAATACAGTTGGGATTTTGAAGGACTTATAACTAACCAATAGAAATAAGAAGAGCACAAAGGTAGGACAAAACTTGGCAAACAATTATCAGAAAGGATGCTTTGGAAAAAGGAGGCACAACTTCTGTCACGCTTCTATATCGACAGATTTTCTGTGAAAGGTAAGGTACAGGTTGAGCATCAGTTTTTTATCTAGACTCAGTGATCCTCTGTGCTCATGAATACTGGCAAAAAGAAGTAATTGAAATGTTCTTAAACTTACTTGATGCTACTATTTGAAATCACAAGGAACTTGTACTTGAGGTGTATAAATAAGGCCCAAAGATGTGGGTTCCAGGCTACAGATGACCTGTACTTTTCTTTGAGTGGTGTGGCAGAGTTATGTCTCCTCCATGTGGACTTTGGAGATTCTTTCACCTCTGTCTCAACTGGAAAACCCCAGTGCTGAGCTGAAGGAAGAGAAGACAGGGCTGAATGAAAAACGATGGTGTCACAGCATTGTTGCAAGGTTAGCACACCCGCTAATGGAGTTGTGCTTGGGCAGGGCACCCTGAGGATCGACCCCACCAAAAGGGGCACGTAGGAATCCAAGATAAAGTACTGAAGGGGGCACAGCACTAGCCCAAGCCCCTCTAGTAACCATTAAAAACTCACAAGCACAGATAGACACACACACAATCCTCCACCATGGGCTGTCACATCCATTCGCATTTATAGCTGACCATCACATACAACCAATTGAACCCAGCTACTCCAAATAAAACAATGTGTTTGACGCAGCATTATTCAGTGCTTATAAAAAGCTGACTGATATGACACTAACTGTACCCTGCCAAAGCTAGAATGAAGTGAATTGCCTATAGAATAGAGTGCTCATTAATTCATGTGTGTGGACTTCTTAGTTAACACTCAGCAATGATGTACAGTATATTTGGAATTGGGAGAGATTGCTTTGAGTCTTCAAATAAAGATGTTCTAGATGTTTTTTTTTTGTATCCAAAGCCAACTTCAATTCATAACATGATTCAGGTTAATTTAAGAAGACATGAAGGAAGTGATTGATCACCTTTCAGAACAGGCTACGAAGGGATGAAGCTGACCAAACTGCTCATGGAAATGTGGTTTTACAGAATCAAATAAAGCTTCATGTTCTCAGAAAGTACAACATGAGACATATGGCATTCATTCATGCAAGCCAGGAAACAGCTCAGTCAACATAGATTCATTAAGACAGAAGGAATGGGATGAGGTCAGTTTGGTCAGTGCCCAGTTTACTTATTCTTTTTTACTGGCAGTGTATGTCCGATGGTGTTGGAAAGTGACAAAAAGTGTGCTGTTTGTTTGGTCACACGGGGGGATCCGTGCAGACCATTCCACTAGAATACAAAGCAATGTTTAAAGAGAAGGGACTTTTTTTTCTTGACACCCTACCATAAAAGATTTGCTTTGCACTTTTCTGAAAAGTTTTGAAAGTATGTTTTCCACTTTCTTAATAGAACTCAATTCTGCTTGGCTTGTTGGTTACCAATGAGCTCCCTTTGCTTAAAATCCCACTCCAATTTTAATTTTAATTTATTCCCAGTGATCTTTCACGTACTATTATATAGTTCTTAGCCAAAATCAAAAAGCCTGTGTCGTTTTATGAGACATATTTTCTGCAGGGCGGCAGGAGTTCATCAGAAATTTGCCTGTGAATTGTGGGCGAGACTGTTAGCGTGGAAGTAACAGTCAGTTGACACCCCATGATCCCTTTGTTTACACTTCCACTAGCTAGCAAAACCGTCAAGAAAAATCAAAGCTATCCAGTTGTAGTTTTAAACCAGATAACAGCTCGAATGAGGAAAATGAGATGTTAATGTATTCATTTGTCTGCAAGTTGATGCATCGGAATGGAGCGGAGAAAGGAGACTTTGACCTGCCTATTTCATTTGCTGCGTCACAACTGAGAGCTTTTTAAAATGGCAGGTTTTTATTCTACTTCTGATCCATCACTAATCGAATAAAGAAATACTCAGAACTGCAGTTTTAAGCTTAAATCATGTTATTTATGCCATCCATCATGATAAAAATGCTACAAGAACATGTTAAAATCAACAAAAATATAATTTTCATTGAAGTGAGTCATTAATTGCATAGAATAACCAAAACGATGGAATAAAGAGCATCTGTTAATGGTTACAGACTTACAGTTTTGTCACTGAGGCTACTGTGCTTTTAAGTAAACATATTTTCTTAAAATTTTCCATGCATATGTGACTCAATGCTATTAACCTTGAAAACAATTGACTGGAGAAAAAAAGATTAACCAAAATCAGACAGGTTTTTGGTTTATCCTTTCCTCTTTGAGTTTCCACTGAAATGGTGAAAATCAAAGTGTAATTAAACTGTATCAAATATGAAAAAAGGGAAAGTGGATGATGTGGGTTGAGCCTACATCAACCTACATTAAACCTTGCAAAAGGAGAGCCTGCCCAACAAGCTTCACCCAAAGCTCCTGCCGATTATCAAACAAAGCCCTTCTTATTCAGGCTAGCAGACAGAGGCCCATGGGGAGAAAACCTCAAAGACTTTAACAACACCTCAAACCCAAGCTTCATGACTGTTTTTTTTTTCTTTCATTACTGAGCTCAAGTGGGGGCTTGGTGGGTGCCAGTGTGGGCATGCCCATATTAAAGAGAAAATAGGCCTCTGCCCGCACATTATCGCTCACATGGCACCAACACCCACAGGCATTATTGCATGGAATTTTCCAGGACTAGCATCTCCACATCTACTGTAATATGCTTCCATGTGTGGTGGCAATTACCGTACACAAACACAGAAGTGCTAACAGAAGCCACACCGGCTCCTGTGTGCAAAGGCTCCAATACAGGGAGAATAACACAGGATTAGGACCTCCCATCAGCCCTGAACTGCCAACATATACAAGAGGAGCAACAACCTTATTTAACATTACAACACTCATTAATGCAATAGATGAAGCCACACTACTGCATATACAAGTCAATACGATGTTGTTAAAAAAAAACACATTGTATGGTTTTATTTAATCAAAACTTTTAGAAAACAGCATAGGGCTATTCCAAGAGGCTTACAACAATATTTAAAAAAAACATTAAGCTGTCAAAATTGAAAAAAAGGTTGAAAATTTGACACGTTTTCTCATAATTATCATATAGAAACAATTTTAGGAGAAGCACAACATATTTTCTAGCCTTTTAAAAAGCTAGTAAAACACCACTGTATGCTCAAAAAGGCGTATTACCAACTTCTACCACAATCGCATATAGAAAACTGACACCCACGGAACCGCAACAACCGGGACACATTCAACCATCCCCTTCTTCAAAGCACCACTATTCCGATAATCCACCCACCTGATACCTTGTGCAAAATGAGCCTTACCAATACTGAAAATGGACAGCAGTTCCTCATCAAACAACTGGTAAGATTGCACACCTACTGATCTCTGCAAGTGCAGAGGTTCAGTCCCTCTGCGTTGCACTCCTCAAACACTGAAGTGAACAACAAATAAACTCTCTTGCATGTATCAATTAAATGATTGACACATGTTTTACAAAGGCTTTTACTGTAGTTTAAAGAAGTGGACACAAAAAACAGAAAAACAGATAGAAGTAGCTAAAATGCCATCTCGTCTTACAGCTTTGCAGGGCACTGGAGAAAGTATTACGGGGACACAGGGTTAATAGTGCAGGGTAGACAGACCTGGCACAAAACAAGTTATAATAATACACTTCGCAGCAAGAATGGTGTCAGCCCCTTTTTCCCCCAGGGAGAGAAGGACACAACCTAATCTGTATTCAGTCCTGACATTGTCCACATCTGATATGGAACATTAGCCTCTAACTCTCTCTATAGACTAGTGTCCTTCAGTTTATATTACTTTATGTTAATAGAGAGAGAAAACGCCTTGTGCTGTCGTTTGTCATTGTTAGCAGGGGTGCTCCCTGAGCCTGTTTGAAATACATTTGTTTAGGGAAGCAAAAGGGGGAAGGCAAACCTGTCTGCTTGGAGAACTGTGTCATTTCTCTGCGTCTGCTGATCTTTGATCCAAGGAAGGATCTCCCATATATATCATATACTACTCCAAAATCACAAAATCTGCCAAACACCTTATAACCTGTCCACATTTCATGTCCACTCAACTGTAACACAAAAAAATGTAAGTCCAACTCCAACTATATTTGTATCTACTGCAAAAGCGCACTCAGTGGTAATTAATTAGGATTATGCCATTTTTAGACTAAATCAAAAAGCCTGTGTTGTTTTTTAAGACATATTTTCTGCAGAGAGGCAGAAATTCATCAGAAATTTGCCTCTGAGCCTCTGAGGGATGGAAGTGAGCGTCCGCTGATATCCCGTCATATTTTTGTTTGCACTCTCCTGCTAGCTTACACCCCCTCAAAAGCCCAAACCAGCATTAGCTGAGCAACAAAATGTCCAGCAATATCTATCCAGTCATACAGTTTCGAGCAAAATTCCTGTTCAGATGAGGAAAATGAAGACGTTAATTGATCTATTGTATTCGTCAGCAGATGGATGTACGAGAATGGAGCAGAGCCAGGAGACTTTGGCCTCGCCGTCGCAGTTGCTGCGTAACAACTGAGCTTTTTTAAATGACTTTTTTTATTCATCTGCAAGTCAACATGAACTGAGTAAAGAAATATTTAGAAATCCAATTTTAAGTTTACATTTTTATATGTTGTCCATCATATGAAAAAAGCTACAATCACATGTCAAAAACACCAACTTCAGTGGGCTTTTAAATGTCTACGACGGTAAGGCTTTAGATCCATTGCATGCTTACATTCCCTTTGCAAATTGGTAATTCTTTTTAATTTACACACTTATCCTTTTGGACATATGGACAAATCTAAATATATACTTTCTTGTTGCAAAGGCTGACTAATAATAAGGCTTATCTTGTGGTTGTAACTGTGTGTTGTTCAAGATCTAAACAGCGTACAAAGATAATTATTTTACAATAGAAATGTAAAGTACACCATCATGAATAAATATGTTCTAAAGAGTTGCTCGACAAGAAATGAGCCACAGAAGCGCTGCTGCTTAACAAAGTACGTATCGTCTTATTTGAATAAAATCAAATAAGAGAACGTCTGTTGCAGCAGGCAGAGTATATTGTTTGAGTCTGGCGATGTTCTCTGACTTCTGTTGAAATTAATTCAGCTAATTGTCTTCAGCCCAATTAGAGTCTATTCCCTTCTGCAGTCTGGTGAGACAGTGCCGAGCTAATTGGATTAAATCTTTATCATTTTCTAGAGAACACAAAGGGAAGAGGAAGCATGCAGCAACGCCACAGCATTTTTTTAATTAAACCTAACCTAATGACTATTCCTTCATTAACGCACAACTTCCTCATTCTTTCATCTTGTAAAATGTGCTGGAAACATAAAGTTTGAGACTTTTACACAACCACTCCCGGTTATGAAAGCTCCCCTACAAATCCAAATTTTCAGGTGATGTATCCTTCCCATTTGTTTTCTTACTGGTCGAGGTTGCAGGGGGGGTCTGGAGACTGTGCCAGCTGTCATTTAGTAAAGCACAATCTGAACGAGTCAACAGTTTGTTACGAACTGCAGAGAGAAAAAGACAAGCAATAGCACAAAAAAAGTTCTGTAAATCATTCTCAAAAAGTCTTAAAATTAATAAGTTATGGACTCTCGAACAAAGCAGAAGTTATCCGGAAAAAGAAAAAAAAAAATATTCGAGAAAGCATGTAAATTCCACACAGTTAAACTTCAAACTGGGTTCTGTTCTACTGTGAGGTAACAGCACTTAACATCAAACCTCCATGCTGCCTCTTACAAGTTATTTGAAGGGGGTAGCGCATTTACTTTTTTTCTCTCCCCACAACAATCCTGTTCTTCTTCCCCAAGCCAGTGTTCATTACCTTAAACGCCAATAACAATTACTGGAATTACAGCAGGGTTCGTCTGAGCCTTCTAAACTATGCTTTACTCCAAGCCAAGCAGATAAGTTTGTTGTGTTTAGTGATTTGTGACAAAGGAATATTGATTTCAAGATATATTGCTAAAAGCTATTAAAGAAACAGAATATGCATTAAAAATCAAG
The DNA here is from genome assembly GCA_036245035.1 of Adrianichthys oophorus. Lineage (NCBI taxonomy): Eukaryota > Metazoa > Chordata > Actinopteri > Beloniformes > Adrianichthyidae > Adrianichthys > Adrianichthys oophorus. The sequence goes on along the minus strand of BSAI01000104.1, from coordinate 15,577,960 downwards.
TTAAAATGAATAACATTAATCTCGGAAAGCGGAGAAATGATACAGTAACTTGATATATAGCATCATCTGTGAATGCTGTAAAAACCTGGCAGCTGAAGATGCAGGATTTAATAGCTGAAAAAGCTGAAGCTGATAACTGAAAAAGCTGAAGCTGATAACTGAAAATGCTGAAGCTGATAACTTGCTAAAATGTTAGCTAAGTGCCAAATTAGCCTAAAAAAATTGAAAAATGTTTAATTTACCAAAAATCTATGCTAAAATATTAGGTATACTCCTAATTGTCCTAAAAGATTGGAAAAAGGTTTATTTTTCTAGAATGGTTTGCATCATGCTAAAATATTGCCTCAGTAGATGCCGTTTTTAGAACATTTGCTATGACTTGGCCTGGATTTGAACTTCCTACCTCCAGTTTCAAGGTGGACACTGCCTCACAGGGCCACTGAGCTGGTCTTTATAGCAACCAGTGAAAAAGGAACATTAATTTGTCTTTGAAAGGTTCAGAAGACCTGTGGAATTGTTCCTGTGGAGTGCATGTGTCTGTGTGTGAAATAATTCTGTGGTCGCCATGGAAACGACACTTTTCACAGGCGGAGGAAGAGAAGAAGGGGGACACAAGCTTTTCTCTTTCAAAGTAACAGTTTTGACATGGTTCAAACAATTGCTCATGTATCGTATGAAAGCTAGGACAAATGCCTATGTTTTGGTGTAAAAGCTTTTTCTGAGGGACACTGATGCAGGGTTTGAGCAAAATGAATCCACGAAGAAGTCGGTGTCCGCTCACTCTAACACACTGCCCTCTGACTTCAACTACTGCTCCTTTTGCATAGACTTTCATTCATAACAGAAAACTGACACAAAGATGACACGTCAATGACGATGACAATAATAAAGAAATAAAAGAGAAACAGGAACAATACTGTGTAAATGCTGACTCAGCATTCACACAATAAAGAAAAACAGAATCACTATTCACACAATTATACACCATTTATCTGTATGTCATCTCTCATCAAACAGACAGGGACAAAGATTGTCCTCTTATCGCTTCCCACTAATCGAATGGCCACTGGCAGCAACTTGCAACCAGTAAAAGCTTTAAAATGACCTTAAGGACTATTCACATTCTTAATAATTATGTTTTTTTAAAGTGCCCAGGGAATCACAGGAAAGTCTCTCCAGGAGAAACCACAATGAAAGAATCTGAGTGGTAATGTCTGAGGCAAGAACGAAGGAGCCAGGACTTAAGAGGACACAGCAGTTTTTGTTTTTTTTAAGCAGAAAAGTATCATTTGAATCACTTGTGCTGGGAGTGTGTGTTTAAGGAGTGGATTGAGGATGGTTTTATGAACAGAGAAAACATGGCTGGGGTCCAAAAAGAAAATAATGTCCGTGTCTTCAAACAGTCCACATTTCTGAATGCAGTTATATGATAAAGATAACTTTTAAATTCTTGTCTAGGCTGTACTACTTGTAACAAGAACCTTGATGAAAGATATAAGAATCCTGTTTCTAATTGTTATACGTTCCTTCACTTGTGCAGGCAAAAAAGAAACAAATTGTTGTTTGAGCATTGCCGTACAGTTGAAGAGATTTATTTTATTTTCCTTGAGACCATCATCATTATTCAGCAGAACTTACAACTTATTATTTTCAGTCAGAGCCAGTGAAGAGCATGCAACTGGTGCTGCTCAGATTTGAAACTGCCAATATGTGCAGACCATGTATACCAGTGACTTAGGTGCACACCAGCCACATGCATCACAGTCACTCCACATCTTTGCTTCAGACTTTGGAGCAGATCTCTGCTTCCTCACCCCATCTTGCAAAGAAGTCATGTGTCTTGCACTGATGTGCTCAAAGAAATATTTCCTTATATACTCAGTGGGAGAGACGGCAGACAGCATCTGGAAAAAACAAACAGGAAACCCAGTGAGAGGATGGTTGGGATGATATACAGTCAGGAGGGAGCACTGAAGCTCACTGCACTCAGAGTGCACTGGACTAAAGGGCAACAGGGAGCAAGCGGGAACAGTCCACTCATGCTGCATGCCTCATGAAAATATAATGAACATGAGCCAATGACCAACACATCCACATGTGCAAGCAATCACAGAGATGGAGAACGCACAGAGGAATGTACACAAACACAAATTCGACAAACACTGCTGAAGATGAAGCATCTGCTTCATCTGTCAGTCTGGAAAATGTGAAGCTTAGAAGTTTTGATACATTGACACAAAGAAAAACCTTAAAGATCATTTTTAAATTAAATTTGCACCCAAATATTATTTCTAGTTCCATCTTGAAGTATTTCTTTATGCTGCGAGTAACTTTATCTTTAAAATTCTAAATGATCCCACTAACGAAAAATTGCTGGCATCTTGAATATCTCCATTTAAATACCAATTTTTTTCAGTAAACATGCCACGTTTTTAACAACTGAGTTTTTCCTTTCACAACAGTTTGTGAGAACAGATGGTAAAGCCTGTGAGACAATCATGAAAGAAAACTACGCTTTGGTGGCTTACCTAAAGGAGCAAAGGACAATCATGTCTGATGATGTCGACGTAGCAATGAAATATCTAAAACCTGTCATTTCAGGTCTGTCCACGCATGTTTCACTGCAGAAAAATCCCATGTGGACAATCTCAACAGTAGTTTAAGGGTTTGTTTCGCAGATGGGAGAATACTTCACATATATTGAAAAAGAAAATGGACGATGGACCTGAGTGGGCAAATGAAAATGCACAGTGTACACAACAGAAAGAAAGAGATCAATGGAGATCATAAACAGAATACAATACAGTAATCCATTGCCATTACCAGCAAATGGGCATTGTATCGGAGGCCTTTACACAGTGAGACACAAATTGCCTTATCTTGCCAAACAACTTGAATTAATACATGAAGAATAGCCAAAGTCTTGCCCATCTGGTAGAGATAATGATCTTTTCTCAGCACTACAATGCATGAACAGCCACGTTTTCCCAAAGTTTTTTATTTAAGCAAGGATATTTTTTGAAAAAAAAAAGGCGAAAAATTAAGCCCTCAAACAAATCACTGGGATTTGCACTGCAATGCTATACCGTACACACAACTCATCAAGCAGTCCAGACAAGTAATCCTTACTATGCATCTGTGAAATCAAACTCCTGCTCTCTCACATACTAAACATCTGGATATGTTAAGGAAATGAAGAGCCTGGCTGTTCCACCGCCGTTTAACCTGCAAGCAATTGAGCCGTGTGTTGAAATGTTCTCTTGGATCCTCATAAGCATGGAAAAGGGACGCCCTGTAATAAATCAGGTTAAACTCTTCGTCTTGGACACATTTTTTTAAACGATGCTTGTGATTATATCTATAATTGTCAAAACATTCATAATCCTGGAAAATTACTTTAAAAATACATGTCAGGTAATTGGCTACCTCTTAATTTAAGGGTGTTAGTAGGGTAAAAGAAAAATACTTATTTTATAAGGTCAGGCTCCACAATAAACCAGGTGACATATTGACATAGTTCTAGCCATTATTTATTGCATTTTTAATTTTTCATAGGTTTTTATATTGGTCCTAAATGGTGAACCCTTTGACAATGCCTGCAGTCTTTTGCATGACATTATTACACTCAGTGGCAGAAAAACTGGTCATTTTTAGCCTGTAAAGACATTAAACATATTTCATAGCTGTCAAGCAGACAAATCAGACATGCGCGAGAAAATGGTAGAAAATGAAGAAGAAGAAGCCCTTCCTTGCTTGTTCAGTGTGAACACCAGGGGCTATATGCACATCTCATGCATGCCTCCATGGCTTTAATTTCAACATGTGAAGCCTTTTTACTAGTTTCTGGTGTTACCCAATTCAGTATCTTCAGTTGAACAACTTTTTGATGGACTTTCAAATTCGGTTGTAGAAATTGTATCTCATTATTACTGAACAGCTTCAAGTTCTGTGATGTTGGCTTGTCTCACGTGTCTGCCTTCACATGCACTTAAAGTAACTAGGTTACTGGAAATCCATTGTCACGCAGAGTAGATGAATAGCTCCACAGAAGAAATTGCTTTCCAGATTTTTTTTTTCCAATGTGTTGGCAGAGTACACAGTAGCAAGAGGTACATGTCACATTGCTGTCAATCATATACAATTTTTCTGACAGGGAAAGCTGTCTAAACTCAATAAAACACGTCTAAATCTGGCCTATTAAGACATATTCCGTCTACTTTGTTTTGACTGTTATCCTATTCCCACCTAGGAAAAGTTGATTTAGGAAAAAGGCCTAAAATTACTGTGTAAAATACCTTCAATCTTTCTGTCCACTCATCTTTGCTGTTTAGAGTCTGTGGCCTAAATTATGCAGATTTTAAAGGCAGGAAAAGCAGGAATCCCATTTACATGAAGTTTTAAATTTCAGTTCAACTAATATTCAACTGTTTTCAAACACAAAGATGAACTGTACAACTTCAGATGCCTTTAAATGTCTTCCCAGTCATTAAAAACAGAACCCATTGGCATGTTTTGTGGCTAAAACAGTTTTGCATCCCATAACCTCAGATGTGTTAACTCTGACTGTTGCTTTGGATTTAACTCACTACAAAATAACTGAATATTAATGTGGATAAAAGTCTGCACTTCTAATTGGACATGTTAAATTCCACATTAAATTTATGCTTCTTGCACACTTTCTAATAAGTAATTTTATTGAAAGGTGTAAAGAACAGCAAAAGGTATGTTGTCTCCTTTGGAAGGTCAGGTTGTTGTGTCTTGGGTCACTTAAAAAAAAAACAGGCTCTTGATGCTCTTGATTTATGTTTGAGAGTGGATTCTTTTTTTTTTTTTACCCATCAAATATTGCACAAAAATTGAAAAATAATTTACTTATGTACACAATATACATCATATAATTGTAAAATGAGACAAAATTTTTTATAACATAAAATAGGAATACAAAGATGTATTTACAACATAAATAAGTAAAGATATACACAGAATTTTGAAAAAAGCACTCATATTTACAACAATGAAATATATCAGTTTTCATATATATATATATATATATATATATATATATATATTTGTGCAAAAAAGCTCTAGTTTGTTGGGATTAGGATTCATTCTTTTTTTTTTAATCCAAAATAAATGCTTCTTTTTTTAACATTATTTTTAAGCCATTACGATGACCATTTTGCAAACAATGGCTGACTTTACCATGAAATGCTTAGCCAAGAATGTATATTGGTTGCTTTACCATTTGCAGGACCTTGTTCCTTGGTGTGCACCATTGTAATTCAGTGTTCCTATAATTGGTAGTTTGTTACATTACTTCTTTAAAGAAGAGTCAGTTTTTCCAAACATCTTGATTGTTTACTGGTTTGCTCTTAGTGAAAACAGTATTTGTCTTTCATTCTCATTCTCAAAACCTGGACAAAAATGGCCACCATAGCCAAAAGTCACAGGATGTAAACATATTAGGAATGAAGCCACCGGTGAGCCACGGACATATATAATTTAAGCATTTGATTGTTGTATTATCAAAGAAGAAATAACTGGTCCGACTGTTTATTTGTTAGAACACAGCTAAAATGCTGCTTACATGCTTTTCTTTGTCTCGTTGCATAGTACCCGCTGCTGTGACGCCATCCTAAAAGCTAGCTTGTAGCTTGTAGTTCAACATGAGACATGAGACACAGCAACTCATTGAAATGTGGTAGGATGAATACAGGTTCATTAAAAGAACTTAAACCTGATACACGTTGCTTCTCACTGTGTTCCTGACAATCTATATGTCATAAACACTTTTCATCATACCTTCATAGCCGATATGTCCTCTGTACTGCAGCTGCAAACATCCTCTGAGTTAAAGCACACACTTCTTGGCAGTAATCTCCTTGCAGCATGCCTCCACCATATCAAAGTAACAAGTAAAAAATTGTGTTCCTGATGTTCATAACAAGTGATCAAAATATAAACTATTAATAAGTTAACAATCTGGATGAGAACTTTAAAGTGCTGCTCTTCTGACTTTCTCTTGTTTTGACCCTGTACTTCCTGGCTAATGACTGAAGAGATCTTTAGTCACTTGGTTTTGTTTACAAACTTTGTTCCAAAACAGAAATCTTCCATAGACGCCAGTCTGAATATAGACCATAATTTTTAGGTCTCAATCCGATCCGAAACAAATGTGTGGACTCGGACCAAACCAAACGATTTTGCCAGTCTGAATACACCCTAATTTTCTCATTAGGGATTTTCTACTACCTGCTAATTTAAAACTAAAAAAATACCACTTAGTATGTCATATTCCGGATGTCTTTCTTTAAAATATTTCAGTGATCTAAGGCTGATCTAAGCTCTTTGTCCTTGATTTGCTGTGGACACCTATAAATAATTCAACATCACAAAAAGGGGTCGGTAATAGAGCTGAGGCCTGTAGTAACTCAATCAGACCTGGATGCCTGACGTTTCTACCCTTGCTCTGAGAATTGACACAGTGGATACATCAGGCTCTCTTAAGTCAAAAGGCTGTTTGTTGACCACAAACCACATACAATTGGTAGGTCTATGGCCATGAGCAAGGAAACAGGTTGGCCATGCGATAAATGAAACTGCTGATCAATCATGTTACACTTACACGTGCCCACCCACACATATCAACTTCACATTTTTGCTTGAAAAAATATACGCTATTGCTTTTAATTGAACTACTTTAAAACAGAACAAAAGAGTACAGAGTACAGAGAAAAGCAGTATTAACTATCTATTTCCTTTGACATAACAGAAAGTTCAAGGACAGAAACCAACCACACATTTCCTGTTAGTTACTTCTGACAGCTTTTGTAAGTAGCCCAGAACATATGACTCACTAAATGTTTTTAAGACACCTCAAAGCTCAAAGTAAATGTCAAAATTTGTCAATCTATATTTAAAAATACAAACACACACAAAGATTCATAGCCCTTTGCCATCATTGACTTTGCCCCTTTTTAAACACTATTATTTGACATTTGTGTGTAACAAAGAACAAAAAAAAATCACTAATAAAGTATTGGCAGGGCGTTATAATTTACCGAGTACTCCCCGTGTTAATTATTCAATGTGTTAATTATTTTTACAATGTGCAATATAAAGTTACAACATAAAAAAACACCTCATGTCTTACTTTGAACACTTCTTAGGTTTTTCTTTTTCTTTTTTTTTTTTTTTTTTGTCAGGACGTGAACAGAAAGGATCCTGCCATTGCCAACTCTTTAAAATGTGTAAACAACAACACATATCATTGTTAACTAAATGACTATTCCCTATTACAACCACTAAGCCAGAATACTCAAGCAGTTTGGATAAGCATTTTGTTTTTCCTAATGCAAATGATTAAGTACTTGCCAGGTACGTTACCAATGTAACTTGCTTAATTAATGATTTTTAAGTGTGAGCATCTCTCTTTACAGTCTCTGTAGCTATCTGGTCTGATCAGCTCACTCAGTGACTCGTTAGACACACATCGATGATGATCTTTGAAAAGCAATTGTTACTGTACAGCAATCTCTGAGGTATTGGAGAACAATCCAAATAATATTCAGAGACCATTATGAAGAAATTCAAGACAGAGGTCAATTCTTCAAAGAAATTGATACTCCAGCAGTTTTTACTCAAATTGAAATCATGGTATAATGAAAGATTAAAAAAAAAACTTAGAGCTGGCAATAGGTGTAAAATGTATAACTGAAAATTAAAATGGGAGGAAAAAATAGCCAATTTCTGATGTAAAAAAACAAAAAGTAGAATTAGCTGGATTTTTTTGTTTTTGTTTTACAAGAGCGTACAGAAGAAGCATACAAAGAAATAACCTTGCTCTCTGTTTTTTTCTTGAGAATTACAACTTTTTTGCCAATTTTGAAATTCAAAAACTTTTTCTTAATAAAACACTAATTTTCCTAGAAAACAACAAATTAATGTAGTGTTTTCATTAAAAAAATATCAAAAATGCAGGTTTTTAAAAAATAGAGAAAAAGATGAAACATTCAATTCCATTTATTGTTGCTGAAGAAAATGAACAAGACTTTCTTTTTTTTTTTTTTTTTTTAAAGAAATCAAGTTGATTCACCCACTGTATGAACTGGTGGATTCCCTGAGCCATCCTAGTTTAACTTGTTAAAATGTAAAATAAGATATAGTGGGGAAACACAGCAAAAGAAAAGTAAGCCAGAATTTCCCTCAAGAGGAAAGAGCGAGTCCCTGAAACAGACCATAATCAATTAGAGCACCTCTATAATAACCAAAAAGAAAAAAAAGTCACATTGGTGTCATGCCTTCTTTATCAGCAAGTGAACATTTACATGCCAGATAAGGATCTAGTGATTAATGAATTCAAATGAATAACAGCACACAGTGATAAAGCACTAAGTTAACCAAAAAACTGATGAGCATCACTCTGGAGGACACTTTGCTGAGTTCTCCCACACATGTTGAAAGATGACAGACTTTGTAGCACAAGTATCTTTTCAGAATACATACCAGTAATACAGAGCAAAAAAAAAAAAAAAAAAATAGCCAAATTCTTTGCAACTCTTTGATTGTATATTGGTAACGAAATCCAACAATTAAAAACCCACTACAACTATATTTTTAACTATTGTAAAAGTGTTCTCTATGTTTATTTTTTTTTTAATATGATTATGCATTTTAGCCAAAGTCCAAAAGCCTGTGCCATTTTTTAAGACATATTTTCTGCAAAGCGCAAGACCATCAGAAGTTTGCCTCTGAATTCTGGGCGGGACTCTTTGCTTGGAAGTAACCCTCTGCTGATATCCCATCATCCCTTTATTTTATTCTTATTATTTACACTCCCTCTGCTAGATTACAGACCCTCACCACCCCAAGCTAGCATTAGCTGTGCCACAAAAATGGCAAGCACTATTGGAGCTTTCCAGCCGTACATTTTTAAGCCAGATGCCAGCTCAGACAAGGAAAACAAAAACATTCATCTATTTGCATAGGAATGGAGCACGGCAGGGAGAATGTGGCCTGCTGAATGTAGTTTGCACGTAACAACTACAAGTTATTTAATGTGCATTTTTTCATCTGCTCCTGATTTAGCATGATTTAAATAAAGAAACAATCAGAAATTTAGCTTTAATCTTAATTTTCTCTTTTGGATGTCCTCCAAAAACATGTTAAAAACACTATTTTCCTTGGAGTGGATCTTTAAATACTTTGGTTGCATGTTTTCTGTAGGATGGTGTATGTAGCTGGAGCAGTGAAAAAGGTTGGGAATGTTCTCCTCTACAAACAGGTGTTGTGTAGGTAAACTGGCACTGGTGGACTGCCACTCTAATTTCATTGACAGGTTTATAACCTTTTATGTGTCCCAGCTGCCATGTTTATGACTGGCTGACTGTGCGTTCATGTTCAACAACATTAAACATGCATAAGCTAGACACGGTGGCCTGCCACACTGAAAGAATGTTCTCCCCAGCAGCCCTGAACATCAAACATGTCAGTGGAGGAAACTGGATGCAGTGGGAGCTATAAAAGCAACCAGATACTGAAATACATTGGAGCACATGGACAGACGGGGTTAAAATAATGGATGATAAACCCACAAATCTAAGTCATCATGAAGTCTAATTTATAGCAGTTTTCAGCATATTAGTGCAACAACACATTTAGATTAAACTTGCATGAGATGCACCAAAAATAGGAGCATGCAGATGCATGAGCACGTTCAGTCATCCTTCATGACAATTTAAATGATTAGTTTGATCCGATCTCTGACCAAAAAGTGATATTCTCTCGATGATTGTGATTATTCGGACTGTGTGCAAGTGAGGCATGGGCAAACTTTAACAGGTACTCATAATGCTGCAACAATTAATTGATGAATTGATTAATATTTTTTTTCTATTCTGGTTCAACCAGATTGATCTGTCTGAGGCAGAATCAAATAGAATTGACATATACCATTGAAAAATCATTTCAAAATTAGTTAAATCAATAATTGATCTTGGAAAACACCTTTTGAATTGAGGTACCGCAGTTATATTTTACTTTAACATGAAAACGACAAAAAAGAAAAGTCACAGCGGACAATACATATGTGATGGCAGCAAAAAATGATTAAGCCATCATTACAATGCAATGTGAGAGAACACTGAATTTCACAAAGACATTTGACCATACAGTGTGAAATAATATTCTAATAATGTTCTGGTTTTTTTAGAATTTAATGTGGAAAAACAACAGTGGGCTGAACTTTATGATGGAATGGATTTGCCATTCAGATCTATATGCCAACCATTAGAAATTAGACAGTCAGAGATGCAGTCTAGTTGTTGCTGTGGGCGTCGCACAGATTCTTATACGTGATGTGCACACCCCCTGCATCTGGCATTCATGGACACTCAGTTGTTTTTCTAATGACTAGAATACTACTAGTAGTATGCTAGTACAAATACGTCATGATACATGTACCTCACGCATGGCACAAGCGTGTTTTTCAACGATGTCCCTTAACCCATAAAGACGCAGACCCATTTGTCTTTAAAAGTAAAATGAGGGACCATGGAACACATTTCTGATATTTTTATGTAACAATGATGTCACAGTGGGTTCCTATGGGTCAAGGTGGCCGTACAAACCTTAAAGGAACTGAAAGACACATCTGCACTCCCCTTAAAATGCCACCGCTCCTCTCTGTGATCCTCCATGGGCCCAGACAACCCCAAAAAACGCTGCACCCGTATGTGGGTTGACCCGACTGGGTGCGTGTGACTAAGGCTTTAGTCTACATAAGGGATTTCTGACCCCCTGAGGGCCAAATCTTTGATCTCCTACCACCAGGGGGAAGATACATTGATGAGTAGTGAGACATTTTTATGAATGAGTTTCTTTGAGCTTTTATATATGCTCATACACCAGTTACATCCCATACAACAGTTTGAAGAGAGGGAATTTTATGACACACAGCAGCAATAGCTGGTCCTTATTTTGAGTTCCAAGTTTTCGCTGAATGACTTTTGGCTATATTTTTTTTATAGGCTTGAGGACAAACACTTGTCAGAGGTCCACTAAAAAAAAAGAGGGGTTCGTTTTTTTTATGTTTTAAGTAAAGCACTTTGAATTGTCTTTGTACATTAAATGTGTTATACAAATAAAGACATCCTTGCTGCTGCTGTAGTTTAAGGCAAAGAGCTGCAGCATCTGGAAGCCATTTGCGCATTAAAAGTGCTATTTTTATTGTTATAAATCATAACTACATCTGGTGGCCAAACAAAAATAGTCAGGAAATCCCTAATCTTGTCCAGGTCTGGACCAACTTTGGAAGATGGATCACTTTGGCTTTCATAATGTATAAAGCTGCAGGTTTAGATGTCTTAACCAGTACAGGGTCACAATGATTCCAGCAAAGCAGCACGATTTTTTTTTTCAGCTACTGCAAAATCAGTTGTAATTACTTTGCTACAAAAAGAGGTATTGTATACTGAAATTGGCATAGGTCAATTGCCGGGTGTTTTAAAGTTTTGTTCTGAATGATGATCTGCTCACAAAAAAGAAAGGAGCTAAACTGTTAATTTATTGAAAGCTTTGCTCCACAAATCAAAGAAAAATCAATGCTTTTTTACACAGAACTCTTCCATTTCAGCCAGCTGTGACAATACTGCTGATGAACACGATGCTGTAATTCAGCATTTGTACTTCTGTTCATCTCTTTATCATACTGCATCCTAACACGTTAACATGTATCATAAAATAGAACCGAGACAGCACCAGCTTAGTGTAATACATGTAAATGTGCCTGAACATGATACGTGTTAATGAGCACCGTAGTAAAAGGATGTTTTCTTTATCTTACCTTCTGTCTTCTGTGGTCATGTTCCTTGAAACACAGCTTTATCAAGGCAATCTTTTTCCAACGTTTTTGTCAAAAAGAGTGAAAAAAACACTATTTAATAAAAAAATAAAATAAAATTTAAAAAAAAACTTGAGTTTAACCAAACCTTACTGCAAAAAAATCCACTTCATGAGGAAAAACAAGGGTGAGGAAAACAAAGATTAAATACTTCAAGCAAAGGAAAAAAGGTTTATTAGAAGATGTAGAGATTTTTTTAACTGATTTATATTGAATAGTAATAACCCAGGGACCCTTTCCCTCCTGCCTGTTTAATATGCAAGTATGCTGAGCGTCCCTGTCCTATTATTAAAAGAATGGCTGGAATAGCCGGTAACCAAAGTTCTTCTATGTGATGATGATTTTACTCATGGTCATCATTTATATAGGAAGTTTGTACAAGAGCAGGGATTATATCAAGATAATATTTATAGTATTTGGTTGCTAGAATTTCAAATATCACTACAGTGCAGGTTAGTAAAAGCGAAATGCAAAAAATCTAAAAAAAAAAAAAAAAGACTCACTTTGTGTCACACAATAAGGCAATTTTTGTGCAATAGAAACTCATGTCATTTTTGCCTTGTGCACAAATTTGACAGTTTTAGTTTTCCTATAAAAAAAAAAAACATTGAAGCTGGAAACCCTTTCAAAAAAGTCATACGTACAGTATGAAGCTAATCCACTGACTTTTCCAGTAAACTTCTTTAAAAAAGCTCACTTGGTTAAAAAGGACCAAAGGTAGAAGACAAAGATGCATTTTTGGCAAGGCCAATCTTTCAATACCTCATATGTGTTACCTTCATCTGTCTTTTCCCAAGGGGCACCCTTATATGGAGAAGCAAACAAGGGAAAAGAAGAAGAAGGAAAAAAAGAGGGTAATACAAGGAAATTGTAAACCAGGTATGTCCAGCCCCTGGAGGCCCCGGTAATACCCACTCTTAGTCCATGTATTTTACATGAAGAATCCTCAGAGGGCACAAAGAATAGGAATCTTATACTATTTAAATACAGGATTTGGGACATCAAAGCCAGGCTGATATTGGAATAACAGAAATAATTAGGAATATGGAAGCTGCAGAAATAGCCACATTTCCATAAGATGATAATTAGTCCCAGGGCTAGCTGGGTCAGAAGAAAGCCTGTTTGTTAAAGCTTTGTGTTAGACAGAGGTGTACAGCAACATTCCAGGTAATTACATTAGTCTGGAATACCACGACTGAAAAAGTGATTGAAAATCGCCCTCATTTAATTTCATTTCATTCTAGTGTAATTCACTGTGGACTGAACTGGAAACATAAAGATTGTTTGAAATTGAATAACGTGTCGAGAAGCCGTGCACATGAATAAAAATGCAACCCTCAGTAAAGTAGGTTAACACACTTTCATTATTGGTGGTTTTCAGTAAGTCAGGCGGAAAGTATGATCAGGATATTTCAAACAGCACTTTACAATAACAAAGATCACAGATCATTCTTTTGATGACACCCAGCAACTACAAAGGGCTATAAAGCGCACATACTAAATGATGACGTGACTGTGTGAATCATTTGAGGGATGGAATAAAATGAAACCTCAATTAGCCTGACTCACCAATCGAATGAGATTGAGCCAGGTTTACTGCTGCACTTCTCTCTGTGTGCAGTCATTTGGTTTGTCTTGTTCCATCCCCACTTATGGGTAAACAGGGAGAGAGTCAAATCATTTCATTTTCTCCTGCTGAGAGGGGTGTTAAGAGGGGCCAGGGAGTCTGTCTCTTTATCTAATAACCCTGCCACAAGCTTGCCAACGCAGGGGAATCCTGGCAACGAACAGGGAGGGAGTCACAGATCCATTTAGAATCCAAGCTTGGCTCAGTCAGTGAAATCCACACTGCTACTGGAAGACTGATGCTAGTAGCTACAATTCTCCTGCCACTTCCTCAACGGAAGCAGGTCTGATGCATCTGGCAGCATCACTTTCGTTTGATATTCAATTGCTGGGCATTGTTTAAATCACAGTACTGTGCTTTTACAACAAACTGTGAAATATGATTCACTTGCATGAATTTGGATCTGTCCCAAGGGACAAATTCTAGCCCCAAAGTGAATCCAAAGGGATGTTTTGTGATGCTTTAGCGGAAAGAAACCTGTTTTTGCTTTGTTTTTCTATTTTTTTGTATTTGTTCACTAAGAAATGACACCAAAACCAGTGCACTTTAAAAAAATAACCAATAACAAAAAAAGAGAAGAAATAAAGAGATTAAAAAAAACACATTTAGGTGAGTTTTAAGAGTATTTTACAGGGTAAAAAAAATGTGTTGGAAATAATCTATTTCTAAACAAAAAAAAACAAAAAAAAGTGACAGTTACTTTAGCTTAATGCTTTCTTAAGTCAAAAATGCTATTGGTGTATTGGATGTGATACATTGTAAAGTAAAAAAAAACCTTTAAGTTAATCTTTACTACTTTTAAATGAGTTGTACTTAAGTGCAAGGATCAAATGCAGCATTTTAAGTAACTTTAACAGGACAGTACATTGATTTACAAGAGGTCAAACTCTTGACTTTTTACATACAAAAATAGTCTTATTAAAGCAAAAAAACAAAAAAATACACCAGAAATCAGAAAGTTACAATACAAATATAAACAATGAATACAAACATTAATCAAAGCTAGTTATGATTTATAACGTCTAACTGGAGGTAACATTTTTGTTAGGCAGAGTCTCAGAAAACATTTCACGGCACTGATAATCAAAGAAATACAAGCCTTAAAATTTAAAAACACAAACCTGAGAGATTTGTACAAAAACAAAAACTTTGTTTTTAATTTTTTGACGATAACTTTAAAATTCTAGAGAAGTAATTGATGTCTCTCAAAATAACGTCCTATAAAATGTTCTCAAGTGGCCCACTGTGACTTGTTTTTCATCCTCCCCGGAATTTGTAAGAGCTGGTCGTACCAGCAGAGGGAGCTTAAATGGACAAGTGCTGACAACTTCTTTGTCTTTCAGCTACTTGCTTGAAAGGTCGCCTCAGTGAATAATCTGCCTCTATAACCCACTCTTAAACATCATCCTCGCTCACACCAAACAAAGCTCAAGTCCTCATTAAACATCCATGAAACTCTTTTTTGGTTTTACCCCAGGCTTTTATCCGGGTAGTTCAAACCTCCTTTAACTAATATTGTCACTGTCTCTCCTCTAAATGTGTCCAAACCATGTCAATTTGGCATCCCAGCATTTACCTCCAAAACATCTAACATGAACTGTCCCTCTAATGTTTTAATTCTTCATTCTTTCCAAACTCTCGTGTTGAGATGTTGAGGTTACTCTCAAACATCAACATCTTCCTCTCTGCTACCTCCAGCTTTTTTATTTTCAGTGTACCTGTGACAATGACATAAAGATCTATCTCTGCTTCCTGTCTTTAACTCGGAGCCTGTGTTTCCAAACCAGCAACATGGCTGCTCTCACCAGTCTTCTACACCTTTGCTTTCGTTCTTGCTGACACTCAAGTCTCACATCCCACCTGAAACCGTCCTCTACCTGATCCGACCTGCTTGCACACGCCTCTTCGTCTCTGTGCCACAATCTTCATTGCTCTGGACTGCCGACTCAAATGTCCTTCACCCTCTTCATCTCTGCTCCATGTAACCTCAACGTTCCGCTGGAGTCTCCCTCATTTACCCACAGTTACTCTGTCTAGCTGCAGTTGACCTTCATTCGTTTGCTTTCCTAAACAAACCCCTAAATCTCTAGATGTTCCTCCACCTGCTCACTGCTCTTCCTAACAGATAATGTCATGTTTTGTCTTGGCTTTGCTTTTCCATCAGATGCCTTCTAACCAAATCCCCAGCATGAGTTAGTAAGTCGCTTCAGGGTCGTCTCTGTAGGAATGAAATAAAATTTGTCTGCAAACAATAGCATAAGGGCGGCACGTGTACCCTGCCTTCGCCCATGAGTAGCCGGGTTAGGCTCCGGCAACCCCGTGACCCCGAAAGGGATAAAGCGGATTGGAAAATGAATGAATGAATGAACAATAGCATATTTTACTGCTCAAACCCAGTTCTGAACAGCCAGTGCCTTACTGGTTTTCCAGTTCTCCCAGCTGACCTGCTACTGATCACTTGGATCAGGTTTGCTTTGCCCATAAGAAGCTGTGGGGGCAGGGGTTTTGGGCAAAGCAACGAGACAGGATGATTTTGAGTGTTTGACTTAGACACCATTGATCCCCTTCACATGCTGCCAAACTTTAAACAGAAGGATTTTGTAACGACCAAGGTGGTTAAAGCAAAACCAAGAGCTCAGGCTTGGTCGGGGTTAAATGCTGTTGGTACGATATAGCAAAAATGATGGAACTGAGTGTCATCTGGAATACAGTGATTGCAAAACCTATACAAGATAATGTTCTTGCCTCTGTTTATGATGAAATAAGACTGGACAGTTTCAAAAGCATCCAGCCAGTTTCATGCAACTGTTTTGTCTGAGCTGTCTCATTTCGCTAGAACAAGTAGAACAAGTGGAAGGTGCTGACGGTGGAAGAGAACTTTCCAGAAAAATATCAGTGATGTATCAAAACCCATCCATCCATTTTCTAAACCCGTTTTGTAATCGTTCAGGGTCACAGGGCTGCCAGAGCCTAACCCGGCCACTCGTGGGCGAAGGACAGGTTACCAGTCTGTCGCAGGGCCACAATCACACACCCATGCACATTGCATTCATATCTAGGGACAAGTTAGAGGAACAAATTAACCCTATGAAGCAGGATTTTGGACAGTGGGAGGAAGCCAGAATTTCCTTGAGAAAACCCATGCCAGCAGAGGAAAAACTTGCAAACTCCACACAGAAAGGTCCACCATCGGTGATTTCATTTCAAGTCCCTCCAGCTGGGACTTGAACTGGACACCTTCTTGCTGTGAAGCAAAAGCGTTAACCACAGTGCCACTGTACTCTTTAAAATACCTTTTACAGTAGCTGCTAGTCTGGTCTGTAGAGAAGGAATGATGGATTCTTTTTATTTCAAATTTAAGTGTACAAAATGAGAAAGTCATGTTTTGTTGACACTTTGTAGTTATATCTAATTCTATTGTCATCTGTCAAATATGATTTTAACTTTTATTCATTTATTTTATCCTACCTGATAGAGAAAAGAGACTGTTAGAGTAATAGACATTTACTTAGTGTAGTGACATCTCTGAGGAAGGCCCCGGCAGCCTGGCAGACAGTGTCCCCTGGTGTCAATTACTCATTTGTGTTATATTTCAAACATAAAAAGCAAACATCTTGATGTCTGTTTTCAGAAAAGCCCATTTTATTTAGGTTTTTGTTTTATTTCACTGTATTTTATAAACTAGAGTATTATATATCCATGTATAAATGTTTCAGTATCTTTTTTTTTCTTTTTGCCATCACCGACAGCAAAATATGTTAAAACTTGGAGAAAGCTATACTTTCTGTTTAGAGATGGAGTCATACAGAAAACGAATGACACCC
>BSAI01000104.1:15538827-15560510 GCA_036245035.1 Adrianichthys oophorus | reverse complement strand
TATATATATATATATATATACATAAATATGTCAGACTATATTTTCTAAAATAAAAAGCTGCTCATTCTTTCAAAACTGATTTTATTTTAAAATCCATTTTCTGCTTGTATTTCCGCATTCACTACATTTGCATCTCTCCTTTGTAGCATAACTGTTGCCAAACAGAAGTCTGAGTTAGCCTCGGATTAGCAGCTGCACTCTGTTTGACCCCTTCGTGGGAGCAAAAAAAATCAAGCATAAAACCTAACAAACTGCTGACTTGACACCACCTTTATTCCAGTATGGGTGCATGTGACATCAGGTGACTGTGTGGGATCTGGGGCAGGCTCAAATCTTTTTGTGTGTCCAGAGACAGAGCACCCTGTGCACCCACCCTGGATCATCCTGCTGTGACACCCCTATTGTCCATCAGTCTGAAAAGACTGGCATTCCGGCAGCATGTTGTACAATGGAAGAAACATTATGTCTATTACGTACTTTGAAGAGTTTACTGTTTGTCCTCGGCTCCTATGACAAACTAAAGAAAAATAAATTCAACATAATCTAAGTAGTCTAAAAACATTCATTGGTGACAGAGTCTGTGCTAATTTAACAATATTGTAACTTGAAAATCTTGAAAAATTAATTTCTTCCCAATCCTGAAAGGTTTCTTAAAACATGTCATTAAGATCACGAGGAAGTTATTCTTATATTTCAACTGGTAACATTTTTTGCATTGAAAAGGAGAGCAGCTGTGTGGGATGGTAGGGCTTTGTAGACCCTAAAGTGCAGTGAGAGATCTGATGAATGGCATTCAGCCTGCAACCACATCACTTCTTCCATTAGCAAATCCTCTCCCAACTCTGCTGTATTGAACCACAGCTTTCAGCTATTAGCCTGATGCATGATACAGTCAATTCCAGTTACGCTTTATTAAGTGAAAATTTATCTTAGCCACTAAGACAAAAAAAGGTAAGAAAAATAATGAGACAGAAACAGTTGGATTTATTTCAAATGTTCTCTTATGTGTGCATGGATTTCTGAGTATGTGTGTATACGCATGGATCATAGCTTTGAAAGTTTTTTTTTTTTTTCCCCCCCCACTTTACCCTTTCCTATAAGCTCTAGTTAGAAATAATCCTCACTACTAAAAAAAGAACATGTATGCAAAGATTTTTCAGTTCAGTATCTAAAGTGCTTTGATGCTTTTACTTAAATGATCTACAGGATCGCAAGTGTCAGGAGTCTGAGTTCTAGATCCCTCTCTGGTCACCAGCAGGAGCCATCTCCTGAATCCTGACACTTCATCTCCCATCAACCCCAGCACACAGTGTCTGGATGCTGCCCACCTGACTCTCATCTGCTGATCAGCCACAGGACATGTAAGCACTGCTCAGAGCCACGCTCAGTGCGAAGTATTGTTTGTGCCATTCAGCCTGCATACCAAGCATTTCATCCTGATCTGATCACCTGTTTACCTGACCCTGCTCAGCATTTGATTCTTCCTCTTTGCCACCTGCCCTGACCTTTGCCAGGACTCTGACCCTGATTTAGCTTTGTGAACTTTTAGCTGAGCCTTACTCTTGTCTGTCTGAATCAATAGAACCTACTGCACGTGGAACCAGCCGTGTCCCTGTTTGTGACAGGAAGACTCTTTTTAGTTTTTTATTCTGACATCTTATGCATAATGGTTCAAATTTACTTTCAACATCAGATTTCTTACAATAACCAGTAAATAGGATAAATGGAATGAAAAAGACAATTGCACGTGATTAAAAAAAAAAACCAATTTACTGCACAGTCTTTAATTAGCACATAGAACATGTTATTTTCAAAACGTATGGGGTTCAAAGATGGGAACGTGCACTGCACACTAATGCGAACCCAGAAAATATAATTGCAAAACAAACTAAATACAGGTAACATTAGTTGTTTTTAAGCTGTATAGGCCTACCCTGAAATATTACCTTGCACAGTTTTTGGTGATCTTTTTATTTCTCTTCAGTATGTTCATATTTTGTACATGTCTAAAAATAAAGTTTGTGTGTTATACAAATGAAGTGTTGAATTGTGTGACCAAGTCGAGCTGAATGCTACTCTGGCAGGCTATTAGGTGTAAAGCTTTAGTCACTCAGCCTGTCATCACAGTAATCCATGTATGTCACACATGCATCACAGTCAGTGGAAAATATCACTCTGGATGACATGACTTACAATAAGGTCAATTGAGGCCGACATAAGAAAAAAAAATTGAAAATGTTTACATTGATTGTTGAAGATCCCACCTCTTCAGCTTTGACACAACACAACCGTAGAGTAACTCAGCATTGCACAACTGAGGACAACAATTCTGCTCTTTGTGGATGGATTTCTTTCAGTGTTTCAGGTAGTTTTGTCAGTGGTGACCTAAAAGAGAGAGGTCTAAATGAGAGAGCAGCATTTAAACAAAAGGTTATTACTAGATGTTTTTGGAGCTTTGAGTTGTTCAGAAAATGAGATCCAATCAGTTCTTTTTTTTTTCTTTACGCCACAGGGGATTAGTTGGGAGTTAATTGCAGCAAATCTAGTTTTTTTAATTAAAATGAACATCATGACTATCAGACTGAATTTGGATTTTGTTATTCCTATTTCTTTCTCTCAACCGTCTCATTTTCTCTCCCCTGCAGGACAGCTTGAAAGAGTCCTGTTGTTTTATTTTAATTGAGATAGTGATGTAATTGGCCTACTCCATGCTGGTCTCTTCAATTTAGACTCTGGCAAATGTGCATGCACGTGTGTTTGCACGTTTGGTCTGTGCACGCTCTCTATATGTGCAAAGATAAAGCGCGTTAAAGCCTTTCAGAAGTAAAAGACAGAAAGGTTATGAAGAAAAAAGGCGAAAACACACATGAATGCTAAAGTACAATATGTTTAGGCAGATTGTCCTATTAACTAATGAAGGGGCGTAATCTAGGGGGAAATGTTTTCGATTATTATAAAAACGTTTAAAATATGCAAATATGAGTTAAACTACAAGTAAATTGGAATAAAATATATTAATGAAAATTTGAAAAAAAGTTATTTGAATGTGGAAAACTGAAAGTCAAAAGAGAAATTATATTTTAAAAAAAGGTTTAAAAAATATGAAATGTATTTCATTTTCAAAAGGTTGTGTCACTGTGAACATTATCCCACTTCGGTAACTTTTCAACATACAATAAATAGGCCTAAGATGAAAATGATTTCTATGCAAATGTAGTAATAGTGAATACATATAAAAGCGGAAAAGGTTGAAGCATATTTGGAAAAAATATACAACTCGAGAATGCTTTGAAAAATCGATTATACATGCGTTAGCTTTCTTTGTATATATGCCAGATGTGGCTCAGAGATAAATATTTAATGTTATACTTTCATCCAGCTGTGCTGTTTAAATAGGGTTAGTCTGGGTATCGAAGTGTGGGGTGGTCAAGAACTGAGACAGCAGTCAAGTCATTTCTGATTTTCAAACAACTAAAGTGTAGTAGGAAAGAATTAAGAAGCAATGACTTTAACCAGTCACCTTTATAATGGCAACCTCTCACTTTGTTAATTCCACGGAAGCAGATATATAATAGCTTTGGGCAGACTCCTACTTGTCTAAAAATACATCTGTCATTAGCATATGTTTTGATTATAAAGGTCACAAGCTCTGTGGCAGAACATCTTTAAGTACAGGGGAGGCTTGTTTAACAATGCATTTGCATCTGTTTCAATTTATTGAACTTTGTAGAACTTCCAAAGGGGCTTGAAATGGTTTTATTCAGAGTTCTGTGCTCATAAATGCTGTTTATGATTCCTAAAACATAAAGCTTAATGCATCTTTATGTCATCATCATTTTATTTTTTACATTTTCTCTCCTTTTGGTGGGCTATGGTTTAGGGTTTTTTTCTGTCTGAATTGTTCCTTTTTGTCACCTCAAGGCTACTAGCAGTGCCATGTGTTGTTTTATAGACAGGTGGATGAAATGACACCTAAACGGTTTTCACTGTCTACAGAGGTGGCAGACCCCTCTTTCAACAAGGCATATCTGCGTGTGCATGCTTGCAGACAAGATTACTGAAGATTTTTAGACATAAACACATAAAATACAAATGAAACTTTTGCCGATTACAGAAGAAGGTAGTTTCTGTCAACGTAGAAACAATGCAGTCAGTCTATAGATGGTGCACTGCTGGAGTTAGAGGGCTATCTTTAGTCTCCAGTTGCAAATACACCAACAAACACAGTGGGGGGCCTCACGGGAGTACATTGTAAACAAGTGGGTATGATCCACCAAGTACAATCCCACTTTTTGTTCAATAGCAAATACACTCCTTTCATCTGAGACAAACAAGTAGATAAACCAGCGCCTACACACACACACACACCCCACGTTAATTACCACATTCATTTACAATGTTTAATCTGTGTGCAAGCTGAAAACACAACAAACAAACAAAAGCCAGACCAAAATTCCTCCTTTTTTTTGTATGCAGCACAACTCTTACATGTAAATTCCCAGCCACAGAAAATTAGTCTGCAAAGTTCTACAGGATATTTCTAGCCTAATGATCTGGGTTATGTACAATAAAAGAATGTTTTTTTTAAATATCTGGGTTAGGAAAGTATCAGTGAAAATAATTGATAAAAGTTTTGCTTTATGTTCTCATCTTTCGATTTTGAATTCTGTAAAGTCTACCTATCCTTCCTGAATACATGAAACAAAATTGAATTAAAAAAAGTAAAATAAATTAATAAGCGGTATGACTTTCCTGCTGTTGCATGGGAAGCAGCTTGTAAATTGAAATGCATTGTGGTATTTAAAATCCCCAACATGGTGCATACAATTCTTTCCATTATCTGGAGCAGGGGTAAAGAGGTAGAGGAATCGACCTCTGATTGGAAGGTCACAAATTAATCGCTTTGCCTGCCATGTGTTGGAGTGTCCTAAAGCACTGAGCCCCACATTGCTCCTGATGGTTACAGGTTGGCGAATTGCATGGCAGCAAATCCGCCATCAGTGTGTGAATGTGTGTACGTGGGTGAATGAGACATGTGGCTGTGAATCACTTTGGGCCCAAATCAAGGCAGAAAGGCTTGATAAGTATATGCCATTTGCATTTGTAGGTCTGGGTTACAATTTTAACTGTTTCAAACATGGCTAATCATTCTAAGAATTGAACATTTTGTCAAAGAGGTGTTTATCCTGTTAAACAACAAAAAAAGGACTCAAACATGACAGCATTCATCTGTCTTCTGAATCACGGGGATGCTGGAGCCTGTCCCAGCTACTGTTGGACGAAGGTGGGGTACATCCTGGACAGGTCCCCCATCTGTCGCAGCGAAACACAATCACATCTAGGGACAGTATGGAATGCTCAGTTAACTTATGAAACAGGTTTTTTTTTTATTGAGGGAGAAAGCCAGAGTGCCCAAGCATGCATGAAGAGAACATACTAACTCCACACAGAAAGGTCCCAGCTGGGATTCAAACTAGGCCCTTCTTGCTGTGGCTAACCTCTATCCTACTGTACAACCCCAAAAATGATTATATATATATAAGAATTGAACTTTGAAACCATTAGAAAATTGAACTTTAATTGTGTATGACACATGACTTTTCTTTTTTTCTAAAGGAAAAACTTGTCTTTTGTTGTTAAAGAAATAGAAAGAAAACATTCTAAACTTTATTACAGTATGTGAATCTCTTCTCTTTGTTCACTCACACTTGAATAGCAATTAAATTAAATCTTTCTTTTCCCTCAATTTTGCAAGGACTTTTGTGTTCCAGAGGATGCGGGGAGGAGTGACATATCTAATCTGCGCAGCTTCATATCTAATGGAAGACTTATAAAATGAGAGGAAGAGGGATCTTTATCATTGTGGAATTAGTGCTTCTCTGTGCTCCGTCCAGGAAGTGTATGGAGTGATTCCATTATAGCAGAGGAGCCTTCAAAGAGGCCAGCACAGCCAGAGGACACCTTGGGAGGAAAGACAGACCAGGTTGAGGAACAAGATGGTACCCTGCTGAAACAGCACTCTGCAGAGAAAGATCGCAATCAGACGTTTGCAAAACCTGCACAATGACCTCCAAACAAAGGCCATTTTTTTTACAATGTCGATTTTTGTGAAACAGAAAAAATGTAGCCAAGGAAATATGACTTAACAATTCTGTTTTCTTTGAAACACTAATTATCAGTTTCTGAAAAGAAGTAATGATTTTATAATAATAATCATCAATAATCATTTTTTGAGCTGTTAAGTGTATTTTAAAGTTATTCTTTACCAAAAAAAATCTGTATTTTGCCCGATTTTGCCGCATCTCTAAGCATTCCGCTAAAACCCTGCTTTCTGAGCACTAGCCCCTCCCAATCCACAAAAACAACTGGTCACAAAGTGAGGAACAGCCCCTTCCAGGAAGTCTGCGCTTCCAGCACCATCCCAAAACTAACACACATACACACTGTCTCTGGGGAGCTAGCGATGTTCTGTAAAACGCTTAAATTTTAAATGCACTTTCATCTTTGCAAAAGTTCGAATGTTGTTTGTTTTATCGAGGGCAAAATGCAGACACGCTGCAGAGGTCGGCTCTAAGCTGACGTCAGGAAATAGAGGCACTCACAAAGAGCAAAAGGCGGCGCTTCAGAGATCGAGGCGCCTCACTTTCAGGTAGGAAAGTGAGCTTGCAAAATAACTAATATATCATAAAATAATTGCTCTTTAGTGTGCCAAAATAATAATAATATATGATCATATATATATATATTGTCTACTATGAAAGGCTTAAGAATAGCATGACGAAGGCCCTTTAAAAGACCACTGGGAACGCTTTTACAATAGAACAAAAGATGATTGAAGTGGGACCTTAAAAATGCAAATTTGGCAGTTGTATGTAAGAAAGGTTTTATGACTTCTATCTTTTAGAATATGTTAGTATTCTGATTAGTTTAGTTCAAATTCAAACCTAATCTTTGAGTGATATAAAAGTTATGACAAACACAGCAAGCAACAACTGAAATGTTCAGTTCAAAAATGTAAACAGCTGGCCGCATAGATTTAAATTTAATATTAAAGAAATTAGAGGAGAACCTGTTTTGACCCATTTGTCAACAAGGAAGATATAAAACATGTTCTGGACATGTGAAAGAATCCTGCAAGAAAAAAAAAAAAATCATAGAGATGTATCATGATTTTCTCTCTGTTAGCAAATGTCTACAGTCTTAATTAATGAAATGAGTTTAGTTTACAGGGAAATAATTTCCAAGTCTGCAAAGCCATTAATGATCCATTAATACAGTATCCTTTAACTGCTTATATGTCTTAAGAGTGAATTGGTTCACACCAAGAGCTGAGGCACCACTGGAATGGGCCTATAGGGGCCTCTACAATTACTGAGGAATGGCATTGTGGTTTAAAAGATCCGGCACAGCGGATATGTAGCATTTTCCTCACGGCGGTAATCGTACCTTACAGCTAGAAAGACAGCAAGGCTACAAGATGGAATCAAAGGAAAAATGGGAAAACGTTTGCTACTGTGTTTGGGCTTAACAAAAAAGTCAATCACATAATTTTACTAGAAGACTCAGATTTAGGAATTTCCAAAGAAAATTTTATGGGAATGTTTTTTTTTTGTCCAATGAATATACAGAGATGATCAAGGATGAATTATTGTCACCCTTAACATGTAAAAAAAAAAGAAAAATCGGATAAAATGCAAATAGATTATTGCTAAAAAATAAACTAAAATAAAATAAATGAATTTCTCTAATAATTTTTGAATATGTTTAGTTATCCAAAAGCCTCCTGTAAGTTTAGGCTATTATAAACTAATGTATATTTTTATTAAACATTTTGTATTCCATTTTACAAGTTTTCCTATAGGATCTTATGTG
Organism: Adrianichthys oophorus; assembly: GCA_036245035.1. Lineage (NCBI taxonomy): Eukaryota > Metazoa > Chordata > Actinopteri > Beloniformes > Adrianichthyidae > Adrianichthys > Adrianichthys oophorus. Next base: position 15,552,638 of record BSAI01000104.1, on the reverse strand, counting down.
TTAATGTTTGTGCATAAACAGAACAGGAACAACCGGAACAAGGGCTAACCAATTTCCTAGGACATTAAACTGCTCATCCACTCCATCTAACCTAGTGGGTCATTAAAATGGAAACATTCAAAAACTCAGCAGATAAGATTGCCAGGTCCCTCAAATAAAACACATAAAAGAAAGTGAGGCGAAAATGACGCATTTTAAAAATCAAAGCTAGATTTCGCTAAAAACTCATATCACACAAGCGATTTTATTTCAGTTTTACTGTAAGGCAGAACTTTGATACTGTTACTTTTTTTCAATTTATGATGAACTATCAATACGACAGTCTGATAACATTTCTTTGAATCCATTCAGTGGATGAACATGTAGAGAGCCACATCAGACGCTGCTTCAGCACTAATATCCATTTAGAATTGAAATGGAGACGTAAGACGGAAAAAAATGACATGATCAGAACCACTGAACCGATAATAAAAAAAGCAGTAATTCTATATGAAACAGAATATAAAATACATTCTGTCCTCCTGCTTTCTTTGACCTTAAAGAATGGTAACAATGGCGACAACTAAGATGCAGGTTTCTCTCTACTAAAAAGGATTATATCAACTCATAAGCACAGCATTAACAGTCTGCTGTCTTCAGAAGTATGAGAGACACAGCAGGAGAGAACACGTGTGCAAAGAAAGGTGACCCACTGTTGATTCTGGAAGACTGGGAGTGTTTATTGATGGAAGATGGAGAAGTTTTCTTGGCATAAAACATGGGACCCTTATTCACCCAGCAGATCCATGCTGGAAAACAGCCCACGTTTTTTTTTCTTTTTTATTCAATGCAATATAAAAGACCAACATTAGAAGACATCAACACAAAAGTGTGTATATCGGTATGCAAGCATACGTATGTGTGCACACACAAACTGACAAACACTATTTCCATATTTACTGTTGAATGAAATACAGAAAAGGAGGGAAGAGCATAAATAACTCATAAATAAATGACAATGCACAGCTTGCCCTGGAAATAGGAGCATAATTTTGTGTTTGTATTACATTCAGACTGGAAAAATTTAATCTCCCTTTTAATACCATCTATTGTATAAACAAAAGAGAGGCTGCAGAAATATAAATATTAGGAATGTAACCTTATGAAAATCGATTTGGCATTGCAAAATATTATCTCTGCCTGGTTGCCTATTATTGCAGCGCCAGGAACGTAACTATCAAAAAAAATAAAAATAAAAATTTTATGTTCACGCTCCATACAGAAGAGAGTCTCTAGGTCAGGGATGGGCAACTCCAGGCCTCAAGGGCTGCAGTGTGTGCAGGATTTCCAGATATCCAAGCCCTACTCATGACTGATTACCTGCTTCAGGTGTGTCCAGCCAATTAGAACATGCCAGATCATGGTATGTTGGAAAACATGCAGGAATGCGGCCCTCGAGGCCTGGAGTTGCCCATCCCTGCTCTAGTTAGAGGCCATTTGTGTTATAAGGTTACTTAAATGGCCTTTGCAAATTATGCAAAGCAACTGGCAATACTGTTAAAAATCATTGTCGTGATCAAACAGCTAAAATAAAAACTGAACGTGTAAAAAAGAAAAGAAGAAGCTAACATTATATTGAACTAATGAGTGCACATTTAATACTTGCAAGTTCTGGTAAAATGTTTTATTTTTAAAGTCAAATTTAGCAAACTAGGCCCTAAAACAAACTAGGCTTTTGTATGCAGGACGTTACTTCATTAACAAATCAAAATAATTTTGGAAAAAATTGCTAACTGTATTCAGTCCTATTGGACTAAAAAGACCATTACGGAGTTCAGTGCAACATGTGATGCGGTAGAAATTTGAATAGACTGCTGGTTTAAAGTGAGCCCACTTTCTTTTTTCTGCTTTTTTTTCTTATGGCCCAATGTCAGCAGCTCAGCAAAGGATTCTGTTGAGAACTGGATCTGATTTGCTGTTATATCATCCTGTAAATGGTTGAGCCGCAGAAACCAAACAATTCTGCCAGCAGACTAATCACTTGTGCTGGTAAACCAATCCTCCACGGACATGCGCCGCAAGTATGAAAGTGTGTCTGCAGCCTCGATTATTTATTCATTTTGTTTTATTCGGGATGATGTTCCTCCCTTGGATTACAGTTTTCCTATCAGGCGGGAGTGCTGGCACTTTGCCCTCTGTTTAAGATATCAAAGATTTGCAGCATCCCATTGTCTCATGTTGGGTTGCCAAGGGAGTTTCGCTAAACATGAAATAGATAAAGCCACAATGATGTACTGCTAGGGTAAAAAAGAAGAGGAGAGAAAGGGAGAGGAAGGCAGGAAGGCAGTAGGGACTGAAAAATGAATGTAATGGGATTCTTCTGTTTCAGAGAGATGCTGTAGCTGCCGCTGCAAGCCATGGCGTTTCATGGAAAGCAAGAGCGCAGTGGTCTCAGGAGAGCAAGCCTTTGGGAACGATGACTTTGAAATATCACTAGAGAAGACGGTCTGGCCCTGTGTCATTCAGTAGTCTATGTATATTGGAAACTGCAGCTTAATTGATTTTCCTATCACCATTATGGGGTGCAACGCAAACAAAGCAGGTAATGTATGAATTCCTTTTGCAGTTCTATGACAAATACCAATAAACTCTACAGTTTCAAAAGCCAAAACAAGTTTTTATTCCAAGTATTAGGCGTCGTCCTCTAAACAAAAAATTTCAGCTCTTAACAAGAACATTTAAATAATTTTGAGTTTAGGTAATGGTTTAAAAATATAAATATTTATATGACATTCAGCTAAATATGTTAAGTTAATTCACCAATGCAACTTGTTGATGTCTGTCTAGAAAGTCTTCAAATTCAATAAAGTTGAAAACTTCAAATGATTTGAGATTATTTTCTTGAAGCATATTTAACTTCTTTGCCCACACTAAAAATGGTTCTGATACCCTTTTAAAATATGATAAAATATTTTTCTTCTGCATATTAAATAATATTAGTGTTCTTGGTAAAAGAGCACAAAACAACTTTTGTACTCCAATTTGATTTATTGGTTTTTAACTGGACTTAGGGGGAAAAAGTGGCATAATAAGGTAATGTGATTTAATTGCCTGAAGTTATAGTAATTAAGGCACTCTTCAGCGAACAATGCACTGGTACTGCCAAAAGCAAGAGTTGTTTCCTCTAAAGTAAAATCACCTCTGCATAATGGGCTAGAATAACAAGAGGAGACACTGGGGCTAATACTTTGCTTGGTTTCTGATTTCCTGTCTAAATCAGCATAAAGCATTTTGCCTTCAGATGGATTACCTGTCAGTGCATTAAGTACAACTTAGACCACATCTGAAGCCACAAGAGACACCAGCATGCTCTTCCTGAGGCGCTTTAACCATGGCCTCTTCAAAACCACAGAGCTATTACATCTGCCTGTTAAAAGCTTTGAGGGAGACATCCAGTTAAAGTCAGAGCTGAGGGGAAGCTTGTACCAAGGTGACTAAACTCATCCCTCTTAGTCCAGGTTTGCAATTATTTTTGATGAAACTGAAGGTACTAAGCTAGTCTTCAAACTTCATACTAAGCTGAACCCCTTTCCTGTTCTCTCTGTTTACGTAGACTAAAAGACCACAGAGTTACACAAGAAAGACAGAAATTTCAAATCAAACTAGATTAAAATACTTATTGTATATCTTATAATAGTATCTCCGGTGTTTATTCCAAAAAATTGGCAGCTGGCCGGCCGTTTATTAGAGATTGGTGTTATTGAAGAACCATTTATTCCATCACAGACAGAATGGTGATTGCTAATTGGTTCATTTTGCGGTGAAATTTGGTCAAGAAAAGCAGACAAAACCAGATGGACATTTCAGGATTTATTGAAATGATGAGAACATTGTATTCTGTTCTGATTAGCACTGGCTGTGACTGTTTCTTTTTTTCTCTTTGAGGGATCTTCAATCTCCGTATCAAAAATCATCTTCGCTTTCATGTGAATCATTTGCCTGGAGACGCGCACCTTTCCGTCTTTGCTCAATAATCCATGTTCAAACAGGTCCCTTTAAAACGTCACTCGCCTTTGTTCCTCCATCAGGTAATCGTTTGCTTGTTGCTCCTTTTTCTGCAGCCATCTTGTCGAATTCACCCACCTGCTTGCACCATTCTCGGATACGTTTAGGATGCACCCCAAAATGTGCAGAGCTTAGGGTAAGCTTGTGCCAAAGAATGCTCTTTGGCCTGTGCCACTGCACAAAAATTAAATGCTAAATCAAACCATTGCCGCAATGGTTCACAACACAAATACTACAGACACATGACGTCTGCGTGACTTTGCATGACCCGGGGCGGTCGGCATCTAACAATATTGAACACCCGTTAGACCCGGCGACTATTGAAGACCGGCGTCAGTTAGAGACGAGCCACAATTGGTAAGACACACAGCAGGCCAATTAGATCCCAACTGAGAAATGATGGTTTCACATTTGGGCAACCCACTCATTATTGATGATGTTTGCACCTCAACTGACAGAAAGTGGTGGTGAATTTTATTTTGTTTCTCTGCTTTTTTGCACACCCGTTCATGTTTTGGATCAGCAAAGATTGGGCCAATAATAGATAACACAGATTATGAAAGGCTAAAGTTGTGGGTCTCTTTCCAATACTTTTCTCTATAAACAAACTTTTTCAGGTGTGAAATGCTCAAACAAGACAAAAAGAAGCAAGAGTGAAGTAACTTTGTAGAAATAGTGATATCAACTTAACATTGTCTCTGTGTGCTTTGACAACACTGATTTGAAAATTAAAACGTATTTGTCAAAAGGAAAACGTGTCCTATAACAAATCGTGTTCTATCATTAAGACAAAATTATAAAGATCCCTGAGAAAAACTGGATGCAATGATGTTGGAGATCTAATCTGGCTTAGGCCATAACTAAGACAACGTTTTTTTTATTTGTCTGAAGAATGATCAAGAGCATCTGGCTGGCTGACCTACATGCTCTTGTGAGGGTGTATACCAGGGATAGGCAACTCCAGGCCTCGGGGGCCACATTCCTGCATGTTTACCAACATGCCATGCTTTGGCATGTTCTAATTGGCTGGACACACCTGAACCAGGTAATCAGTCATGAGTAGGGCTAGAATATCTGGAAATCATGCAGACACTGTGGCCCTCGAGGCCTGGAGTTGCTTATGCCTGATAGAGACACTTTATCAATTGAGAAATGTAAGGTGGTTCCAATGCGGTTAAGAAAAAAAAAAATCTTGAACTGGATCCTGAAACAAAAAGAAACCCAGTGAACAGAGAAACGTGATTACAACTGATGTGATCACTTTCTTTTTTTTTTTGTTAAAAGAACTGCTGCATTCTGCATCATTTGCAAATGATGCAGCAATGTCTGATCAACCCTAAATCATGAAGAAAATTGCAGCAATCAATAAACTGATGTAAAAAGCATTATTAACTTGAGTAAAATCCCTCATAGAAAGGTTGTCCCTTTTATCGAGATTACAAATGATAAAATCAGCTTTGAATAAATGAGCTGATCCGTTTGTCTGATTTGAGATTTTGTTCCAAATGTGCATACTACTTTGAAGCCGTACTCAAAAAACCCTTCCATACCAAGGTTTTGGACAGTCTTGCAGTAATGTGCCAGTGGACTAACACCACTATGACAGCTGTCAAAAAGGTTTCACTGGAAAAAAAAACAAAATAAAGACTTCAGTCTTGTTTTTATTGATTTAAAAAGTTTAGGTCTAACCACTACTGCACATCTTTAAAGTCACTTGCAAAAGCTGGAGAGATGCAACACTATGTAGAGGTAACTAAATCTGCAAGTTAGTAAAAGTTTGTAAACCTGGAAAAAATACAGGTAGATTTAGGGAAAAATCAAACAGGGGCCCAGAATGGATCCTTCACAAGTCCACATCTAAGAGAGGAAACAGCAGTTAAGTGGACAAAGAAAGTTTGGTCTGGAACCACTTAAAAACTTTTATACTCACACCCTGGTCAAAGCGGAACAGCAGTTTGATGGTGCACCAAGTCAAAGGAAGGGATGAGATCAAGAAGCAGCAGGACAACAATATAACAGACAGCAAGCATTAAAAACTCTGAAAAGAACTGTTTCTGTTCTGTGGTAAGATTTAAAGACAGATGTAAATTTCTCTGTGACACTATGTAAGTCAAAGTGTGGCTAATATTCTTCAAAAAACAACTTTCTTTAAGACGTTTGATTAAAAAAAAGTGTACAACAGTGTTTGAAAGCAGCTTGTATGAAGCCAGACACTAATGACAAATGACTGAGTTTTACAATACAGCTTAAAGTACTAAAAACATATTTTGAAAGTCTGGATGGAAACAAGAAAGGATGAAAGCTGGAAAGTCTTAAACACAAGTTAAAGGATAACAGAGATACCTGCCGAAAGCTCGAAAAGGTTTTACATTAAGCGAAAAAAAACCATGATCTAAAGAAAAGCGAGACGAATGCACTGCAGCAGTCTTATTTTTAAAAAACAAAACAATCATCAGAAATCAGAAAGAGCTCCTGAGGGAATAAAACCACCAGAAGAGGAAAGATAAAAATAAAGTTAATAGTTCTAACTATTTACTAACTTGAAGAAACAAAAAAAAATGAAGAAAAAATATATATTTTTAAACAATACCAGAAAGAACGCAGTTTTTTACATTTTAAGTTATTGACAGACTGTTTTTTTTTTTCAAAGATCTAAATATATAAAGATATATATTTAATTTTCTGTCTGGGTATCTGCAGATGCATGTAAGGGTGGGTGAAAGAATATAGTAATACAGGAGTGACATGCTCACACCGTCTGTTCCTTGTTAACAGCAGGGCTGCTGAATTTTGGACCAGCTGGAGACGACAGAGCAGAGGCTAGTCAACACCACCGTGCAAAAAGTTAAAATAGTCCAGTCTGAAAAAAGATCAAAGCACGGATCATGTGTTCCAGTGCATGATATGGCTTGACTTTGCTGATTAGCCTCAAGTGATAAATACTAGAGATAAATACTAGACTGAACTCCTGCACTAACCTGTTTGTCGAATATAAAATGCTTGTCAAGATTTACCCATTGACATAAAAACAATGGACGAAACGAGGTGTCACGTCACCCATAGAAAATGCATAGATATTAGGCCCAATCCATCACTAATGCTTGTGATTGGTCTGAGTCACGTTTTCATAACTTGAATGACTTGCGAAAAAGAAAAAAATATGAGAAAAAAATATGATTAGAAAAAAGATACTAAGAAGAAGGTATCAGAGTGGTCATTCTAACAAATAAAATGACTGTGTAATAACTGTCTATTTCTAAATAGAAGTCTGAGGGATTTTGAGCTTCTTGGAACCAGCAGATACCTCATATTTGGAAACATGAGAGGGGAGGGTAGAGATGTCCATTGTTTTTACAATCAATGGGTTTACCCCAAGATTCCTAATGAAAGGAGTGTTTGAAGTTTTCAGGGGGCCAACAGCAATACAGCAACCTCTCAGCAGGTCAGTTTTCCCAAAAACCTCCGTTTTGTTTTCATTCAGACAGAGGAAGTTTAGTTCTTTCCAAGATTTTATGTCTGCTGAGGACTGCTGAAGATTCTTGAGATGCTCAGCTCCACCAGATTTTAAGGAATGGTAGATTTGGATGTAATCCACGTAGTAGTGGAATGACACTGTATTTCCTAAAAACGGCCCCCAGTGGCAGCAGGTAAAGCAAGTATAAAAGAGGGCCAAAAACTGAGCCCTGGGGTACACCATGCTCAAGTGGAACCTCTGAAAAAACTGTCCAGGTTGGACAAAAAAAAAAACTCCTGCCACATAAATAAGATCTGAACCAGCTGAGCGCTGTGCCTTTCACACTGACAGACTGCTCCAGTCGGGATAATAACGCACTGTGATCCACTGTGTTAAAAGCAATGACAACGTCCTTCCCATTGACTGTACATAGAGCTGGAAAGGGTGACTTTGACGTCACTCCTAGAAAATGCCTTACTTCAGGCTCCATCAAAATTAAGCCAATTTAGTCACCCTTTTTTTGCGATACAGGTGCCACCATTTGGAGCCAGAGGACAGTGATTTAGTCCTAGTTGGTCTGAGTCAACATTTCTAGGTGAACTACTGCGGGCTCGGGAGAATCTGTCAAACGTTCAAAGGGGGGCCAGTGGGCACCACAAGCTTTTACTGAGGCTTCTGATTGGTCAGTTTATTACTTGAATAACTTGTGATGAAGAAAAAATATCATGAAAAAAATAGGACTAGCAAGAAGATGTTAAGAAAATGGTATTAGAAGCAAAAGGGTTATTCTGATAAGTTGAATGAGTGCGTAATAACTGTTTATTTCTCAACAGAAGTCTTTTGGATTTTGGCTTCATGGAGCCAGCGGATACTTCGGATTTGGAAAGAAAAGGGAAGGGATCACTCTTGCCAGTTAATATTTACAGTAAATGGTTCTTCCCAATGAGCCACCTCTAAAAAGCTCAGCACTCTTTCTACATCCACATCTATGTCTCAAAGCTGACCTAAATTCTGATTGCTTGACCTCAAGGAAGGTTAAGGTATGTAACAAAGAATAGAAATTGAAATTTTGTATATATGGAAAACCCTATTAAAAAAGATGTAGAATTCTTTCAAAATCTTACAAATACATGTGAAAGCATTTAAAACGACCAGGTCTTGCAAAAAAATTACATTTTTCCTGGGGATTTTTTTTTTTTTTTTTCCCCTCAGGCACTCAGGCAAATCAATCTCATTCTGTGGGGCCTTTTTATGCTCAGTCATTCTTAGAGTTTAGAATAGCTTAGGGCCCAGCCAAAAAAAACTTAGAAGCTCATTATGGGGTCAATATTTGTGTTAAAAAAAATGGAAACCAAACTAAGATCTACCAACAGATTAGTGAAATGTATTAAACTTAAAAGAGAGACAGCAGAGGAAGGCCAGTTTAAAGACCCACTTTGATGAAAAATGGGTTTTTGGTGTTTTTAACATGTTCTTGTGGTATTGTTCTCATGATGGAGGAGATGTATGAAGAAAATTAAGTTAAAGTTGCATTTCTGGGTATTTCTTTTTCAAATCATTGTGAATCAGGAGCAGACAAAAAAGTTCCATTGAAAAATGCTTGAAACTGTGTTGTAGAAACTACAGTCGGCAGGCCACAAGTTCCCTATTCCGCTCCATTCTGATGTATTTTCTTGCAAACCAATGGATCCACTCAAGTCTTTATTTCCCTCGTCTGAGCTGACATCGGGCTCAAAACTGTACAGCTGGATAGCTCCAATATTGCTCACCATTTTTGTTACACTGGAAGTGTTAGGTTGGGGTTATGAGGGGCTTTAAGATGCTGGGAGAGTGCATAAACAGGTTAGGCCTACTCCACGCCAACAGTTCCGCCCGCAACTCAGAGGCAAATTTCTTATGAACTACCGCTCTGCAGAAACTATGTCCTAGAAAACAACACAGGTTATTAGAGTTTGTCTAAAAAAAAGACCATTGGGAACATGTACAATAGATCAAAAGATGATTGGAGTGGGTCTTAAAGAAGTGTAAGGCTGCATTATCAACAAAAAGAAGTTAGTCAATGTGTTACTGTTGAAGCCATCACAAAATAAAAAGATTACTATTGCTGGATCAGACTTTGACAAAAGACTGAAGCACTATTAACAAGAAAGAGTTAGATGACAATTTGCAAGAACTGAATATAATGGTTCTGCTTTTCAGGTTAAAGAAGGGTTGATGGAGCTGTTAGAATTGTTGCTTTCAGTCAAAATGGTAGGCAACGTAAATATTTGTATGCTGGTGTGAAAGAGCCCCTCACAAACATACACTTAAGACACATTTGAAAAAGTATTGGATTCAAGGTGAGAGCTGACATACTTAGAGTTGTTTTCTGGTATTAACCCAAGACATAGCTGGTTTTAAAGAAAAACTCAAGACCACATTTATCCATTGTATCCACTTGATACACAGTGATATTTTATTTCAAAACGCTCAATCCTGTTCACGTCTTTAGGACATTCATCTCAATCTAGATGATGATATATAAACATGTGTCTTTACCTCTGAATCAGTGCTATACTTTACACTTGCATCTGATTAGCTGTGACTGTCTTTCCAATGTCTGACATGGGAAATAAAACAGTCAAGTCTGACCTTCCTCTTCTATAAGTTTCCCTTTCTTCTACTCCAATCATCCAACCCATAATGGATTAGCTCAGATGAAGACCCATTTCCTCCCTTAGGCTGCTAAAATATTAATCAAAACACATAGGAGTCTGCAGCAGCTCCCAAGATGCATGTCTTCTAATGGCAATACATGGGGAAGGCAGAGAAGGAGGAGTGCTGCTTGTAATAGAGTCACGGAGGGGGAGGAGAACAGGAGGGCCAGAGGTGACAGGGGGCTTTCACAAGGGACAAAGAAAATCAAAGAGTGGACAGATATGCAGGAGGAGAGCCAGAAAAGAGATGCAAGGTGTGTAGAAAATCGACAGACAAAACAAGCTAAAAAGAGGCACTTCAGAGGAAATGTGAAGATCAAAAGAAATATCTTCTCATTTTATGCTTACTAGGACTAAAGAAAGACTTGTACAAAAACTTGTGATCATGAATAATATATAACCATGTTTTCACTCACACTCGAGCTTTTTTTTTTATATTGAAAGAGTTGCATTTTGTTTACATTTCTCATTCTTATGACATAAAAGACATAAGCTTTCATTCTTTTAAACTGACAATACAAATGTATGTGCATAAACAAAAAGATTGCACATATTGTTTAGTTAAGATTTATGGGTGATTTGCAATAACCTATTTCATTGTAATTGGTCTGACATCTATTGCCCACAATGTGTTTGCTATTTTCTGTGGGCACACACGTTCCAAGCACACATTCTAAGGCAGGATGACTTAGAACACACGTTCTTTGGTGACATACGTTCTAAGGCAGGATGCGCAGGCCATTGCAATACAGTCTAAGCAGCTGGTCAACCTGCATCTGTGCTGATGATGTCCAATCATGCCTTTGCATGAAGAATCAAAGATGAGGTACAGGCCCAAAATAAATAACCTGTTCCATTTTCAGTGCTCAACTCTTTCAGAAGTAAAAACATTGTAACAATGGATGGAAGTAATATTTGCAATGTGTATTCAACAATTTTTAAAGTGCAAAAAACAGAAAAGATTGCCTGAACTAATTTTGCCCTTTTACCTGATATAACATGTTGAGTTAGGGTTATTGTGCAAAAGCAAAAACCAAATAAAAAAGCAACTTTGTTTAAGGTGAATGGAATACATCATTCTGTTAGAAATCACAAAACCCAAAATAAAGCTGACATCAATTTAAATTGGATTCATAAGGAGTGCAGAGCACATGTTGAACTAATCCACTGACAGGTGTGACTTTGGTCGTCTGCCTCATAATAAGGTAGATGCAGAACTTCCTTGAGTTGCACACAGGCTGCATGAAGCTCTTCCTTCATTCAGGAGTCCCCAAAGGCATGGCTGTTTTGTGAAAGGTGACCCAACCCAGAGACTGCCGTCTACCAAACCATGTCAATAATGAGATGCGACAGGAGCTTCGCTTTATTCAAATGAAGCTGTGCGTGACAATACTGTTGACAAGAATAAAGTCGAAACTGATGGACATCAACTTCTTGGACAGTACCTAATATGAGTGGCTTGTGACGGAGAAAAGAAAAGATAGACAACACCAACTAACAGGCCTGTCTGTGTTTTTTTTGTTTTTTTTGTTCCTGAAGATGATGCATGTGCTTGAGTTACAGCTGGTCGGTCCCAGTCCAAGGCCTTTTGTCTATTGTGTTGCTTTGCTTAATGTAAACCAATAAAGCTGGCTAACCTTGTGCGCCCAATCAATTCTTATTTAGAATACCATTGATTAACAGTTCTGATTATTGATTATGTCATCCCAGTCAAGATATGCCAATAGTTCTGATAAGGGCTTGCCCAGTTGCAGATAGGCCTGTCAACACACTGTGGTTGCTTTCCTGCAAAACCTTTTTTTCTGTCCAAGTACTTCGCTACTGAAATCAGTACTACCCCTCTTCCTATGTGTGCTAATCTGGAACCTAAACACTAAACTGAACACGCCAGCTGCTCCTGCAGTGAGCCCAGTGGGTGTTTTGAAACTTTTATTTTCTATGAACACATCACACAAACCAAAATACAGTTTTTCTAAATCCTTCAAAAAAGTTTGACTCAAACTTTTCATACTGGGAAATAACAAACACACATCAAAGTAACATTAAATTATGTAAGATAGGCAGTTTTGGTAAAAAATTAATAAACACCAACAGTTTTGCTGCCACTGAAGAAGAAATGAGAAAACTCCAAACAAAACAATTAAAGGAATGAGTTAAAATGTTAGAACTTTGATTTTCAAAAAGAAATATGCATAACAGTTTGATGATAAAGTATGATTAAATATGTTTGCATGTATGTAAGCAGGGTGTAGCAGCACATTCACCCAACTATTTTTTACCTCCCTCAATTCCTGTCGGGGTCATGTAGACGCCCCAGTTCATCCCAGCCGCTGTGGGTTAAAGGAGGGGTATGCCCTGGCCTTCTAACTGTGAGGTGGAAGTGGCAAACACTACATCAATGTCAGCAGGGCAGGGTTGAAAAAACCTTAAATGAATTTCACTTAAAAATGCAGAGTGGATTCATTCATTTCACAAATCATTTTTTTAAAGCAATTATTTGTGTCCACTGATGTAAGTATCTATGCATTTATTATTTCACTTGTCAATAAAAGCTCCACATTTGTTTAGTTTACATTAATTCATTGTTCAAAAAACAGTTCACATACAAAAAGAAAACGAAAAGAAATTTTTTAACAACATTTCATAGAAATGTTAATAACATTCAATCGTGTTTCATTGACAAATTAAATCAAAATAGTAAATTTGTGAATCAAAATAAATTGGATTGGGTACTTCAGCTTGATACCAGATGTCATGTGCAGAACCGTTTTTGGGTCAAAATTCTCAGATTTTTTGGGGGGACTTTGTCATGTAGTGGGGACGGAGATCGTTGCAAACTTCATTTTAGGAGAAAAAAAAATAATTGCAGGCTGTTTTAGACAGCAGCAATGTGCAGCTCAGCCCACATGTCAACACTTCTGCTCAGAAAACATGTTTAAGAACAAATAGGACAACAAACGGAAAAACTCAGTGCAACCTTGCAATCACTGAAGCTGTTAGTTTTTCAAGAGTCACAGTTTCAGGAATGAGATCAAATGTGTTCATTTTAAAATGGAAATCAAATAAAAATAATCTTGTAACATTTTCCTCTTTTTTTACCTGATAATTTTACATACTTAAACAATAAAAAACAAATTAAAATCCCTTACCCATTGACAAAACAACTAAAGAAGTAATTAAATACCAACAATTAAATTCATTTATCATGATATTGCATATGTGTTTGGTTTCATACTTAGAAAAATGCAGATACAACATGCTTACATAGTTTTATTTTTTCAATCAATGTTCCTTTAAATGATCAACTTGTCTCTTGGATCTGATTCAAACTCGACTGTTTGAGTTTTTCCATGTAAACGATATCTCCCCATAAATTCTTATTATCGTTTCCTTGTTAACATGCTATGTTCTTTGGGATTTAAGGATTGCTGCAATTAATGTTACTTAAAAACTCTGTTAGCCCACTGTAACACAACTGAATGATTTCCTGATAGCAGAAGGTAGTGAACTTGGGTCTGTTTCTTTTTCTTAGAGATCTTGGAGATACAATTTGAGGCAATTTAAAATAGAATAGAATAGAATAGAATAGAATAGAATAGAATAGAATAGAATAGAAT
>BSAI01000104.1:15501965-15538817 GCA_036245035.1 Adrianichthys oophorus | reverse complement strand
ATAGAATAGAATAGAATAGAATAGAATAGAATAGAATAGAATAGAATCGAATCTGAACTGATCACTCAACAAGGAAATTGAGCACTTAGCATATTGTTCCAGGGACTCCAAGTTACAGGAACTGCTTTGGATTTTTTTAAATTCTGTTTTCACTGATAGATTTTAGTTTTGTCTTGTAAGTCACGAGTCTTCCTCAAACAATCGTCACTTATGGTGTTCCACAAGGCTTTGTCCTTTGCCCGTTCCTCTTTGGTTTTGTTGGTCTTTTCCAAAGGCCAATAAAAAAATGCAAGATGATTTAACCTTTTTGGATTCTGGGCTTAATTTGACTTTAAAAAATAAATATAACTGTGATTGTAAAGGCTTAAGTGGTCTGCTGTCTTATTGTTCCGTCAGCAGTGCTAAGCTAGCACCTGTCAGCCGGCCAGTGTTTAGCTCTGCACTTTGCATATGGGGGCTCTTCCGTAATGAGCCTCTATGTATGGGTATCATCTAAGATATCTGAGCTAGTGCTTACTGTTCCATGGTCAAGGTCACAGCCAGCCCACCCCAACACCAATTCCCCAACTGTATCTATCACCTGAGAATACAGACCACAGCTGAGCTCACATTCCCAACCCCCTCGACATCCTCACACCAGTTTGGAAGGATTTCATTCCCAATCGGAGACTCCCGTTTATTATGTCAACAAACCTCAAAAATCTTGTCCTAAAAAAAAATCTTGCCAACACTATTTTCCCCCACCATTCCTCCTCTTTTTGTAATCCAAAGAGGAAGTAAATAAATTAATAAAAGCCACTGATCTCAAAAGTGCCCCCTCTACATATAGACTGTTCGGGCTAATTGTTTGCGGTGAAACACAATAGTCTATTTATCTTGTCTTACCCGTGCACATGTTTGATGTTTGCTCTTATCCAATGAGCACTTGCTATCAACATGTCAAAAGTGGATTCTGGATCCATGTGAGTGAGACAAGGGCTTCAGTGCAGAGGACCCCGGAACAATCTGACTGTACACTAACGTGCCAGAGTCCCCGCAGCAATCAATAAACTGCCCTCTTGAAGATCATATATCAACTGCTTGCTGAACTCAGGGGTAGAATAAAAAAATGTGTACCTGAAGAATTAACGACCTCTGGGCTGCAGCATGCACAGACATGAAGCCACCGTGCTTTGCAACAGTTCATTCTTTAACCTGACACAAAGAGAGAAGTACATTAACGATAAAGGGAAAAGTCAATATAGAGCACAGTATGTGTGGGCTCTTTGGATTCTCCGCTCAAAAGAACACGATGGAGCTTGAGTAAAACATGCATGTTTGTTTCGACATTATCCAATTTAACTTTGCTTCATTTATTGCTCACACGTTCTAAAAGACTTCAGTATTTGCAACAGTTATTTTGTCTGTAAAAAGTACATTTTATTTGCTCTGGTTCAATGACCAGATGTATGATTTCAAGCAGATTATTGGACTGCTTGATAACCCGGTGTGAAAAATCTCTGCGCAGGAGTATGTGTAAAAAAGGGAAATGAGCAAGGGAGGATGGATTTCCTGTCATCAGTGATCTACGACCAATCAGCCGCATATGTTCAGAATCCCTGTTAATGGTTATTGGCTGGGATTTAAATCCTCTTTTTTTGTGTTTTCATTTTCAGTCAATAAACTGGTAAGCATTTGATGGACATTTTAAAATAACTATTATTATAAACAAATGTTCTCATAATGGGCTGTTTTCAGAACAGGTTTACATATGATTTTTGTGCGTGATGCAATGTATTCATACTTCTAAAAAATAATGTTAAAATAAAATATTGATCATTAAAAAAGAAGAATAAAACTATCTGAAACTCATTACTTTACAACAAAAAAAGTAAATGAGGATTAGCATGTATTGGTGACCATTTCTATTCAATCATAATAATTCTGCCCTTTTCACTATTTTAGACATCATTTAGGAAGATCAGTACATGTTAGGGGAAATGAAAGGTTCTCAATAGGAGTGATAAACGGAAAAAATAAAGACAAACCTCTTTAAAGGGCAAAAAGTAAAATATAGAACTGTGACAAAATTTCAAATGAAAAAGTAAATCTGGAAAACTATACATTTCTTTATTACTATAAAACACAAATTTGAACAATTGCAAATTGTCTGAAGCTTCAAAGAAATGTGATAATATTGACCATCAGCAGAATTTATCTGAGTTTGAACAGATTTACCTCTGTGCTCCTATAGCCAAGGTTAAAGAAAAACACATACCCACAGTTTATATGTATTTTTTATTTAATTTTTGCGATTAAGAATCACCACAGGCCAATGTCTCATTGGCAAAAGCTTGAAAAGATATGAACAAATTCCACGAACATTGGCATTATTGTGCCTGGCATTAAATGTTGGGTTTTGTATTCAACAAACATCAAAAATATGTTGTAAACACAAACAGTTTTTTTTTTTTCTCAATCAACTAAATAAAAAAAAATTAAAATCTACATTTTTACAAAAGCTTGTTTACACAAAGCCGGCTTACACATACACATTTTGTATTTTTTCACAAAAGTGAAACATGGTGAAATGTATTATTTAATTGATATTTATCAGATAAAAATAATACAAGGTCATGTTATTTTAAGGTGAGGGGGAAAATAAACATGTAAACTTTAATCAAAAAGTGGTTAAATTGTTTAAGTAGTACTTATGTTTGTGAAGTGCTCTTGGTTGTAGAAAATAAAGGAATAAATACCTGTACCCATGGATACCTTCATAAACAAAGAAGCTTTGTGCCTGTAGTTGAACAAGAATGCCCTCTGTTGGTGTGAGACTGAATAAACGCTTTCCTCTCAAAGGGCAACATCCCACAAAAACGCACACTAATGTTAAATGTTTTCCAGTACACTCAGCAGATACATCCCATTGAAGTGCAATCACATCAAAGCTCTATTCTTAATATCCTTCTAATTACAAAAAAGATACATATATATATATATATATATATATATATATATACATTTTGAAATCATCGTTACTAAACTGTATTAGTCGGTGCTACTTCAGTCAACAAGGCGTGTAAATGATTATTAGAAGATAAATCAGTTAACTGATGGTAGGTAAATACAAGTGCAGTCAGCACGCCTGTCACATCATGTGGCGGCACACTCAGACGGCATCTCAAAAGGGAAAATTTTGGAAGTGCATGAAAGTGGATGTGGATAGCTTACAGGATCAGCCGAGGAGTTTCTGACAGGAATGAACACTGAGCGTCTTGTCTCCCTGTTGCGCTCTCTACTGAACCGGAACAATGGTGAAGACAAACAAGGGCGCCCCAGAGAATGAGCCAAGCTAAGTGAGTGAGCACACAGGTTCAATATGACAGCTACACTTTCCACTTCTATTTCAGACTCAAGGAAATGCCCTGTGCTGTGCATGTGTGTACAGTCATACTACCAAAAAAATTGATAAGACTTGGTTAAGAGAATTACATATGATACTGACAATAGTAGCCACAGGCAATTTCAAGTTATCTGCAATGGAAGCACATTTAAGAACAGATTAATGAAAACATACATTTAAAAAATGGCCTTTTCATCTTTGTAGGACATTACAACAAAAGGTTTTGCTACACTTTAACAGAATGTTCAGTAAAGTCGACTTACAGAAAAATTTCAACACATTTTAATAAATGTGTGGAGAAAATTATGTAACAATCCATGTCTTTGGAAATCTCTTTTATTAGCAGTTAATGTGCTGCAAAATTATTGACATTATGATAGAAGTTTAATCCAGGCTAATATATTGAGTCCCATCCCAATTGCATTTTGACAACAACTTTACCAGATTTAGAAAACAAATAAAAATCCCAAGTTTCATGAAAAGGATTTCTTAAACTCCTAACCTCTGCTTTGATTCTTTGTGAAAATTTTACTTTTAAAAAACTTTTTTGTGGGGTTTTTGCTTTTTCTTCCAGAAGCTGACTAAACAGGGAAACTGATAGCCACTGGGACAGATTTACTATTACAATAGAGGTTGTGCAATCTGTTCTTTGAACACCCAACGTGTACATTAACGTAAACCCCTTTTTTCTAGTCTAATCTCTCTTAGGCTCATAATCAGACAGAAGAAATACAAAATCTGCCGGTGAAACAAAGAAGAAAATAAAAAAAGTTAAGGAAAGAAATTAGGAAAGAGAATGAGAAAAAAGCAAAAACTGTAGAGAAAAGAAAGACAAAGGATAGAAGAAATAAAAAATGAAACCTGCATTTGTTTTATTTATTTTTTCTAAGTAAAAGACTCAAACATGAAGATTTTTTGTGCAAAATCCCACGTGTAAAGTTCTACACATGTTCAACCAATAACCATTCACGTAACTGCACAGACCTGCAGACTGACATTTGTACACAAAACAAATGCAAACGTTCCCATATATTTCAATGTACCAACATATGTACAGCCATTTACCATGCATGCTTCATATATTAAGCGTACCTGCACACATAAAAATGCCTGTGTGTGTGTCTGGTTTAAGTGTGTATTTACTTGAATTTACAGATTGGGTCACACAGGGACTCCACGTCTGGTTTGCAGACACTGAACAAACATTTGACCATAAGAGACCAAAACACACATGTTTGAACAGAACACACTGACTTTCACTTGTTGATCTTTATCGTCTAAATGTAAATAAACAAATTTCTTAAAGAGCAAGTGAAACTGAAAAACAAGTGACTTATTTTAATACTTGATGTGAATACATACGTGAATACATCACGCCATATAGGTTATGTTAAAAAAAAAAGTTTAAATTCATTCCAGAAGTGTTGTTTTTGTTGTTATATTTAATTCACTTCATCAGACAAAGCTCATATGTTATGTTTTATGAAATAAACAGACATATTTATGATGCATTGATTTTTTTATGACAAATGTTAAAATCTACCATTTATTACCAAGGCTGGGTTAAAAAAAATCCATACTTCTACTTTCAATGTTTTTTTTTTAATTTAAACTCTAACCCCTTGTCAGAAAATATATCAAAAGGTAACATACTACTTTCCCTGGTTACAACACCTCTGCAGATGCTCTTTGATGAGCTGTTCAGCTTTGTGAGGACCACACAAAGTCAAAGGGAACAATCAGTCATCTGTTGGGGAGGAAGTATTAGGATTCAGAGCCAGAGAGGGGTCACTCAACACTGAACAGAGACAATGATGCAGACAGGGGTGGAAGAAAATACTTAAGACACCACATTCCCAGTCCTACACCTCTGTTCCTCATCCATTTATTGAGTTGACTCTTGAAGCTCATCTGTTGTCCTAATAAATTCATTAATAGCAAAACATTCTGACTACTGTGAATATGATTAGTATAACCACTATTCTGTGATGAAGATCTTCATGCATTCCTCGGCTTTTTGCTCTTTGTTTGATGCATATTAATGCAGAGTAGCCAACTGTGAAACCAGTTTAATTAGTGACGATCACATCTGATTGAACATGTTTCTACCATTTGCTTCCGTTAGAGATATCTTCATTTTCTTCAAGCACTAAATCAACCAATGCCCACCATTCTGTGCCAGGTGAGTCAGTAATGAATACCCACACACACCACCACGTTGTTCCCCCTCTGTAAGGTTTTCGTTGCATCTCGTTGTGTTTTGTGAAACGATCTGTAAAGGCATAAAACTCCCCATCCATCTCTGTGATTCCTCCAGAGTATTGTTGCAAACATGGTGACTCTGTCACTTTATTTTGGGACTTTTCAGACCTCTTTTTTAAAGAAAGCAACTGACAAATCTAGTGACTTTTTCTGGAAGTACGAGAAGCTTTTTGTTATGAACATTTTTGCCTTTACAAAAAAATCTGATTCTGCAAAAAATCCCTTCCTCTCATGGACTGCTCAGGGACAGGGCATACACTGTCTAAAAGAGACCAACTTGAAAGCATGTGTTGGTTTTATTTTTTTCAAGGCGCTACTGTTGACTCCTCCCATGTTCCCCTGGTCAAGACTTAAAAAGTCTTCTAATAAGAAAATTCTAATAAGCTACGTACTGCAGATGTGCAGAAAACATTCTTTAAAAAAAAAAACGACAGGCTTTTTGATTGTGGCTAAAAAATGCATAATCATAATTAAAAAAGCTCTGGAAACAATTTACAACTTACTTTAAAGTTAAAATCCCATCAGTGTCACACACCTAGATGTGTGAAATTTGTTCTCCGCATTTGACCCATCCCCTGAGGGAGCGGTGAGCTGCAGTCACAGCTCTGCTCGAGAACCATTTTGTGGTTTAACCCCCCCAATCCAACCCCTTAATGTTGAGTGTCAAGCAGGGAGGCATCAAGCCCTGTTTTTAGAGTCTTTGGTATGACTCGGCCTGAATTTGAACTCACAACCTTTCAGTCTCAGGGCGAACACTCTACTAAAAGGCCACTGTAATGGTTAAGAAAATGCCCAAGACAACTGCAAACTCCTCTTCCTTCAAGACTTTATTTCAAACCTCCAACTTTAGCGTACTTGTACCTCACTATAAAACAGTTCATCATTTTTGGTCTTGCTGTTTTGCGGATATTTTTTGTGCAATTTTGCATTCTTTTTTAGCTGTTTTTTACAGTGCATTTTGTCCTGCCTCCCAGCTGGCGGTAGATCACTGTCAGTCAATCTACTCCATGCCGTGTCTCCTGTATATAATGCACTTAGCTTTCCAAATTTACAAAAATCTTAGACTGTGAGTAGATCTTTGATTTTGTTCTACAACACTGGACTTATTATTCTGCGAAGATTTGAATTTGAGGAGTGAATTAATAAAAGAAAAAAGTGTGAAAATATTAAAAGTGTGCAGTTGCAATTTTAAAAAAAAATCACGTTAATTTTAGAGTTTAACTTCAACACTAAAGGAGGGACCACTCTACACTCAAACAAAGATCTAATAAAAGGAGAAACAATGCTTAAGCTTCTGTCCAAGTTGATTATTTTTTATAATTTAACAGATAATTATTTGCAACTTTAGCTCAAAGGAACAAATTCTTCTCTTCAGTCACTGGCCAGGAAGTACTGGGTCAAAACAACAAGAGAAAGTCGGAGGAGCTGCATTTTAATTCCTCATTGGGATTGTTACTGCATTCATACTTTATATTTTGATTACCAGCTTTGAACGGCAGGAACAACATTTTTTACTTGTTACTTTGATACAATGAAGGATTGCTGCCAGACGATGACTGGAAAGAAGACGTGCCGTGTGTGCTTTAACTCAGAGGATGCACTACAGATGCAGTACCGAGGAGACATTGGTTATGAAGGTAGAATGATAAGTGTTTATGACATGTAGATTGTCAGGAAAACAGTGAGAAGCAACGTGGATCATGTTAAAAGTTTTTTTTTTTAACCAGCCTGCATTCACTCGACCACACTTCAATTAATTGCTGTGTCTCGTTGTTGAACTACAGTCTAGCGTTCTAACAAGTAAAGAGTTGGACCAGTTATTTCTTCTTTAATAATGCAACAATCAATGCTTAAATTACATTTGTCCGAGGCTCGTCGGTCGCTTCATTCCTAATATGTTTACATCACATGATTTTCAGCTAAGGTGGCTTTTGATCCAGTCATTACACTCCCAGAGCGTTTTATATTCAGACTGAGGAATCTCAGAGTGAACTGAACCCCAGTCCGGTTAGAAACGAACCGTGACCACCTCGAAAGATGGGTCAGAGAGCGGTTGCTGGTCTTGGACCAGGGTTTGCTTGCGTGTATTCAGACTGAACATTTGTTCCGGATTATCGGGGGAAAGGAACTCTGGTTCACTTTAAGTGGACCAAATGTGTCCAGTCGGAATACACCCTTAGTCTGCCACTCATTTGAGTGTAATCACGAGGGATATAACTGTGCTTAATGGTGATTGTATTCCTGGCAGCTTGTCAGCGATAGGTGGACAGATAAAATGGACATCCCATCAGTGTAACATGCAAAAGCATATATCAGACAAGCATTTAGTCTAAATGCTTTTCAAGATGAAGAGCCGCACAAAAACACATATTTTCACTTACCACAGCCGTGAAGGCACGAATGCCCAAAGGAAAGGACAAGATGCAAGTCAATACGGTTAAACATTTCTGCTGAGTGGACATTATGTATGGGGGAGGGGGGTAGCACTTGTTCTAGGGAAGGAAGAGGCAGGCATGTCTGTGTGTCTATACATGTTTGAGAGACCATTTGAGCTTAGAATCAACCAAATTTTCAAAATGATGATCAAGTTAGAGAGGCTTTTGTGACTTGTTTTTAGTAACTCAGCTTTCACCCTGTGATCCATATGACTCAGAATAAAGTGGGAATAAATTCTGGTTACATGTCACCCAATCAAAAGTCAGCATTCGGGTTCCGAAACACTCATTGTTTATGTAAAACAGGAAGAGTCTTAAATATTTATCTATCTAGGGGGTGTGCAAATTTCCAGCTGTAATAACCTCACACATTTCAGAAACTCAGCAGTGCCAAGAACCAGCTTTCCAAAAATAAACACAACTGAAAAGCACAACGATTCCCTTCTTGTCTTAAAATGAATTGTTGAAAGACAATTGTTGGATTAAAGAAAAAAAATGTAAAAAAGAAAGAAAATGTCCCACTCATTTAGTTTGATCTCTTCGACTCTTAAAATTAAAAAACTAAATGTAAAGGAAACTACCCTATTCCCCTGACTATCTCAGACTGATAAAGAACTTCCCCTCCTCATTACACTTTAATTTACAAGACTTTTTTTTCAGTTTTTATAGACTTTGTTTCTCTACATTGTCAACAAAACTAGCTGGTTTCATTTGTCTAATTCAGCATCATTTACATGACAGTTCTGGGTTTTTTTTCTACCCTTTTCCTTCATTGTTTGACTCTTTTTGTGGCCCACACACCGCTGCCTTGCAGGCTGTGAGTATGTGCACTATGAACACATTTAATTTTCTCTGTTAGTCCACAGTGCAGCCAGAGGTGAGCTTTAATAAGGATCAATGGCACTTTATCCTGAACAGGACCCATTCCTGTGCATGCAAATCACAATACCAGCAATAGATTCAATTAAAATAAGAACCTCCAACCACCAGCTCTAGAAATTCAATTAAAAGATTTATGCAAAGGTTCACTGTTTTTTTTGTGTGTGTGTGCGCGTGTGTTGCTGTTTCTGTTTATGTAATGAGCTTTTCATATCAAGGATCAATACATAATATGGAGTGGAGCCATAGGGAGAATAGTGGATTGCCTGCGCATATGCATAGAGGACGCAATTCAAGAAATGGCTAAACAGAGGTGAAAAGACATTTAAACATCAAATCTTCTCAGCCTTTGCAACTTTCTTTTTAGGTATAACATCTCTCATGCAGCACAAAAGAACTAACAGAAGAAATGGGCATGGGTTCCTTATGAACTGTGAAGCCTCAGAGAAGCTTTGTACAGAAAAGCCTCTTCCAATCAGCTAAACAAAGGAGCTAAAATGCTGAGGCCCCTGCAGGAGCCTCAGTGCACCCTTAGGTGTGTGTTTTAGCCTAATGAAATGGGATCTCAATAGACAATAATCCTTGTAACGAGATTGAACCGGGATACCCATGTCAATATTTAGCAAATGGGATTGTTAGCTTTTAATATTTGCGTGCTCACATGCGCAAGCTGTCAGTATGCTTTCTTAAATGTGTGCCTATCTGTTTGAAAGTGCTTTCTCATTGCTTCCAAACCCTGTTTGTTGGACGGAATTCGGAAATAAGAGTGAGATGAAGGCTGTGGGAGGGGACGTACAACATGTCCCAAACCTCCATGATTAGAGGGTCTAATCCTCAATTTTCTCTGAAATGTTTTATTGATATACCATAAACTCAACAGGGGGGAGCTACAGGGGTGTAAAAATGGGGAGGCTGTCTCAACAGAAAAGATATGAATGAAAAAAAGCAGTTCGATAACCATCTACCCAGTTAATAAAGAGAGGCATGGGCATTAGCATCACAGCTCCCTGGCATCTGCAGCATGAGGAATTGCATAACACTGTCCACTTTACAAACTGCAAGTTTTAGGAAAAATCACTTGCTACTTTTTGATGTTTTGATGTCCTTATGTTGCAATAAACTGTGACTAAAATCAACAGGAGAACATATGAATTCCTAGAGAAAACCTGAAAAAAAACCTTCCTGAATAATAAACATATTGTATTGAGCTCCATTTGGAGGTTCTGTTCTCTTGAGTGGAAAACTGACCGTTTGATTCTTGGTCATTTTTTTTTTTTTTGTTCTTGAGACTATGCTGTTGCTTTCAGGTTTCATGTTTGTTTGTTTAGAGAGTAAACATGTTTCTTGCATGTAACTGGGACTCTAAATCCATTTATGGCAAAAGCTGGAGGTGAAAATGATGTCAATGCACATTAAAAAATGTTGCAGCTTTTGAGAGACAGAAATGAAACTGAATGCATGCACGAGTTAATAAATTATTACCTCAAAAGCACAATTCAGTTGTGGTAATTGACTTAAGACACACTAAGAAAATGTAGCAGGATTTGCTTTTATTATTTGTCACTCTATATCACAGCAAAACAAACAAGTGCACACTAAAAGTAAATTTCCAAATTAACATAAATAAAATCTATGACATTTATAATGAATATGAGTTGTGCTTTATCCTTTATCCCATCAGCACTCTCAGGGAAAGAGAGGACTGATATGTGCAAAAAAAAAAAGACTAAAATTACCCTGTATATGAAAAGTGAAACTAGAGTAGCTAGTCACATCCTGGGCTGACTATAAATAGGGTAACACATACACAGCTAATGTGCTGGGTTAGTAGCAGGAAGCAGACAGACAGTCATCACAGACCTTGTACCCCAGCCCAGCAGATTTGGGATCCCAGCAGACGTCACCCTATCTACCAAATCCGTATCAGCTGGGGACAATGTCCATTCACAAAAACAGTTCGCCTGAGTGCATCATTCCCAATTCAGACAAAGGTTCCTGTTAAAGAAGTCAATATTCTGTCAGGATGTTGCTGCCCCTTTTCTGCTCATTTCCTTATTGTGCCATCTAATATAGGTGTGTAACGTGATCTATAAAGAACCTTTTTTTACTCGTGCATTTATTGTAAGGCTCGATGATGGCAGATCACTCCTTTATTACTTTAAAAAGTTGTTTTTGTTTTTAAAGTGTACATATTTTTGTTTGTTTTTGTTAGTAATGGAAGGACAGAGATGTAAATGTATAAATGAAAACTTCACTTGCAGCATAATTGTCATGTCCCAAATTCATGATGAAGAAAAGGAGTCCGAACTACATCACTAACAGGGAGAGGAATGCAATAAACTCTCTCAAAAAAGTTTTAGTACAGTTTTACCAGCAGACAAAGACAGAGCCCCTGTCATTTTGGACACAATATGAAATAAAAAGAGTAAATTAAATAAACAGACAGCTGACATTTTGAAAAGAAAGGACCCCAGAGTAGAAAGGAAAAAGGCTCTTGACACCTGGTTAAAACCACGACTGGAATGCAATAAGTTAACAAAGGAAGCATAACTCCAAGAATATACAGGATACCCAAAATTAATAATAAAAATAATCTCCTGCACCTCATTGTGGACAGTATTGGATTGGTCACATTCAATTTATGATCAAAATAATAAAAGCCATGCTTTGACAATTGGAAAATCACTGTAGAAACTCTAAACAACTGTAACAACAACTCAGTACAGTTAAAAAAGAGGAAATCTTCTTTTGAATGTTGCAATCTCCCTGCATACTAGAACTCTGGTAGATATTGTGAAATAAAACTCCAAAAGCATAAGACATTCAAAAACATGTTTAAGATTTGTTAAGATGTTAAAGAAGGCATTTAAGATTCATCCCAAAATCCAACAATTTCTGATTGAAAAAATCTAATCTACAGACAAAAATCTGGCTTCATAATGAATGATCTGCTACTAGGCATCTACTTTATGGGAGACCTGGAACATTGCCCGTACCCAAGACTAGCTATTAAAAAAAAGAAAACACTAGGTACAAAATAGGGAGACAAAAATCAAAGAAAAAAACAACAAAGCACAAGAAGAAACTATAACCATTTCATTCATCCGGGAAATAGCAGAACCAATGCAAAGAGCCATAAGTAAACAACATAACGTACCTTACTATGGTTGTATCCTGTCTTCCCCCAACAGTAGTTGGTTTGACTCCAGCAGCCCCATGACCTCTTAAGGGATTCAGCAGGTTTGAGGATGGATGGATGCATGCTTCTTTACTTCTAGAATGAATTACGTGGTTCAAGTTAAAGTCACAAAACCAGTGACATCTGAACAAGTGATGACTCATGATGGTGACTGTTAGCTTAATTAAAAAAATGTAATGTGTGTACACACAATGAACATATTTTCATTGCTCATACTAAACCAGACTGTAATTAACTACTTTAAACTGTTGATGGGAAACAGTGGGAAGTTAGCACTGAAATATCTGCAATAAATCCTCATTTTCTGCTTTATTTTGCTGAATAAGTGAACACAGCATCTTGCTGCTTCATCCCACCAACAGCAGACCTACAGTAGACAGTCCCTCACCTTTTCCTCCCTCATAATCACCAATTAGGACTCAATTAGTTTGGTGTGGCAGCTCATTTGCTCTGGAGGCAGCTGAGGAAGCCCTGTTATGAGGGACCTCTGTCCACAGCGTTCCACCCCAGCAACCACAGCCCCGCGTGGTTGTCACCTGTCATGGTAACACAGCCTCTTTGTCCTGCTGTTCCATGAATGAAACTATACTCCCTCCTCTCTTACTACTTTCTGCCTAGCAATGCTTTGCCACAGAAATCCTTTTGCCACACTGGCAGGCTGGGAGCGAGACTTTCCCTCGGAGGATTGAAGGAAACGAGAGATGCAAGTGAAGGGAGCAACCAGAGGGCAGTCAGCGCAAGTTTGAGGAGCCACTTGTTAGGCACTTCATTAAATGTCTGTCCCTATGGTGAACAAGTGAAGCAGGCCCCTTATTAACTGATGGGGGGAGAAAGCCCTCACATTCAAGGAGCTGGCTTACACTACTGGAGGCTTTAGCTTGTGTGTTTGCAGCAGATGACATGCAGGATAGCCAAAAGCTAAAGGAACACTTACAAGCTGAAGAAGGAGTTTGATCGCAAACAAAGCAGGGGCTAAATTACATCTAATGGTACAATCACACAGGGCTCAGACACACGCATTCAAGTGACTACTTTCAATAAAAAGTCGCATAGATGTGTGTTTTGGGTGTCCTCATTAAAAACTCGTGTTGCTGCATCGCTATGAAAGTTTTCACGTTCAATTTTCAAGTTCTAAGTTCAAAAAGAAGAACGCCATTGCACGCACGTTGAAAGTTAAACGTTCAGGGAGCTTTCTGAGCCGAGCAGATTCCAGATTCAGATTCTCCAGCAGCCAACACTCAGATCCAGAACAAAACAACTGAAGGTTTGTTGTATGAAGGAGAAAACGTAAAGCAGAATTCCACAGAGAGAAAAAGAAGTGAAATGATGTTCTTGTGGTTTGAGTCATTGATCATCTCAGAGCTCCTCCTGCTTCCTTCACTTCCCCATCACTCCCAACTTCATTACTTTAGGCACAACTACCAAAAAAATAAGATTAAAATGAAGAATAAGCTGAAACTGTGTTATTATTAGAAGGAAAACAAGTGATAAGGATTATCAGACTGCTAAAAAATGAATTAAATGCAAAGTGAAGAACAAAACCGCAAACTTCCAAAAATGAAGAACGAACAAGGACTGAGCAACTGCAGCTACATAACGCCTACACTAAAGTAAAGACTGAAGCTGAGGCAAACACAGGAACCAGGAGCAAATACAAAAAAAAAACACCACAAGAACCAGAGTTTTATGGAAATAAAACAAAAAAAAAAAAAGATGTAAATCCAGGAAAAACATTTAACTTCTAAAGTCAGACCTTTGCATTAATCTAAACTAATATTTCTCCACCATAAACTTTGCAATTCAATTAGAAAAAAAGGAAAAAGTACAAAGAAAAACATATTGAAAGTAACAATACTTAATAGACCAGCCTACAGAGTGCAGCTAAGATTGATCTTTTTTTTATTTGACCTTCCCTGAACTGAGGAACTCCTTTTAACAAATACACAGAAAAACAGAAAACGTGAATAAAAAAAAAAAAAAAAAGTTCTTTGAAAGAAATCATTTAGAAATAATTCAAAATACAGCGACTTTTTTTCTTTCCATGAAGATATGCACATTCTTTCATATCAAGAACATTTAGTTTTTTTTTCCATCTAAGTAAAAGTGAATTTCTCAAATCCATATACAGAATTTGTAGCCAACATTAAGTAAAATATGTTTTCACAAAAATACACATATAAACCCTGTTGGATGCTCACAACAAGCCCTGAGAAAACAATACACAGCATTAAATGTTCAAAGTCCATGTTTTTAGAGGTGGGAGGTCCTTTTTCCTGCAGGTTTAAAGAACTTTGGAGTCAGGTGTTCAAAAGAGCTTGAGTTTATGTAAGGTCTCTGGCTGTAAGGAAACCTGATTAACAGATTTCCGCCACTCCCCCTCGCACTTTAGAGATACATACATTTTAAAGAGCCTATACCATGCAAAATTCGGAGCACCTCTGAGCATTCCTCTAAAACCTTGCTCTCCGAGTACCAGCCCCTATCAATGCACAAAAACAAGGTTCTCAAAATGTGAAGAAGGCAAATGAGAACAGCCTCTTTCAGGAAGAGTCTGCGCTGCCAGCACCACCCCCAGGCTAACACACACACCTACTCTATGCACAGATAGCTAGCAGCGATAGGCAAAATGCTTTCATTTTATATGCACAATGTGCACATCATCTTTGAAAAAGTTCAGATGTTGTTTGTTTTCGTGGATGAACTGCAGTCACACTGCTGAGGCCGGCTCTAGGATGGCATGAAATGGAGAGAGAAATCCATAAGGAGAAAAAGGCGGTGCCGCAGAGATCGAGTCGTTTTACTTTCAGGTTTGGAACAAAGCACACGAAAATAACTCATATGTCATAAATAATTTGCTCTTTAGTGTGCCAAAGGTAATATATGATCATACATATATAGATATATTTTATGCTGAAAGGCTTAAGAAAAGCACGATATAGGCCCTTTAACTATCTCTGTGTTAACCGGCTTGATCCTCCTGCTGCAGCTGCAGTCCTCTGTTGGAAAAAATGATGAACAGCTAACAAGTATTTCATCTTTGACCAGCTTGCCAAGCTTTAATTTAAGACTACAGAAAAAGTTTTTTTTTTTGTTAGCAATTTTGACAAGTGAGTGCAAAGGAAATCAAATATAGCTAATGCAGAGTTTGGCTTCACAGAGTGGCTTTTTGTGAGACAGTTTCCAATATGCTGGCATCTGCAATCTCTGTAATCTCTATGGATCCCAGGAGCATGTACAAGCAATTAAAACAATAGCATCTTTACGCCCCTGCAACCAATAAACAAGCTAATGTCACTGCTGTGTAAAGACACAGCGTCAGGGGCAATACCCCAGCTGGATTAGAAGAGAGCTTTCTGCTTTTAATGCTCCCCTCACTATAAAGAAGGTTTAAAAAAATTGTGTGTACTTTATTAAAAAGGCTCAGAGGAAATAATATTTAAAAAAACAGAGCCAAGACAACAAAAACAAGGCTAGAGACCTCATTCACAGACTAAGTTTACTCAAGTAGACTAATTCAGTTTGTTGTTGTCCTGGAATAGCCTTTAACTACATTTTGTCCAATAAAAAAATAAATAAATACATTCTTTTTTTCTTTTTTTTTTTTTTGAACACTGCCATTTTTATGTCATTAGCATTTTAACAACACTATAAGGTCAGTGTGTACGGTATAAATGCTGTTTGCAAGTTGAACTTTTCCATTAATTTAAGCAAGAAATCTAGAATCTGGCCAGAAAGAGTTGATGAACTTTTTTGGTGCTGACTGGGCGTTGGCAGGAAAATCTCAAGTCCCAACCTCTGGAAAGGAAACAAGGAAACCACGGAATCTCACACAGCCACAGGTGCCATCTGGGTTTGAACCTGAAATATATTTCCTTTGCTCAAATACACCGCAGTCTCTAGGGCGAGGAAGTCCATTCCATGAGTCAGTGCATTTTTGCTGCTAAATCCTGATAATTAAAACAATAACCACTAGAAGCTTTGGTAATGTAGAACACAATGAAGAAAAAAAGGGGAAGATCAAAGAAAAAAAAACTTTTTCTCGAAAGACAAATGAAACATGATGTGTGTGGGTCCACACCTCACTGTCAATATGCTGCTGTTATTGGCTTTGTCCCAATGGTTCACAGGAGCTGGACCATGGATTTGCCTTCACTCTTTACTTTTCAGAAATATTTTGTCTTCTTTCTTTTCCCGGTTCTTACTTCAAATCTGATAGGAATTTCCCTAGCCCTTTGAGACATGCAGCTGAGCAAACAACTCCAACCCACCGCCTGGTTCATCTGAAATCTGTTTAAGAAGAAAAAAAAGATTTCATAACCTAAATACATGCATATAGGTAAGGGAAAAGTCTGTGAAAACTTTGTAACTTTGTACCTGCTTTTACTAAGCTACACACACATAGACCCACAGATATGCAAACCATGTTGGTGCAAATATACAAGCTCCTGTCTCCAAGGCCAGGTTATGGAGCCTTTATTTTAAATAAGTCAAAGAATTGGCCCAACAATCATGGAGAAATAAAGGTTAACAGATACTAGTTCATCATGACAGTAAATGCTGCACCACTCACAGTCCCACTCCAATCATCTATTGATGTATTTTAAAAGCATTTCCTGTGGTTTTTTAATTAGAATTATGTCTTTTTTAGCAAAAAAAAAACAACTAAACATTTTTCTAAGACATTTATGCAGAGTGGAAGAAGTTCATTAGAAATTTGCCTTTAAATCATCAGCGAAACTGTTGGCGTGGGGGAAGCCCACCCCCATTTCCTGCATCATCCATCTCCCCATTACAACCCCAAGCTAACATTACCAGTGCAACAAAAGCGCCAAGCAATATTGGAGCTATCCAGTTGTACAGTTCTGAGCCAGATGCCAGACACTCATGGATTTAGTCCTCTCCAAGTGGATCCATCGGAATGGAGCGGGGCAGGGAATTTGTGGGCCCACATCAATGCTACAAGCTTTTTCCAATTGATTTTTTTGTCTGCTCCTGATTCAGAATGATTTAAATAAAGACATACTCAGAAACACAATTCTAAGCTTACTTTTTTATATATATAAATATATGTCCTCCTTCAACAGAAAAATGCTACAAGAACTTATTAAAAAAAAACTAAAACCTAATTTTTATTGAAGTTTTTTTGTATTAAAACACACACGGGATAATCTTGATACATTCAAAGTTATAGTTTTTTTTTTTCTTTAAACCAGCAAATGAGCCTCAATAGATCTTAGAGACCACAAAACTGACCTAAACTGCAGTGCAATACTCAGAAACATGTCGAATTAAGATTTTAAGTCTTAGACTATGTCTCTAACAAACTTAAGTTACATTTATCCCCAAACACTTAAATACCTTTAATATAAGTAATAATAAGTTACTTTCAAGTGAAGCTCATTGGCTAGTTGAGTTTTAATATAAATATTGCACAGATACTACATGATCTTTTCCACATGCCAAAAGTAACTTTTCCCTGAATAAAAAGGTAAATGAGTTATAAATGACTCTACCTGAAAAGGTTAGGTAATTCCAATTTCTAAGCAAAAAAATGAATTAAACAAATGTATAATGCTTTCCCCCTGCAGAGTCTCACTGTGCAACAGACAAAAATATGGCTTAAACATAAACTTTCAATTAGAGTTAACTTATGACTCAGAGTTTACACACAAAGAAAAATGAAACAAATACCATTAAAGATATCCTGACCTTAAAGTTGGTCTTTTTTTAACATAATTCTTTTCTAAGTTCCCGTTTCCATTCGCTCATCTTCCCAAAACACAGTCAACTCTCAACATTAGACGATCCTCTAATCAACAGGAAAACCGCAGTCTAGTGGCCCCATGCATAATTTCTCCAAAGAATGCATTCTACACCTCCAGCACTCTCCTCGGACACTGTGGGCTCGAATTTCATTGCCCCTCACGCTAGAATAACTGTAAGTACTTTCTTGGCCAAGAAATCTAAACCTCAAAGGTTACTGCATGGTTAATTCACTAGTAGAATTCTTTCAGTTCAGATTCAATCAATGTGTGTTCCGTCCACCGCTGAAATCCACCAGGACACCTGCTGTGTTACAGGGACTCAAAGTTTGGTAGAGTGCTCAATGACCCACAATCCTTTGTGTGCATAAGGAGTTCCTCCATGACGAACACTCATGTTCTTAATGTACAACCTAAACTTATTATTATATTTTATAACATTTTATTTCAGAAAACATATTTAAATGTTTTTTAATGGTCATTTACGAACCTTTTTCTGATCAACACATACAATTAAAATATCATTGCTGTTTTGCTTGTAATGCTATTTTTCATGTTATACTGTATAGTTCTGTAATTTAAGAGTCTTATTTTTGTAAGTTTTACTAGTTATCCTTTTTTAATCCAAGGCACCTCTTTTTATTTAAAAAAACAGTTTAGTTCCTGTTTTAGAAAAACAATTCTTTCTAAGTAAGATATCACAAGATGCTCAATAATGAAATAAAGCTTTATTTTATGTTATTCGTCTTTTTTACTAGTGGAGCATTGTGATTGTATTTTATTGATACTTTACACGACTTTTTGAATAAGTTGGTTTCAACAGTCTTTGCATTAAACTACTTTACAAAAACAACTGTGCGCCTAACACAAAGCTTTGGAAAAAGGAACAAATGTAATTGTAGTCAATTGCTTAAGGTCATGTTGTCACCGAGGCTGTTTGCATTAGCAAACACAAATGTATTGAATCTGACATGAAGAATGCTAAAATAATTTTAAAATAAGACAAAAGACAATAGAAAACTTAGAGATAACCGAAGCAGACATCATGCAGAGCACAAAGCCTTAAAGAAAGTTATTAAGATAAGGCAAAGTTGTTTTAATAAAGAGAAACCAAGATCATAAGAGTTGTAAATGAATTTAGCTTGGAGCTTTAAGATCAATCACACTATTAGTCATTAAGAAGACACACTGACTAAATGAGAGCTGAAGTGGGGTTGAGACGGTGGGATCTGAAGGACAGCTGAATGAGTGTGGAGGAGTGAGATTATGTGAAACACTGGTTTATGGTGGATTAGATGGAAGAAAGTATAAAAAAAAGTAATGACGGGGGTGAGGTGAGAAGGTAATTATTGATAGCAGGTTTTAAATTACGACGTGCAGAGCAGTTTTCATTGACAGAACTTTTGCTTCAATCAGCTGGAAGGTGACATCACACATAGATTGAACTATGTTAGAAGTTTGTCTGACCTGATCACAAGAAGTACAATATCTAGTCAATGAGGATCACAAAATACAAACCTCAAAGGAAGAAAACACCAAATGCATTCAAAAATGAACATTTTACAGGTTTACTTAACCGCATAAGCCATTTTAAAAGTGTACTTCACTTTTCCTCAAAGCACAATGGAGCAGCACAAATTTATACATACAAATATGCACTTTACACTTCTAGTTGTTGTAAGTTTTAGCCAAAATCAACCATCCTGGGTCATTTTCTAGTTTCTGCAGAGCGGAAGCAGTCTGCTTCCAAAACTAAATTTTCTTTATATATCTCCTCCATCATGAGTAAAATGTTTTTGTTGTTCAAGACACCAAAAACATTGGAGTGGTTCTTTAAGCCAAGATGAATTGAGTCCATAGAAATGAAGTAACAAATATAGTTAACTAACAGGGAAGGAGGGAGGAGTAAAGGTAGACTTAACACATGGTAGCACATGGTAGCCAATGGCAAATCGTTCTCTTTTGAAACCAGCCTCCAGTGGTTCAATGAGGAGCTTCAATATTTGGTATTTCTGGGTTCACCTCAAGTTCTGGAACAGAAGGTGGTGACCTAAACAAAAGTAAAGTAACACCACTGTTTTTCGCACATGAAAAACAAGCTGCTTCATTCAACCTTTCTGAAAGGTCCCATCTTCCAATCTAGTAAAGGGCCTTTGCAACGATGCACTGACACTGCAGTACAGCACTGTAAGTTACTCCTGCAGAATTCACAGCAAGGTCTTAAAGACAGCAGTACATGCATTGGTCTCATTGCCCAGAAACAGTCTGACAGACTGCCACAAGGCTTTAGGAGAGCCAGCAGCTCAGCACTTAATAGAAATACAGCCACTGACTACTAAAGAGAGAATAAAGACCTTTTTTTTTCCATAAATCAACCACACATGCTAGGAAAAAATGGCCTCACGATGACAAAATAATAATAGGAAGGAATAATCATTATACACAAGCTTTTAATCCCTGAAGGTTTACCAATGATATCTTTTAACATTTACACTCTGCTTATAGTGGTGCCACTGTGGACTGCTGTCAGGGTTTACACATGGATAAAGGCTTAGTTGCAAGCCAGAGTCCAGAGCAAAGTCTTCTTTAACAAACTGAAGTAATGGACGTCTCACATCTAAGGCTGGCCTCTTTCCTTCAGTATCATGTACAGCAGTCTCCAAAGACCTTAACAAATGACTTTCATAATGTAAAAATATAGTCTTTAGGGGCAGCTCAGTTTATACCACAGAGCAAAAATGTGTGATTTGTATGCACATCCAGGGGGAGCTATAAAAACCCCAGTAAGAGAAATCACTTGACATAATTACTTGAAAAAATGACTTGGTTAAACCCATGCAATGCTATTCCATGTAACAATAAAAGAAAAAGAGAAACTGAAACGATGTGATCTATCCGCGATCTTGTGAAGGTCCTCTGTGGAAAAGCAATCACAAAGGCTCCTCAAATGCACCCTGCAAATTTACTCATATGGAAAATTAAGCAGAGATGGCTTTCTGTTCCCATAAAGACCTTAAGATATATGAAGGCTTTTGTAATTATCATGGGTCAGGTCCTAAATTGAGAGGTGTTCATATGCCAGTGTATGCATGCAGTTTGTGTGATTTCCAAACTGCAAGAGGATTGTGGGAGCTCTGTCGACAGCTGCTGGCTGCCATTCACACCTGAGAGGACCTATGTCCTGATGAGGATTAATGTACTCTGACATCCTCTGGGACTTTGGCAGCCCCCAGAGGATCTAATGAAGAAATACAACCTTGCCAAGAGAGAAGGCGGGTCATTTCAAAGGGCTCCCTCTGGCCCCAGGAGAGGACGTAAAAAGAGGGCATGGGTAAACAGAGGAGATGAGAACAAGGGTATTTAGAGTTTGGGCAGAAACAACTATATTTTTGCTAAACGTATGTACAGTTTTGGTTTATGTGATGTTCTATTCAACTTTAATGTATCTGCAATTCTAATCAGTGCTGATAATTAAGTGAGTTTAAAGGTGTCACCGATTTAAGATGGAAATGTCTGACCTAATTATTAAATATCTATTAATCAATCATCTTTTGGAAACCTCTGAACATCTAAAAATGAATCAATTCCATGTAGATGACCCTTTCTGACCTTTGAACATGAGCGTGTAAAGAAGGAATCAGAAATTCTGTAAGATTAGAGAACCAATTTCTCTGGGTCATTTGTGTGACAGAAAAGGTTACATGTAGCTTAAATAGAAAGAAAACTGCCCATGGGATTAGCGTGCTGGCCATTATGCGTCATCTATTTAGTTTGTATATGGTGTTTCATCATTCCCTTACAAAAAGTTTAATTCAGCATGACTTTCTCATCTTTAAATGGACAGATGGTAACATATAAGGTTACATTTGTTCAGTCGAGTCGGCTTCACTGACCAGAAACCTCAAGTCAAAGCATGAGGTTGAGGAAAGCATCCCTGCTCCTTAAAACCTCAATCCCTGCTTTGTCTAAATTCCTGATTTGTTTGTCATTTTCCTGCTCACACACGTTTCCAACATTTATCTCTGAAACAAAAAAAAGCATCACATTTTATTTCAAGTGTCTCACTGCTCCTGACAAATGAAGACCTGAACTAATTAAACAAGAAAGGGGAAATTTGTGCTGAATATGACCAAGAAAGTAAGAAAAAAATAGGACAACTTGTAATGAAAAAACAGAAATGTGTCAAGCAGAAAAGAAATACAGTGTTGAAGGATAAAGTCGTCAATTGATGGTTGTAAAACTGTGAGTTTCAAAGTGGGACACGTGTGTGCCCTGTGGTGGCACCGGGCCAGCCCGTTTGACGGGATGAGCAGAGACTGAGCACATAAGGAATGTTCTTTGGATGCCCGGGAGCTTTTGGATCCCTTTAAATTGTTGACTAGTCATCCACAAACCACACAAAAAAAAAAAATCCCGCTAATGCCTGACCCAGACAAAGCAGCAAGACCACATGACGTCAGCTGAACCAATGTCTATCATTATCACATGTTCATACGCAACCCACTGCGACCTTCTGTCCTTTCAACAGGGCTGCTGAGTTTCTCCCTGTTAAAGGGCTTAAATAAAAGAAGGAATATTTTGTTGCAAAGGAAAAGCAGTTACTTTAAAGCAAATCTAACACACTTTTGAGCTACTGATTGACAGTAAGCCCCTTTGGGAGGACATCCCTGTCAAAAGTCAGTTCTCCTATGATCCATTCATGAAAAAACATACTCTTAGTTAGTTCTTAATTTTCCAGTCTAAATTATAACTCTCAGACGTTACCAGTAAAGCAACAATTTATATCTTCATATTAAGATTTACTTTTTTACTGCTGTAAGTCAAATGAGTTCACCAGAAATAAAGGCAAAAAAGTAAAAGCCATTAGAGGTAGTGTTCTGTTCTACTTTAAAAATTATAGAATACATTTTGAACCACATAAATAACTGAAACAAATTTTGCCCTTTCTGACTTCTGCAAAAAGAGAAAGAACAATTTCATGTTGAAGAGCACACAAAACAATAACCAAACTACTGTGAGAGAAGTTACACAGGTAAATGCAGTAGACCAATTGACATTTCTACTGTTTTAACTGATTTTAACATTTAACAATGCTGTTTTACAATAAATAGCTTAATTCAACCACTAACAATGAGTGGAGAAAAAAATGTTTTTGCGTTATCATTCAAATTTTTGGAAAAATATTCTAGAATTCATCATTTCTTCCAGGATATATAAACAGCACAATTAGTTTGTGTACAGCACAACACTTACAGCACAACTGTAAACATTTAATTTCAGTCTCATTTTACTCTCAAGACTCTCCTCCTGTGTCGTGAAGGTAAAGGAGTTTTTATACAAATCAACAACTTCTGTCTTGCTGCTGTCGAGTCAATGTTTTTGTATGAGAATTTGTATCTTCTTTCAATCAGAGAACACGCTTAGTCTTATCCTATCGAGGGCTCATTTTTGTTAAAATGAAGAACATGTGCTAAAACAAAGGTTTTTGCAAAGTTTCAAGAGTGGATCCACTGCAGTAAAACCCTGTGTCATCTGCATAAAAACGTATACCAGCATTTGATGAGGTTAGTCCTAAATTCTTAGAATAAATTATGAATCTAGGGACACTAAAGTCTCCACAGGATGCACTCAAAAGTCTTTTAATTTCTGACTTATAAGAGACGAAAGAATTGTGACAATTCCGATTGATTAGATATATATATCAACATATTTCAATAAAGAGAGAAGCAATGCGGATTTTCTGATAGATAAAACTTAACTGAAACTTAACATTGCAAAAATAATTTCAATCCAGCAGCTGTCGAAGTACAACACATGAACAGCTCCACTTCCTTTACCCTTAGGAGACGAGATGTCATGTATTGATCGGTTAAAAGCTGATTTGAGTTCTAATTTTGGGAACTAGTCCATCTTTGGTCAAGACCAATGACCTCACATTGTACCAAATGCCTTTCTCTACATTGCTTGAGCAAAGAAGCTGTTAAATGAGTAATGATTGCATATTTCAACTTAATCAAATAAATGATATGTCTTAATCCATTGCATAAAATAATTAGGTATTGGTACCATAGTGCATTTGCACGTCCACATGCTTTCTACCTAGCTGCTATTAATGTGCCCTTTTGTTTACCAGAATACAGGATTTGGTTATTTTCTATATTTAAATAAATATATATTCCAGACACATTAATACTGGTGTCAATCTAAATAATGATTGAAGAGTGTTTTTTTTTAAGGTGGATGAATGAGTTTGCAGATTAAGATACAGTGAAATGGCTAATAAGACTCTGGAGTGCTGCTTGCAGTGTTGAGAGTGGGTGTTTTAGAGTTATAGCTTTAGCACGCTTTGGTTTATGTGCACTCTGGGTAAAATACACAGAACTTGAAGAACATTCATCATAAAACACAAGCAAGGGATTATTATGGAAAATGGCTTCTATGCCTGGTCTGAGTATTTGCAAACTGATATAAACTCTCCAGATAAATAATGCATGACTGGACTGTTAGTAAAATGTCAGAGGGCTTTTTATATCCTGCTCTGACAATTATTCTACTCGGTGAGGCTTTTGTTTTCCTCGGTTTTCATTTGTGAAACCCGTTATTGTACTTACAGCCTGACAATGTGATTTTGCTTTTCTTAACCATAAGTCTGTTACACTAAAACAATCAAATTGGTTTTACACTGATGGCATGTAGAGAACTTTAACAGAAATTAGTGCATCAACAGAAATAAGGGAGCTGAGTGATGCAAATAATAACTCATAATAATAGTAACAGATGGGAATAATATTTAAAGTTTTCATTTTCTTTAGCAGTTACATAGGAATAGGAACATATATTTGAAGTGATTTGTTTGAATGATACACTGCGTTTGTGGTTATTTCACAAAAAGATTGTGTACATCTTTGTCACTGATTAACATGATTTGTTGTCATATTTCCATTTAACTAAAGCGGTTAATAATTTTTTAAGCATTATTTTTTTTTTTACTTCTTTCTTATAACTAAAAAAATGAGCTACTTAATTTAAAATGCACATTTGCAATGTGTTAACTGCATTTCACAGTTAAAACAGTTTATTTTAAACCTCAGGCTCAACGTCTCTTCACACTGAGCTTACATTCTTATTCCCTCTTATATTTTCATTGTAAGAGACATTAAATCACAATGAAAAACATGAGACCCTATAACAACCCTTGGTTTTTTTCTTTCTTTTGTATAACATACAGTTCCCAATCTTGTAATCTTACCTTTAAAACAAATTCTGTTTAACTTTTGAGAGCAACATAAGGGGCTGCATGGGGGTGTAGTGGTTAGCACTCATGCAGCAGACGGCCCTGGTTTGGATCCCGGCTGGGACTTTTTTGTGTTTGCATGTTCTCCTCGTGCATGTGTGAGTTTTCTCTGGGTACCACAGCTTCCTCCCACAGTTCAATAAAACATGCTTTATAGGTCAAATTGATAACTTTTTGATTGTTGTCTCGAGGTGTGAATGCATGTGTGTGAGTTTGTGTGGCCCAGCGGCATCTGGTGACCTGTCCAGGGTGCACCTTTGTCCAACAATAGCTGGAATATTTATTTAACTTTTATTTTACCAGGAAGTCCCTTGAGATAAAACCTCTTTTTTGAGAGAGACCTGGCCAAGAGGCATTCACACATACACACACATAAAAAACAAACAAAAACATAAAAATAAAACACATTTTAAATCAGCTCAAGAACAATATGTACACTCTCCAGACTCTAGCTGCACTGTGACCCCAAAAGGGATTCAGCTGGTTTGGAATAAGGGACTTTTTCCAAATTTTAAAGGGGTCAAAAAAGTCAATTACCCGCCTTAACCATCCTCTGAATCCTTCTTTTCACCAACCATTCTCAGATCCTCCTTCACTAGATCCATCAACCTCTAGGCCCATTTCCTGGTGCTCCAACCTAAGCATCCTTTTCTAAAATGACCACTCTCCTGCCTCACATTGTGTCACCTCTGCTGTCTTCAGCTCTGTTTCTCAGATGCACTGTCTCTAAACCAACAATGACTAAACCATGACTGTTCTCTACACCATTCCTTACATTTGATTGTGTTGAACCAGTACTCAAAAAAACAAACTTCCCCACGTTTCAACCTGTAAACAACTGGCCCAAAATGGTTTCAAAAGGCTTAGCAGAGCAACTTATAACACATATGATGAAGTACAATGTTTTTGATAAATTTCAATCTGGCTTTTGCAGAAATCGTTCAACTGAAGCAGCTTTAATAAGAGCTTCATGTTACTTCATGATGGCCGCTGACTCTAGAAAATGTTCAGTCATGGTTTTTATTGGACTTTCCCCCAGCATTTGATACTCTTGATCACGGTGTGATGATAAGGACACTTGGTGGTCGAGTTCAATTGCCCAATATTGTTTTAAGATGTTTTTCTTCAAACCTCAAAGACTTAAGCTTGAACTTTTTGGTGTTTTTTTCTGAACACAGCATGTAGCTTTCGTGACTTGAATGGTTCAGTTTTAGGACCAATCCTATTTTGATTATATGTGCTCTCTCAAAGACAAGTTGATCGGTCAGTTCACTGTCACTTCCTTTCACCTTTAGGATGATGACACAATCAAATGGTTAATCTTGTTATAGTAGCACTCCACAGGCTCACAGTAGAATTACCTTTAACATTTTAGTTCTAACTTTTAGAGCTCTACAGGGTCAGGCTCCAAATTATATCTCTGAGCTTCTTAGATACACCAATTCTTCTTGTGCTCTTAGATCTTCAGGTCAGGTTTTCACAACTCTACCCATCTTCCTTGTTCTTAAAACTCACCATCAGGACACATTTTTCTTCCTCAGGCATCCTCCTTTTCTCCTTGATAAAGGGTCACGTTGAAAACTCTACTGTCACCTCTTCTAAATGCTTCCACAATTCCACAGGTCTGTTATCAGGACCAACTACCTTTCTCAGTCCTTTTTAATCCCTTCTTCACTTCGTCCTTTCTGATATTTGCCACTTCCTGCTCCACAACAACCACCCCTTCCAATCTGTGTCTCTGACATTGTCCTCATTCATCAGCTCTCCTTAAAATCTTTCCATCCCACTTGTGGAACCCGTCCACCCATTTCCATTACTTTTCTTTTATCACCGTAATTTGGTGCTCGGGCTTCCCATCTGTGTTTCTCTGCATTGCCCACCTGAACCAATCTCCCTCTCCACCCTTTGCGTCCTGTCTTACAAGTTCTCACATGCCCTTAGCTTTACCTTCACCTTGTGCTGCACCTCCCTGTACTTCTTTCTGTGATCTTCTGTCATTTCAGAGTCTGACTTCTTCTTAGCAAACATTTTAAAATCCTAGCACACTCCTCAACTTCTTAATTCCAACACTAAGTATCCTTATCTGCTTTTCTCATTCCACTTGAAACACAAAATACTTTCCTCCCCATATTCCTGATCATTTCAGATGTTAATATGTACATCTATAACAAAACAACATAGAAGACATTTTCCAGAAGAGATAGACCAGCCACCATCATTTTATTACATTCCTTTCCAAAAGAGAAAACATGTGATGGGTGGGGAAAAAGAAGAAAAAAAAGCACTTTCTGTACTTGGCTGTGCACAGAGTACTTTATCTACTCGACAGAGGATGTTAAATCACAGAAAATGTGTGTGGAAAAATGGGAGAAATATTCTTTTTAAGAGAATGATTCATGGGCTCCTGGCTGCACGATTCATGAGTCAACAATGTACTGTGGGTGTCTTTGGGGGTGTGTTCTGGGAGGGTGTGTATCAATAGGTAATAAATCTCCAAGCATTCCCAGGATGAGGACAGCCTCACAGGTGTCTTACTGTGAACGCAGCAGCTTTAGCAGAACACACAGGTCATAGAAGATACTGGGACTGCTTAGACCACAGGTCTAATATGTTTGAGTTGAAGTTGCTACAAAGCAAGAAAAATAAGGTAAAAAGTACTTTTTTTACTTAAATGGTTAAAATTGTCTTTGATTTATGGATGAAATTGTCTATT
Source organism: Adrianichthys oophorus (assembly GCA_036245035.1). Classification (NCBI taxonomy): domain Eukaryota; kingdom Metazoa; phylum Chordata; class Actinopteri; order Beloniformes; family Adrianichthyidae; genus Adrianichthys; species Adrianichthys oophorus. Next base: position 15,510,888 of record BSAI01000104.1, on the reverse strand, counting down.
TTTTAATCCACAAAAGCATCAGACCATTTCCTCTTTTAAAATTAGAGGCTAACCAACACCTAGGATTTCCTGTCTGTCCATTGAGCTGCAGACCACCACTGAACCTCAAGTATTTAAAGGCAAAACTTAAAATTATTCTGTTTAAAATTGTGTTTGCTGCTTAATGGAACTGCCACTGTTTCATTGTTTTGCTCTTTTGTTTTTATTGGCCTTATTGTTGCTCCTCTGCTTGTTTGTTTCAAAATAATTTGAGTTGGTTGATTTGATTTTGGAGTTCACTTGTTTGTTTTAATTGTGAAAGACATTAGTGAGCCTGGGCTTTTGTGAAGGGTTATATAAATAAACTTAATTTAAATTATTACAATATTTAGACATTTTAAAACTGAATTTTGGAATCCCATTGTTCTCAATCTCTGCCAAATAACTCTTTGGCATGGAAGTATTTTATTAAAAATGTGCAACACAAGTCAGAGAAAGCTCTGTAGGAACAGTATTAGCACAAATTTTATCAAAGCTAACAAAACAAAACAAAAACAAAAAAAAAACAGGTTTTAAGGTTAAATTTGCTAGAGCACAAAGAGAGCTGTTATTCGAGTTCTGACAAGGTAAACTGCAGTAAGAGATGATCAAAAGTCAGCAGACATAATCTAATAGTTTTACTTTTGAATCAAAACGTTTATATGGCAAATAAATAAAAATAAATGCATTAATCACGTTTTGACAATGGCCACCGTGTGTTTAATGTCAGAATTTGGCAAAAATCAAGATCATCCATCCCTGCTCACCATAAAGGTTACAAACACATTTTCGTAAAACAAAAAAAGAAAAAGCAAACTGTTTTTTTGCAAAGTTACCAATCTGTCACATGTCATCAAAACAATGATCATAGAGTTTCTTTAAAGAGTTCATTGGGTTCAGGACAGAGGTCCATCAGTCAGTGCAGATGAGAAACACATAGGGTCAACTTGTTAGGCAAATGTGTCAAATCATTAGAGATAATTAAAACTCCATCTGACAAATTTCTTTGTTGTTGACTTTTACAGACATGGAACCAGCCCTTGTGGTCCTTTACAACAGAAGCGAGTTCATTTCATGTCTACAGGGATGAGCTTCCCAATTTTACACATACCTTTGAAGGTAATTTTTACAGTTCCCGAGCCTCCTCTACTTTACTTTAAATTCCTTATTAACCCTGAAAAGGGCAGGATGAGACTATCAAAAGAAGTTTTACCCCAAGTAATTATTCACAAGTGTAATTTAGGCTCCATTGATAAAATATTCTCATGTTTATGCACAGAAAGGGGATTACACATTCAAACAATCTGAGTTTCGTTGTACTTCCTCTCTGTGTAATTATAAACGGATTAGACTACATTCAAAATGCAAAGACTTTTTTTTTTCCCACATCCACAACCCTTTTCCCATAATGTTGCCACAATATTGCATGCCTTTGTCTTATCACTGGTTATTTCATGTGGTAAATAAACAACAAGGTGTGAAAGAAGGAAAATCCCGAAAGAGTGAGACAGAACCCCCCGTTTAAACCGAATCAAGCTTCTTGGTGTTAAAGTCATAACGAGCTGCAGGCAATGAGAGGAAAGACATGGTGAATTAATTAGCCTTGCAAAAAGAGAAGGCCTCTGCATTGACCCTCTTTGGTTTCCAGTAGCCACTCCACCTGCCGGCTAGATACACAATCAGCAGCGTCACTAATTAAGAAATGCCAGAAAATATTTTGTCCTTTGTTACTGCCATTGGGCAAAAAGTTGAAATTAGAGTGAAAACTGAGTATTTTCAGTTTTTACAGGATGATTGATGGTCTGAATATTTAAGCTTTTACTCGATTTTAAATAAATGATTGCAGAAATGTATCTGTAAGAGGAATGGGTTGGCGAGAGGACAATAACAAAACATTAATCATGATGATATCCAAACTCCTATGAAGGTAATATAACTATAGTCAGAGTTCGAAATCAATATTTTTATCAAAAAGTATAAATAACATATTTTCTCCAATTTCAAGATGAATTTTATTCCATTTCTGTCCAGTGGTTTGAATAGTTTTCACCAAACTTTTCTCCTTTGCCATAAGTCTCTATGGTTCCAGGTAATAGAGTCTCATAGCTCTTGACAGCCATTCATTTTAGAGTTTGGACCAAATTTTGAACCTAGAACATCATACATGTAATTTACACCTATTTGTTACACACAAAGTGCACGTTTCCTAACAATGCCAAACCTCCAACCCCATTTAGTTTTCTTTAACAATAGAGTGGTATTCCCTTTCTTAAAGCTGTACTTGTCCACTTGTGCATCATTGTAAGTCTTTTTATACCTCGAGTCCAAGGTGAGTTCCATCTTTTTATTAAGTCACGGAATGGCTTTCCTTTGCCCAGATTAAACTTCTGTGAGATCTGAAAGGTTTGCAACATTGGCACACCATCAAGAAGAGGGCAGTACTTGCACCTTCCGCATAGAGCTGGGGTGTCCATACATTTTACAAAGAGGGCCAGATTTGGTGCAGTTAAAATGTGTGAGGGACAACCAATTGGTTTACAATTTTTTTATCCCTTATGATAACATTAAATATGAATTAACTATTCAATATATTATTTTGCTCTGGTTTACCTATAATTTCTTCTCATAAAACAGAAATATACGTACTAAAGACATTTTAACCCAAATTACTTTGGGCTGCTTTTGGTCGACAGGCTGGACTTTGAACATGCCTGGTCTGGAGCAGGGGTTCCCAAACTACAGTGCTCTCTTTCCACACCGAAGTTCACCTTTCTCGGACTGAGCGATTATGCTGCTGCTTTCCTTTTTTTTTAAACAGCGCCCCCTGTTCCTGATTGGCTGGAGACCTTGTCAATCAATCTCCCCTGTGCTGTGTCTCCTGTGCAGAAACGCACAGCTCTCCAAATATCCATAAATCTTTGATTGTGATCAGTTTTTTGTCTTCATTCTATAATCCTGGACTTATTTTTCTACAAAGGTTTGAACTTTGAGAGTTTAAACGAGAGAGAAAAGTGTGAAAATGTTCATGTCTGTCTGAGAAAAGTGTTAGACATCTGTAATCCTAATTCACAGATTACACCTTCATGAGTTATTTTTAGAAGGTCATTCCCACAATAAACAAGGGAACACTGCACTTGAAGACTTTTTTCCCCCCATTAGTTGAGGACACAGCGCAGCTGCTCATTTTTATTTTTTAAGTAGTGTCACAAATCCTCCCTTGCTTTTTTGTCTCTTCAAGCCAATACATGTCTGCGAGGAACCATCATACAGTCAAAGCGCCAATAATTTATTTTTTACATTTTATCTAAAAGGAAAAATATAAAAGCATACATATGTTTAAAATATTTTTTTACATTATTCATTTGTGCACACGTTTAAAAGTGCCAGAATTCCCATCACTATTGTGAAGTTTGCACAAACTGTTGAATGTGTGAGGAGCTGCAGTCCTCCAAAGTCTCAAAGGGACGACGACGGGAGAAGACAGCCTATTTGTTGGTTTAATTTTTGAAATATTTTAGTTTTATTTTTTCTGTGAAGATTAAAGGAATGGATTGTTAAATTGTGGTTATGTGTGGTTTTCTGGAAAAACATGAATGTTTACGTTTTGGCACACCCTATGATTGTTACACTGTTTCTGTTAGCCGACAAACTGACCTCGACCCCTCATCCAAGAAGAAAACAGTTATGTGGCCCTCACAAGACAAAGTTTGGGGACCCCTGGTCTAGAGTGTGACTTAAGGACATTGTGTGACAGCACCAACCGTTAGTTATAAGTGTCATAGGTGTGTGCAACTTACATTAGTCTCACAATTACGTCACATTGTCATGCCGTCCCTTAAGGTGGCCATGTGAGCCTCAAGGGAACTGCAAGACTTGCCTGAACTCCCCTTACCATGCAGCTGCCTCTGGCTACAACCCTCCATGGGCCTGAACAACCCAATAACCTGTGGCACCCGTACGGGTGCATGTGACTAAGGTGTATATAGGACTATTTTAAAGTCCCTAACTCTTAAAATGCCTCATACTGTTAGAAGTACTTTTCAGTGAATTCAAAATGTTCACAGCTAACATTACTAGAAGATGGAATGGTAATTTTGAGAAGCAAAACGGAATATTTTTAAGTGGTCCCAAACAGCTAATTTTACTAAACATTAATAACTGAAAGGGCATCAAGTCTAAATATCAGTTTTGTTTTTTCAAAAAAATGCATACCTGCAAGAAGCTGAAAAAGACCCTGCTGGCCAGTGCTGCTGCTAAGAGCCATCTGCCATATTAGGAAGGTTGAAGTTTAAAAAGAGGGCTCGCGTGATTCCCACAATATGGAAAAGACGCACTTGAGACAAAAACAATAACTTCAGCTACTGAACAGAAGTGCCCCCATGCACCCAAATGCAGAAAAATGACAGGAGGTGACGTTCTCCGTTGCATTACTTTTGAGTTACGGCTACGATTTGCAATTCAAAGAGTCTGAAGAGTGCTGACCACAACACTAATGCCTCCACAGGCCCACTGAGCTAAATAAGACCGGGGGCAATTTGCAGCTCCTCTTGCTTGAAAACACACTTTAGGGCCAAGTCATGTTAAAAAAAATATGATAAATACCAAAACTAATGAGCCCAAATTTAGTTTCCTGAACTAAAAATAGAGATGGAGCTGGGAATTAACTTAATGTCAAGGCTACCTTTTCTTGGTGGAGCTGTGCTGGCCTTGGGCATGTCACAAAAAAGCTTACATGATGCCTTTATAAACAACACTTTGCATATCTGCTTAACTCGTGAAATCCCTTTTTGAAAAATTTGTACTGAATATTCAAATGTACATTTGATGTGAGAAGAAATTAAACAGGGAAGAAGCAATTCTGGATGGAAAAAAATACAGAGAAAAATTTGTCCGTTTTCTGTAGGCAATTTCAGTTGTGGCAGTAACAGCTTCAAAGATTGCTGTGTGTACAATTAATCACTGCATGTGACTTCTGTGCTGCCATATGGAGGATCCGCATGCAAAAAGTACCAGAACTGCTGATCTTCTGCAACAGGGCCTAAGTAGGCTGGCCAGCAGACTCATCTACTTTAGATTTCAAGACAGCCATGCTCAAGCCATAGACCAAACGTTTAGAATAAAGTGTTTATCCCAAACAGTCAAAGAGAGATAATACAAAGCATTTTTTTCAGACTTGTGCTTCAAATGGCACATTTAAATGACATTAGCAAAGAAGAAGAGGGAAAGACAGGAGGTGATTTTTTTTTCCTGTGACGACAGAAACCAACAAAAAAAATGAAATGGGTGTTAAAATTTATGGGACTTTTCCTTGTGAGCGTTCAGGGCTTATTGGCATTAGATTAACACTAGTTGAGTTTTGAGTTCATAAAGATTTTGTTCAACCTTTATAGATATATCATGTACAGTCCTTCTTTGAGCGATTAATTAGATTTTTAATCTAACCTAATATTTGCTGTGAAAAGCCTCATTGTAAAGTTTTTTCATTTAAAACCATGACATTGTGGCACACTAAAACATCTAAATACAAATAAAAAGGTGGCTTAATAAAGTTTTTTTATTATAACAATAGGACAACAATACGACACACCTCTGCAATAGAACAAAAAAAGACAAAAACTTTGCATCTTTTTCTATGTCTCTATGTCTATGCATCTTTATACATGTCCTAAAAGAAAAATAAAAAAAAGATCACAAAGACGTCATAGGCACAGCTCGCCATTCACGGGTACAGAAACCTCAAAGCAGCCTTTGGTATCAAATCACATGTTGTATTTAAAGAAAGCAGCTGAACATTTCTAGTGCAGAAGTTTCAACTGGTAAGAATTTAACAACACAAATCTTGCTGAAAAGTTTGCAGTAAGCGACTATATATTTGCCAAGCACATAAAAACTCACGACTGAATGTAAAGAGGAAGAAAAGGGAAATATTTTCTTAGGGTGAAAAGGCTACTAGGAAATGCCTGGCAGCTTTAAACAAGCAAGAGAACCACTGAAGTCAAGATAATTATCACAACATCTATAGCATTCAGCAATTCAGCATTTCATTAGAATCCGGCCCAGAATTTGTTTAAAGTCACTTTGATTGTGTTTGACTTGAGTAATAACCGAGTCTGTTGGACCAGAGTCTATCCGTGTTTGCCTGTGACTCAAACCAACACACAACGCTCTCCATGCAGCATCTGGCTTTCACATTACATTTGAGACAGCGTTTTGAGGGGACTCTGAAATGTGTTGGAATTCAATTAAAACACGTGTTCTGTCTCAGCAAACTGGACACTTTCCAACATTGCATTTCACACACCATAAACACTGCTGGAATCTTTAAACATGTAACTTAACGGGGTTCTGCCAAGCCTTTTAGGTTTGTCAGACAGCGTGCGTTTAAAAGTATCCCCAAAAATAACAAGCTGTTTTGCATTTTAAAGAAAAGAGGCATTAAATCTTCTGAATTTACTTCTCTTCGACGTGATGTTTCCCTTTCTGCCTCTCCTTGAGATTGGAATATTCCAGCGACTTCAGCATAACTAGAATTGGGAAAGAGGTAACTTTGTGAGAACTTGGGAATTTATTAGTGTAAATAATGAATGCAGGATTGCAATCAACAGGAATGAAAGACACACAGACTGAAAACACACCAGGTGTACAGTTAGGTATGTGCAGAATCTCTTTTTTATGTTCAGTTTTCTTCTTCAGTCCAGCTGCACAATTATGCCAGAGAAACTCAGAAAAAGTTTTACTGTACTTGTCAAACATTAGTAGTTCCACAAATGAAGTGCATTGGAGTAAAAAAGGAGAATACATTACGTTTTGGGACTCTCAGTGCCAAACCCCAGACCCCACATGTGTTGTGTGTTTTACCTTTTGATACTCAGGTTCACATGAGGAGGAAAGTCTGTCAGAATCCTCATAAACAAACTTACTAAGCATCAAATCGCTGTCAAATAAACACCACCTGCACAAAATCTGATATTTAGCACAACCAGTGTCTGGTTAGTAGCATTATCGAAACTGTTGCACAATATGCAACACACACACACACCTTTGTATTGCCCCATACGATAAATTATTTTAATAAACAGAGAAGACTAACGCCCCATTCAGAACATTGTGCCCTTCTTATTATTCCTGCTCTATTTCCATCCTCTTAGACAATAAACAACATAAAAGCCTCTATGGTCTAGAAAATAAACACACTGGTCTACAACAGCACCAGCCGTTAAAAGAAAAAAAGATGGAAAGTGAAGGAGCGAGCGTGCTACGTTTCAAGCTTTCACACATTGAAAAAAAAAGTACAGAGAGGATCAAGGTTCATGGAGAACAAGTTTCCCAAAATGCGGATCAGAGGAAAAGCCTCCTGCTCCGTACAGCTGAGAGCCTGGTGGTGGTTTCAGACAGCAGTCTGTCTACTTAGTAGGTTTCTAGAACATTCCTTGGCAAAAGCCAAACAGTAAGACAGTATTCTGTTTCAAGTCCAAAATACACCATCAAGTATGGATGTTAAACTTGCATAACTTTTCTACATCAAGTTTCAGAGAGAGCCTTGACTGAGGTAGCCAATTTGACTGCTTTTTAATTGTTGAAATACGTTTCAATTTAGCACTGACATCATACTGGTTATCCTATGTTTTTCTTGACCTGAGACCTTCGTTATCCCACAAGGTTTTGAGACTCAGTGGAAGGATCTGGATCTGCTGACATCCACACATACAGGGCAGCCATCATTTCTGCACAGACTGACACGCTGAGGGAAATAACCATTTTCAGCAGAGATAGAAATGAGACAAAAACAACAGAAACCATTTTCTTTCACTCTGGATTAGGTAAAAAGAAAAAAAAAACACTCCAGTAAGAACACTCATAAATTTGGATCTCTGTGAAAGGCATATCGCTTGGCTATAGACGGCCCTGTGTGGCTGCTGCACCACCTACCTGGCATGAAAATCGGGTCATGCACCTGGAAGTGGTCAGAACCACCAACACTAACAAACAGCGTGTGATTAAGGTTGGCCTACACCAGACAAACAGAAGTGGCATTAGGAAAGTCTCCAAGTTAGGAGAAACTAAGTAGACTAAGTACTGCACAGGAACTAACTGAAACAGGAAAAAAAAGGGACACCTCAGACAAATAAACATCTCGCAAACATTCAGAAATGAAGGGAAAAAAACTGAAAGGAAAGAAAACACCACGTTTTTAATCACAGTAAAGTTCTTTAGTAATATTTTTTTTCATTGCCTTATTCACTGTTTCTATTTTTCAACACAACATTTCTTTAAGTTCAGCCAGTTAAAAAACAGAATAGCAATTGATATTGAAGTTTATATTGAAGTTATTTAAAGTGTAAAACACACCAACAAATCACTAAGCAAAAACTTATCAAAGATACTGGGTATGTTCTGTACTAAACTTTTACAAGTACCGGTATGTGGACATAATTATAATATAATTGTTGTTGTGATCTTAAAATGTCAATGCGCTGAGTGATTTGTTGGTGTTATTTGAATTTCTGGGCCTCTGTAGCTTTGGCTTGAAAACATGTCAAACAGAAGATGGCAAAGGCGGCAAAGTGTAAAAATAGGAAGTGTTAAGGTAGTTTATAAAAGGACATTGACTCCTCACCTGAGAACGGCCCCTGCGCATAATGATGTATCACTTTAGTTTTTTTTTTCAAGCTGTTCTAGTAAGATCATCACAACAAAACCAAGCAGAATTGTTGAATTTGAGGAGTAATTATCAGAAAAGCAATTATTAGAAAGAGCCATACTTAAAAAGTTGTATTTGTCATACCAGCTGTGCTTGGAAACAGCCTGTGATCACTGGGAGGTCTGGACTGAGAGAGAAGTACTGTTAATGTTTTGGACAGCAGATAAACATCCTTCTGTTTGTTTGCACTGCACATCACATTAT
>BSAI01000104.1:15352255-15501955 GCA_036245035.1 Adrianichthys oophorus | reverse complement strand
AATGCCCAATGAAATATTAATGAAAGCCCAGTGACACAGGCAGGAGGCTCGGCCCAGCCAACAGGAAGAGCGGAAATTATTACAATTCATACTTCTTAGGTATATCATTAAAAGACTTGAGAATATTTTAAGCAAATCTTTAGGCACAGCCAGAGGCAGATGAAGAAAGCATAAACAATGGTATCAAAGCAGAGACAAAGCTGGTTTTTATTTTTTTAATCCTTACAGATCATGTGCATAGAAGGTGGGTAGATGACTTGAATACTGTCCTCTGAAAGCCACCTTTGTCTTTCCCTAGGATGGTGAAAAATGCTGCAGAAATTGGCAGGTCATTTATCTCTGTTGCCCCGATGGGTGGTGCTGGCTACAGGTTGACTAATGATCCTGTTGAAATGCGTCAGATGTCTGAGTAATGACAAGCTGTAAAAGCTAAGCTGACTATAAAGTCAACTTATCTGAGATCCGCTCGTTGTTTTTTGGAGTAAGCGTTAAAAAAAAACATCACAATGCTGTCCCACTCCAATCATCTTTGGATCTATTGTAAAAGTGGTCTTTTCATAAGGGTTTTGCCGTTTTTAGCCAAAATTAAAAAAAATAAAAAAAATCTTTTCTAGGAGAGTTGATTAGGAATTGACCTCTGAGTTGTGGGCGGGACTGCTGATGCAGTGTCAGCCTTCCCACACTTCCCATCATCCCTTTGTTCCCGATAGTTTACAGCCCCTCACAACCCCAACTTAACATTAGCGGTACAACAAAAGCAGTATTAGAGCTACTAATTTGGAGCCAAATGTCATTTCGGACAAGGAAACCCAAGATTTTCGTGGTTCTTGTTTTCTGCAGTCAAAATGGAACAGGAAGCTTTTGACCTGCAGACTGTAGCACCAATGTTACTGATACAAGTTTTTTCCAACTGCGTTTTTGGTCTGCTTTTGATTCACAAAAAAATGAATGAAGACATACTCAGAAATGCAATTCTTAAGCCTAATTTTCTTTCTATGTGTCCTCTAGCATGAGAAAAAAATTCTATAAGAACAAAGAAAAACAACATTTTCACTGGAGTGGGTCTTTAAATGGTGACTGAGTGACTTGGGGATATAAGGGATCCAGTGACAACAAAATAAAAACAAATGAAATTGTTAAAATTTAAAATTGATCATTTTCCAAGATGTTCACAATCACGCTTTTGTTTCATTCATTGGGTCTATAGAAAGAAAAAGACAAGATGGGAATGAAAGACAGAAAACGAGCAGGAATCACAGGAGGAGGGAGGCAGAAAGAAAATAATAGGTAAGTGGAGGTAAATTCAAAATCCAGCTTGAGTTCTGAGTTTTTCCTACATGGTACCGCTCTCCCCCTTCCCCCATCCCTCACTTCATCCCCCTCCTCTGTTATTGCTCCTTCTGTTCCTCATGTCTGTTAAGTCAGCATGACATTTTATGATGCCTGGCTATTAAAACGCAGTTTCTATTATGTGTGAGTGGAAAGTGGAAACAGCCATGTTCATGCTAGGTAATTAGGGGAAGCAGGCAGAGTGTATATTTATGAATGCAGAAGGAGGCAAGGGGGAGATCAGGGGAATTGGTGTGTAATGTCCTGCTGTCAGAAACAGTTTTCTTTCTAATTCTATACCCAACACTGTTAAGGGTGAAAAACACTTTGGGTCTCATTTATAAGCCATGATTTTGCAGAATCATTTGGCCCATTTGTCATTTGTGATGAAAGCAGCACAATAATGCCAGTTCCTGCAAAGATAAAAATGGCATAAACCTGTTTCAGTAAATGTTACCATACCAGAATAAATTTGATTTCATTTAACTGTATGAATCCGTCTGTTGAGGACTGCCAGTGGAATCACATTGAAAAAACCTATATTTTTTTTGTTTTCTTCCAGCATAGCATGCTGTGAATTTAAAGTCTGCAATAAAGGATACTCAGATTACTAAATGTGTCTTAAATAAAAAAAATAGAGTAATACAATCACATTTAATCTATGCTACCTTTTACTAAAACAGAACAATTAAAAAAAAGTAAAATATTTTTTGGATAGAAAAATATATTTTTTTTTGTACTTTTTTTTTATTTATCTTGTTTTTATTGTGAATTTTATTCTATTGCTACATGTCAGCATGACTACATTTTAGCATCTTCTAATACCAACATATAAAAATCATCAACATGTATTGATTCGAAAAGTAATTCTTGAAATAATTTACGTCTTAAGCAATAACACAACAATATGCTGTGCAACAAGTACAATGATGGTGTATTTTAGAGTTTGTGATATCTCAGACATTTCTATTTAAATGTGTATGACTCCTATTGTCTTTTAGGGGCAGACTATAAAGTACTTCGAGTATGAAGTCCTCAATATTTATAATTTTTAAGTATTCATCATTGTGGCAATTATTCACACAGACTTAAAAAAAAAACTACATCCAAACCACTATTTTTTTTTCTTTTTTAGTAAATATGTTAAATTCAACAAGGCATATAGCTTGGATGTAGTGATGCTTAAAAATGGACAACATAATTCTTCTTTTATAATAACATTTTAGAAACAACAAAGGGAAAATGTCCAGTCTGTAAAACTTCTATTTTTACCATCACTCTTCACTCTGATTTCATTAGCAGAGATTGCATGGCGCCAGTGGCCGTATTTTTCACAGATCACTTCTAACAGATTCCGCACCACCCTGAATTATCCGCTGCTGATGTGGTCAGCGTATCCGTTTGTGTTAGCTGCAGAACTTTGATCAGATTTCTGACCACAGAACGGAAATTTAAGCTCTGCTGAAACCGAAGTTAAAATAAAAAGGTAACTTCATCAGACCAAACGTACCCTGTTTAATGCAGAGAACAAGTTGCATCCATCCATCTTCCTTTCCTGCTTCATCCTGTGCAGGGTCATGGGGGTCACTCACTAGAGCCTATCCCAGTTATCCCTGCAAGGTGAAGGTGGGTTGCACTTTGGACAGGTCGCCAGTCCATTGTAGGGCCAGGGGATGAGTTCTTTTGAAGGTAAATAATTGCTGATTAATGTTTAGTTTTAGCGGGTCTTTGTGCTCTGTGTTGGGATCAAATACACACCACACAAATTTCACATCGTTTACTTTGTGTGATCAGGGCACTGCGCTGCTGTACTTCTCACTGCTATCTAACATTTTTCTGTCAAGGCACGTTAAACAATATTTTTAGTCGGCTCCTTGAGGCCCCCAGCTCAATAACAGTTTGAGGCTGTGAGAGAAGTGAGTGAAAGTGGTTCAGGCACCTCAGAGCCTGAAGGGCAGCTTCATGCTCTCCTTGGAACCACAAACCAGCAAAGGCCACACTCAAGTTTGTTGCTTTTCCTTTTCTTCCACAGCTCAGGGACAAAATTAAGCCTTAACCTCGTAACCCACCCAGCGCCTCCCCTGGTAGCACTTATGGATTTGAAGTTAGGAAATTACACTTTGGCTAAGATGAGAATGATTGAGCAAAAATGACAAAAGACGGCAGTTTACATCACAAAACCATCAGAAGAGGTCTGCTTTTAGATTGCATGTTAAAACAAAGTTTCAAGTGTCAGCAATTAAAGTGAGTAGTTGGTTAAAACAAAGAAAATCAAGTATTGCGTTTGTTTCTGCGTGATTTCACGTTTGATGCCAGATCATATTGTGACAGCAGTCTCTCTACCACCTGCCACAGTGTGGCTTTAAGGGAAATCCATAACACCGTACGCTCTCCCCAGAGCAGGCTTGGCCCTCCAGCCCACTCTCTGCTACACAATCAAGCCTCTGTTCCTGACTCAGGGTGGGTCCTGCTCTCTACAACAACAGCTCTATGAAAACAACTCAATCTCAAATACACACTTTCTGGCAAACTCGTGTGTAAATACACTCTTCTGAACCCACTATTAAACCCATCGCCCACCTTGTGAGAGCAGGACCTTCGGGGGAACCTGACCCCAATCCTGCCACATACCATTATATTCCTGCCTGTCTACTTAATCGGAAACACATGTACTTGCATGTTCATGTACCTAATGCAAAGATGCTTGTAAATGCAGATCTGTAGAGATATTCTTACAGTAATGTTAGGTGTGACTATATACACATACTTCAAACACTTTACACAACATGGGAAAGATCCATAATTTGGACAATTTGATGCTCCTACACCCAGCCCCAATCTGTGGCCACGGCTCAAGAATATTTACATAAGCAAGCATTTGAAAACATGTACCCATGCAATTGACTGAATACTCGGACCACATTACATTGAGGCAGTAACTAAACCTAAATGCTCTGTTCCCACCCACATGCAGAATGTTATAAACGCACATCTCGCACTTAAGCAAGCATCCATGGAGTATCCTTGTTCAAGCTAAATAGTTAAATCCGGAGCAAACTGGCAACATCTCTTTAAAATGTCTCCATCTGAACTAAAAACCTTATACTCTCTTCAATAGTTTATTTCTTAACATATCAGAATTAGTTATTGAAAAATTCCAATTGTTAACTTTTTAGATCAGTTCATTCATCTATTATATCAGCACTTGATTCTTGTTTAATTTTGAATTGGAAACTTGCAAATAGTTTGTTAATATTCACTACAATATTTTATAAAGATGGCTCTAAAAAGTTAAAAATAGAGAATTCCTATAAGATGAATGAGGTTAAGGTCCATAATGCTTTTTTGGAGCTTTACATGGTAAAATTCCTTTTAAGTATGACTACCTCATGAAAGTGTAACTTGACTTTTAATCAAACTTTTACATTCGCGGTACTGGCTGGAAATGTCCAGCAAGAAGCAAAAATTAAATAGATGTACAAAGAAAAAGGTGTCTTACACTTTGTTTTGAATTGAATATGGTCTCACTTTTTACCTTTCTTGTTTATTTCAAACTTTGGTATGGTTTTGGAGTATTTACATGTAAAAATGCTGGATTTCATCATCATCCATTGTTTTTGTGACTCTGCTAGCAATTTAGCCACAAGTCAAACTCAGAAATGACTACGTAATGCCAAACGTTAAGTTCAATTTGGTATTAAGTGTTTCACGTATAGTTATTGAATATGATAATTCTCTGTACTATTGTACTTAATTAGTACTCTTAGCTGTATTTGTTGTTCACCAACTAAACCATTTCATATGAAGATAGCCATCAGGAAAACACCTGAACCTAACTAAATGGCCAAAGTTCTACTGTGTTTGAAAAGCACGAGAAATGTATACACTTTGTACTTTGAGAAAATGACGCCGTTGACGACGTTGGTTGAAATGTTGAGAACATCTCTGAAGTTGTTGTTCACCTTTCAGCATGTCCCCTCAAGGGTCGCAAATTTGGTACCAAAGGTACCAAAAGGTACCAAATTTGGCAGAGAATTTTACGCTGGATGTCCTTCCTAACACAACCCTGTATTTCATCCAGGCTGTGGACCAGCACAGAGATACTCAGACTTGGGCCCTATGTAGGCAGTAGGGTAAAAGGTCTTGACTAGGACCCACACTAGATAAAGCTTATTAAACCCTGATTTCCCATGTGCCAGTCCTGCACTTAACCAACTGAGCCATCCAGCCGCCCTGAGAACATGTCTGAAGTTAAAAGCTATTTTTGTTAAAGACAGCATTTGCAGGAAAAGTAGAGTAATATTCCTGCTGTAACCCCTCAGCTACTATGTATGGAAATGGGTAAATGGACACGTGTGAAAAACGTAGTCCTACATGATGACACTGGGAATCCTTTAAATGTACAATGATGAAAACGCTGTACCACTGTGACAACGAACAGTGCTCGCCTCAATTTAGGGAACCCAGGAGTCAACATATGGTTCAGTGTTTTGTGGCCGACATTGACATTTTGCAAAATGAGCTGGAGTGGGGCTCACATCAAGAGGAGGCTCGTTTAAAGCCGCACCTCTATAGATAATCAAGCAGAGCGCTCTTCCTCTGCCTGTGTGTGCTCCCCAACTCAAATTCTTCAGTCTTGAATAAAAATGGCGGGGAAAATATTCTTCTTTAAATGGTTGTTTTTTTTGGTGTATTCTGAAACGTGTACATAATTGGAAGCATAAATAGGCCAGTAGCCTGTTATGTCTAAGTCTGTCCCAACTTTCACTCATAGATGTTTGCTCTTTTAAGCATTCAATAACAAAATGAAGGCTAAAGGATGCCCCCCACCCCCCAGCACAACAAACCAAATCCAGAACTTTTGTTTCCCACTGCTGGATCCACTGGTTAAACACATTCAGAAGGGATGTCTATTTGATGAGCTGTAGAAAACGGATCCAATAATTGTAGAACTGCCTGTCCTCTGAAGCAATGCAACTCTTGAACTCCAACAGCTCAGCGCTATTATCACTTCATCGCCAAGTTGTGTTAGGCTTGGATTGTGATGAGAAGTCACGCCAGATCAGACCAATCGTCATCACCCCAACTCTGGCACTTCAAAGTATTGCTCAACCTTACCACTCACAACGCAGTGCTTTTGTTTCTATTGGAGGATTGTTTACACTGTTTAAACAGCGCATATGTGTATTTCTTGAAGGAATTAAATTCAAATGGCAAAAAAAGCAATACAAATGAAGATTCCACACAGAAACAACAGCTTCTGGAAACTAGTGTATTCCTCAACCTAAAAACCAAATGAACACAACAAAACCAAAAAGCATCAACACCCTGGCAGCAGCTGTGGGAATAAAAGAAAAAGGTACATTTCATACAAAAAAAAAAAGTCTCAGTACTGTTAGGGATGCTGCTTAAGTTGGCTGTTAACAACAATCTTTAATAAACTTGCATACAAAAATTAAAATCGTTTTCATTGGCTTTATTATGGTGTACAGTACGCCAATGTTGAAATATATAAACCAGCAGACACAGTCCTGTTTGAGAAATGACTGACACCACAAAGACTACAATAAATCCTGTGTCTTGGGGGGTCAGGGGTTGTTCCATTTCTGAGCAGTGACAGAGAGACAGCTTTCTATAGTTAGGTTTTATTTGTGTATCAACAGCAAACTAAATCCAGAAATAGAAAAGTTAGGAGAATGAGAAAGAATTGATGAAGTGAAGTTCAAAACAATGACAAAAGGTTATGTGAGAACAGAGGCAGTGACTAAAGGTGGAGAGATAAATAACTAGAGAGACAACATTGTCTATCTTATCGTAAATAGTAAAACATGATGGTTTTCTGTTATTTAAGTTAAAATAGAAAAATTGCAATTAAAACAATCGAACTGGATAAGTTAAACAATGACTTATGCCATCTGAGAAAAATGTTACTGACCAGACTGCAGGAAAACCAAATGACTACAGCTCAAAAACATTATATTAAAAAAGACAAAAAAATGGTATAAGAAAATATGTCTATGCAACTACATTTCAATTTACTTATATACTAATTTAAAAAATATATATTTTACACTTAGCTTTGGATATTACAATCATATGTCTATTTTAACATTATGATTAAAAAATAAATCCTGTATTAAACCTCTAAGATCTCTCTGGGAAACTTCTGATACTCAGAAGAAAGAAGTTCTCATAAATATTAAACTTTTTTTCATCATGTTTAAATAAATGTGCTTGTGTCTTAATAGTCGAAAACAAACTTCATTGCTCATTGGCTACTCAAAAATGTCTTTTGTAAACGTGTTCAATTTTTTTAAAAGTTTAAAATGATCTACAAATTTGACAGTAAAGTGTAAGTAAATCTGATCTGTTTCTTCAAATACTGATGCATTCTCAAAATGCCTCCATCCCTCATACTTTATCATGATGTCGTCCATTTTTTTCTACCTGATAATAAGCACCTGAATACATAAAAGATGCTACTCAAGTCTTTCCTGTTTATATTAATGTTTTATTTAGTGTTTTGTATTATCATAATCAAAGTTCCAATAAAAATAACAAAGTGGAATAAAATATACATATCAAGTGACAGCCTGGTTCTGTTACCTGTCCCGCATGGAATCTTGATGTTATGTTAACAAAACAAATTAGCATTTAAATGAGTCCTGCATTTTTATCCTTCAAGGTTATGTTGTTATGGATATTAAATTAGAGTGTGTGGAAAAGTGTGTGCGCATGTGGGTAACTGTGTGTTGTTCATAAGCTTCCAGCCAACAAGTCCCCAAGAGAGATGTGGGAGGTTTGCTGGTTTGTGGTGGTGCTGGTCTGAGAGTGAAGTGGAACTCGGCATGTTCCAGTGTTTGTGGTTTAAATGCTTTTGGGAAAGCCTTACAGGCATTTTCGAAGTGTGGAAAATGTAACTCCTATTTCTCTAAATCCATAAAATCATTGCTGTTGAACATTTCCTTGAAGCAACTCGGTCTGACAGCTTCTTTTTGTTTGTTTTAAAACAGTCACACACATGCACACTTGTTTCATCCATGAGTTGGGCTGCTCAAGTTTATTAGGATGTGGCTGAACTCATATGGAAGCAGTAAAACAAACGATTTTGTTTGAAATGTTATAACAGCAAAGCTACATTGCTTCAAAAACTTAAAGTGTCAAAGGATCAATTTGCAGTTTATAAAACAAACTTTAAACAAAGACTTTGTTAAAAGCGAGGGATTACATTTCACTTTTTTTTTCTTTAATGAAAAAGTTCTTAATGCCTTTGTTGCAACTGCCCTCACGGGTGGATAAGGCTGTTTGTGGGTGAAAAATGGGCAAATCTGTTCAGAGCATGCAAGGGGCGTTAGTGCTGTTCAAATGAAAGGTGCACTCTTTGAGTACCTGTTGCAAGCATCCTGGCTGTAAGAAATTAGAAAGAGTGTAGTGTGTGGGCATCCTACGGGCACATATGTATCACACACCCTGTGCACACAGCATTTGCCCACGGTTAGTACGGAGCCAGTGTGTGCCTTACTAACGGCTGGAGTGTTGCATGCGTAAAGAACACCATACAACAGCATCTAAGTATGTGTAACTTACATTATTCTGACAAATACTACCTGATACACTTATCACACACGACAATGATACCATCCATTTTCATGAAATCCCTTAAGGTCGCACGAGCCTCAAGGGAACTGCAAGGCACACCAGTGCTCCTCTTAAGGTGCAGCCCTCTTCTGTACGACCCCAGGTCTGCCTGCCCAGCGATGGGTTCTTGCGTTACTATGACAACGGGCTGCACCACCAATCAAATAGTCAGCTTTTAGAGAAAAATTTTTATAAAATCCAAAAATAACAACAATAAAGTACTAAAAATTGACTGAATACTAATTTCTTTTGTAAGTGACTGTGGTATAAGTGGCGAAGTGTGCATTTTCAGAAATTAACGTAGAAGCCTGAACTGCCCACCGCAAGCAGAAGACCGTTGCTTCTATCGTCTAAGTAATTTGCGTTAGTAAATAACGCGCTAATTTTTTTTTTATTAATCGTGTGCACAAACGAGTTAACAATGACAGCCCTAGCTTAAACTTAAACCAGGTGAACTTTGACCAATCAGGGATGGATTTAGTTACGTATGGCTAGCATCCTTTTCAAAACACAGAAGTACCAACGGTTTGAAAAGTTATCATGAAGGAGAAATTACCTGCGGTTTGTGCCCAGCTGGAATTATATGTCAACAAGTCTTTCATATATCAAAATGGAGCTGTCAAAGAAAAAGCCTGGAGCAAGATTCATGAGATTTGCACCACTTTAACATTTCACTCCAACCCTCTTCCAACTGTGAAGGCATGTGCTAGTATCAGGCTGTGAGTACCCTGTGTGAACACTGCGCGCTAAAAGCGAGTTCAAAATCCTACGCGTCAGACTGCCAGTTAAAGCTACCTTTTTTTTGTCAGGCGATATGGGATGGACTTCCGGTTCAGGACATCGATGTCTGCAGCCAGGTCCTCTCTGCTGAAGTGCTTCAACAGACAGTTTCACTTTCTGAAATAAGTTGCAGCAAGTGTAGGAGGACTCTGATATTGACAGATGCTGTTTTGAATAAACATGCAAAGCTGCGTGCTACTCTGCCACACATTACACAAAATGAAAAAAAAAAAAACAATACACTAGGATTCAGACATAGGATAACATCCTCTTCCCACAAATTACAACATGGTGAATTCACACCTAATCTTTGAAGCAAACTAATCTCCCCTTTAATATAGATGACACAAAAACTTGCTCTAAAACTTGCTTTAAATCTACCTCTTGCCAACTCAGCAGCCATAAGAAAACTAGGATTATCTTGCAAGACGGGGGATATGTTCAATCCTTATTCTTATGCCAATGTATTGTTTTTATTATTGTGTGCAACAGTAAATATCTATGATAATACAGCAGCTTATGAACTCTTTAAAAACACAGGATACCATGGGGAAAAAAACACTCACACATTCAAACATGCAAACACCTTCCATATTCTCATACATTTCTGCAAAGTAATGACACGGCAAGTGGGAATGTAAGCAACAAGTTTGGCAATTCTATATGTTGTTTGCATCAATTTAATCAGGTTTTGTTATATTTTTGTAGCTTATCAAAGTTACTATTAAAGAACTGGCGCATGCATCTTTAAGTCAAAATACTTATTTCCTGGCAAGAGAATATGCAAGTATTTTCTTTAACAAAATGGTTTGCAGACCTTAAGAAAGATTTGGTCGTGTTGTTACATTGTTGTCCACAAAATGTAAAGAAAAAAAAAGAATTTTATGCAATCTAATTATGCATGCAAAGCTTTTGTTTCCATACTTTCAATAATGTTCTTAGTTTTAGCTTTTTTTTTTAAAGATTTTAGGCAAATTTCCTGCATGTCTGTGGTCCAGCAACACCCTTTTATCCTTTTATGTTGTCCAGTGATTTGATACCACATGCACAGAGCTCCATTGATTATGGCCATGTGGGCATGGTTACAGCTGGCTTGCCTCCTGCCTATTAATCCATCTGAAACTGTAGCTGCACTTCAGATCACAATTCCGACATTCCAAGACCCACTGATCCATCACAGGGATATCAACCTGGAAGCACTCAACCCTTCACCCCCACCAGCAAAATATTTCCTGAATTCTCCCTCCACCCATCACCCAGCCAGACATTTATTTATTCAGCATTGGTAACCAGTGCAGCGTGAATTATTCTGAAATTATTTGAGTTTGTGGAGGTTGATTTAAAACATAGGGTCTGCTGAGGGGTTTTGTATGTTCTAATAGGCTGGTGACAGGAAATATAAATTAGCTAAGGAAGGGGAATTCTCTTTGAAAGCTGCTTATGTCAGATGCAATTTTGTTATTTAAAATTTTCATTTGGAAAACTCAGCCTTCCAAACAAAAACATGAATTTTAAATTTACAGATAATGGTGCTTAGCTCATAACCCTTTGACTTATTCCCGAAAAGGGTTTTTATTAAGTTTATTAAGATTTTAATTAAATTTTAATTAATTTAAAATGGGAGAAATTTACCTAGAGACCCACTCTGATCATCTTTTTATCTATTGTAAAAGCCTGCAGTGGTCTTTTAATTATAATTATCCCCTTTTAGCCAAAAAAAAAAAGAATGTTGTTTTCTAGGACATAGTTTCTGCAGCACGTCAGTAGTTCATCAGATATTCACCTGAGTTGTTGGCAGGACTGTTAGCATGGAGGCAGCCCAGACCCATGTCTCATCAAGCCCATCTGTTTACACGCTAACTTACAGCCCCTCACATCCCCAACCTAACATTAGCAGTGCAGCAAAAATGGCGAGCAATATTGGAGCTATCCAGCTGTAGAGTTTTGACTCAAATGTCAGCTCAAACAAGGAAAATGAAAGACGTTTATGAATCTATTTGTCCTCTAGTGGGTGCATCAGAATAGAGTGGAGCAGGGATGATGGAGGATGCTGATTGTAGCTTCAATGATACAACTATAAGCTTTGTCAAAACAGCACTCTTTCATCTGCACCTGATTCACAACTTGAATTAAGAACTGCTCGAATTACGAAGATTATAGCTTAATTTTCTTTTATTATGACCTTCATTTAAAAAAAATGCCACAAGAACATGTTAAACACACGATTTTTTAACCGAGTGGGTCTTTTATGTATCTTGTTCTGTCTTAAATATTATTTTTCAGAGGATTATTTTGAAAGAAGTTGCTTGTTGCAAAGTTAATTACAAATATCATGTTATAAGTGTAATATACGTCCTCTCTACTTATTCCACTACATTCCTATCTTTCTCTCAGAACCCCCAATTCATCTTAGTATGCACTCACACAAGCACACTTTGCTTCACTTACATGCAAAATGCAAAAGACTTGAACCTCTGTAGTGCTTGAAGTCAACATTTTTGTCTGAGGATCTGCTCAACCTGACAACTTAGTTGATAGATTGCAACTGTATAGTTCCACTTCCGGCTGATTGATAGCACTTCTCCCTAAAATGCATTCATTGGAGGTCACAGTATTGGGCACATAAACATATTTTTTCTTTCTCAAATGATCCTGTGAAAACAGAGACTTCTTTGTGTTCTAAAAGTTAGAAGAGTGCATTTTTCTGAGAATGTTGTGCTTACCAGGCAAAGGATAGAAGAGTTTTTTCTTCTAATCATTACCTTGAAACTTTAATTATTCCAGAGGAGGAGTGGAACTGTTTTTTGTTTTTTTTGTTTTTTGTGGAGGGCTTTCTTTGTGTTCAATAAAACCTGAGTTTTCCTCCATCTTGTCCTGGTAATTATTCATCTATCCATGTTTTAAAACTCTCCTGTTATTTTAGTCGGTGCTTTTTCTTTGTTGCTCTGATGTTTGTTAGTGCTACCAAACCATTCCAAACATAGATGTAATTTAAAGCATAACTTGAAAGAAGGAAAATTAATTAAGGTTGTGTATTTCATGCAAAGTAATAGTTTACAGAGTTGTATTAATAAGAAAAAAGTTACACTTAAGATCAAGCTCTTTCAATAAAAAAAAACTAGAACCACAATTAGTGTTTAATAACCATGTTTAAATTAAGCTGTAAACTGAAAAAAACTTGAAAAATCTTTTAGGATAAGGTGGCCTTTTGTGTAAAGAGTTCTAATTTTAAACACATGAAAAATTACCAAAACAATAAAAGTGTTGTTATGTTACTGTATAGTGGTGGCTGGCTTTTACAAGCCTTGCTTTCACATTGAGAGACAGAGTTAGGGGAACATGTTTACGGTATCGAAAAATGTTTCAAAGACCCACTGCAATTAAAATCTTTTTTTTTTGGGCGTTTTTGACCTTTTTTTGTGGCAGTTTTTTTTTTCATAATGGAGACAATAAATATCTAAAAAAAAAAAAGCGGGCTGCACAGTGGAGCAGTGGTTAGTGCTCTTGCCTCACAGCAAGAAGGTTCCCGGTTCAAGTCCTGGTTGGGGGACTTGAAACAGTGTCATCAATGGGGGACCTTTCTGTGTGGAGTTTGCATGTTCTCCCCGTGCATGCGTGGGTTTTCTCCGGATACTCCGGCTTCCTCCCACCGTCCAAAAACATGCTTCAAATGTTAATTGGTCACTGTAAATTGTTCCTAGGTGTGAATGTGAGTGTGTATGGATGTGTGATTGTGGCCCCTGCGACAGACTGGCGACCAGTCCAGGGGTATCCCCTGCCTTCGCCCATGAGTAGCCGGGTTAGGCTCCGGCAACCCCGTGACCCCGAAAGGGAAAAAGCGGTTTGGAAAATGAATGAAAAAAAGCTTAATTTGCATTTCTGAGCATTTCTTTTTTCAAATCGTTGTGAAATAAGGAGCAGTTGAAAAAATGCTTTTTGGAAAGCTTTTAAGTGGGATAAGACCTATAAAGGCAAAGCATGAGCTCCTTGCTCTGCTCCACTCTGATGCTTCCACTTGCAGACAAATAGATCCATGTACGTCTTTGTTTTCCCCATCCGAGCTGGCATCTGGCTCAAAACTGTACAGCTGTATGCTTCAACATTGCTCGCTGTTTTTATTGCACCAGTAAACTAGGTTGGGGGTATGAGGGGCTGTAAGCTAGAAGGAGAGAGAGAGAGAGAGAGCAAACAAAGGGATGATGGGAAATGAGGCAGGCTTCCTCCACACCAAGTCCCACAACTCAGAGGTGATTTTATAATGAACTCTTGCCTCTCCTGCCAAACTACAAGATGTCCTAGAAAACAACACAGTTATTATTATTATTTTATTTTGGCTAAATCATAACTAAAAAGACCACTGGGAATACAAAATATTAAAACTGATCAGAGTTGGACTTTAAATAAGTTGTCAATCTTCATATTTCTATCTAAGCTTGAAAATGTAAAGCATTTGTCTTCAGGATTAAAACTGTCAGTACCTAGAACAATGGTCCTAAGGGCAGATCAGTTTTTCACTTGAACAAATGAGCATGTGTTCACATTTGAATTTTGAGTCATCTGACAATGCTGAGTTCGTCATAAGTGAAAATAAATTATTTTTCCTTTGTTCGTTTCTATTAAACATTAATTTTTGACAACATTTGACTCCACCAGTATTAGAGTAAGCCTGTCACCTGTTGCACACAGCCTACTCACATTGAAGCTCATCTGGTGTGGTAGCTGCTCTGGGATTCTGCCGGTCTGTCAGTTGTGTTTTTACTCCTACACACAAGATTTCTACAACTGAGCTTTTCCCTTTGGATTTCCCTGCAAGCTGTCAGATAACATAATGTATTTCTGGCATAGCCAACGCAGATTTTCCTTTCTCCCGCAAAAATGCATAGGTAAAGCTCAAGTTCTCTATAGCGTGCATAAGAGAATTTCCTGAGAAACAAATGTATGCTCTTTAGCGCAATGGTCCAGACCAGAGGCCCTTTGTCTAAGGTTGAACTCAAAAGCCTATACTATGGGATGGATTCAGAATTCCCATAAAGCAAAAGATTGCTGTGTAAACTCAAAGGCATAACAAGCATTTATCTGGCAAATTTCAAACGCTTGAGTGTTAAACAAAAGCGACTATTACACTTGTTTTATGGAATTGCCTTCGTTCCCCTGTGGGTACCAACAATTGCAATGCGGTTCTTCTGCACTTCTTTTTAAGTGTCTCTTTGGTTGTTTTTAGTCTGTAGAATATCTGACCAAAAAAAAACTGGTTCCCTGTTCAATGGATCTGACTGGTAAATTAATTGACCTTGAATACAGAGTGGGGATAGGCAACTCCAGACCTCAGGGACGCAGTGTCTGCATGATTCCCAGATATCCAAGCTCTACTTATGACTGATTACCTGGTTCTGGTGTGTCTAGCTGATTAGAACATTCCAGAGCATGGTATGTTGGAAAACATGCAGGAATGCAGCCCTCAAGGCCTGGAGTTGCCTATCCCTGATTTACAGGGAGTTTACCAGGTTACCCGATTATGTACAAACACAGAAGGTCACCTTTACCAGTCCTTTTCTTACTTATCTTTAGCTTCCATTTTTTTCCATTTGCATTGTAGAATTCCCATCAGATACTAAGTTTTAATGATGAAGAGAGACTGTCGTTTTCCTTTTTAAATTCTTGTTTAGTTTCAGAGTAATGTCAAAAGACAGAGTTTTACACACATTACAATTGTTTAAAGTTTAAGACTACTTAAATCAATACATAACTAGAAGTTACATTTCATGATGGTTTACTAAAATCCCATCCATTCATAGTATAGATGCATTCCCACAGCAGATTGTATGACATGGCTTCCTTCTCAGTGATACTCACCTGCTCTACACACGGTGTTCCTGGGTCCAAAAACACCAGTATAATTCTTTTGTTTCATTGTGGGGGAGAGTTGATCTAAATCAAGCTTCTGAAAGCTGCATGCATTTGAGTCTGAGATATTTCCTGCCATCTGACAAAGACAGAGGACACAAAAGAAAGACAGATCGGTTTCACTTCCATATGCTTCTCTTCCTCCCTAAGCCAAGTCCTCACATCCCTCTGCTCTTCCATCCGGAAATACATGATCTATACTGGATGCACAACCGGATGATAGCAGGTCAAGCAAAAGACTAGTGAAACCCTCATCTATAGTTTCAGTAAATAAGTATGTAGAGAGAGCAGAACAGACTGGCTTTAGGGTTTCTTAAGCTATTAAACCAACGCATGCCGGTCCATAGTCCATAAACTCTAGAAGTGCATCATTGTTCTGGAACAAAAGTACAGGGAATTATGGGCAAACAAGTGTTTTTTTTTTTTGTTTTTTTTTTTTTGGGGGGGGGTAGAACTAGTCAAATATGCACTAACTGTAAAAGCACTTCTATATATTTAAAGTCCCACTCCACACTCTATTGTAAAATCGATCCCAGTGGTCTTTTTATTATGATTATCCAGTTTTTAGCCAAAATCAAAAAGTCTGTGTCGTTTTTTTTAAAGTACAGTTTCTGCAGAGCGGTAGTAGTTCATCAGGAATTGGCTTCAGAGTTGTGGATGGGACTGTTGGCGCGAATGTGACCCTTCACTGATATCCCATCATTCCTTTGTTTAAACACTCTCCTGCTAGCTTACAGCTCCTCACTACCCTAAGCTAACATTACCGGCGCAACAAAAACAGCAAGTAATATCAGAGCTATCCAGCCGTACAGTTTTGAGCCACATGGCAGCTTTTTCAAATGGTGGGTTGTTATCTGCTCCAGTTTCACCACAATTTGAATCAAAAATACTCAGAAACGCAGTTTTAATCCCAAATAATTTTAAACATGTCTTCCAGTATGCGAAAATTGTTAAAAACACCAGAAACATGAGTTTCATTGGAGGAGGTCTTTAAATATGTCACTAAAAATCCCCAAAAGTCAGGAATTACCTCAAGTAACAGTACCCAGTTTGTAATATTTAGCTAACAAACGGAAAACCTTCAATACAAATTCCTAAGTTCATTCATCAATTTCCCAAACTAAATGAAAGCAATAAGTACAGTTTTAGGATTTTTCTCCATATACACCAGTGTCATCCCTAAATGGTTACTGTTGGGCCAGTTATAAGCCAACAACCCAGACCACAACAATCATTCAGACTCTCTTATCAAAGTCTTAACAAACGCCAGCCCAAAGAACCAAAAAAGGAATAACAAAACAACAAATTACCTGACAAGGAAGAACTGAAAACCAGACACTCAAATACATTGTGAATAATTAACAACTTGCACCTGGTGTGACTGTGACAGGGTGAAAACACAAAACCTGAAACAAAAGCTAAAGAACGAAGAACAAAAACTAAGAAAACATAATGG
The DNA here is from genome assembly GCA_036245035.1 of Adrianichthys oophorus. NCBI lineage: Eukaryota > Metazoa > Chordata > Actinopteri > Beloniformes > Adrianichthyidae > Adrianichthys > Adrianichthys oophorus. The sequence continues at coordinate 15,484,848 of BSAI01000104.1, read as the reverse complement.
AAAACAAACAAGACAATCCTCATTTTAACTGTTCCCAGCAAAGAGAGACACAAAAAGGGAGGTCAAATGTAACAGTTAAAGGGTGTGAGGGGCTGGAGAGTAAAGTGACAAACTCCAAAGGTGAATATGAAAAATATAACTATATTACAACTTTCATGGATTCTAAGTTACATCTGTTTTTTGTGCACTTATAAGCAGGTATTTGTAAAGTTTATTTATTTTTTTGTAATATACTTACACAAAAAATCTTTAATGCAGGAACTGTTCAACATTATCACCTTAAACTGCAGCCTCAAGCTGCATTTTATTATTCTCATGGGGGAACCAGCATTGAGTGTTAATTGGTTCCAAAGCGAACCATAACACGGATTTCACCGGCGAAAGTCCATGTTTACCACCAGAGGACTGTAATGAGTGTTTTGCTGATAAAAAAGCCAGGTGGATAATTGATGTGGTTACTAAGTGGCTAATTTGTATTCTTTATGCATACCAAATTAAGCAAAAGCAGAGTTAGGGGTAAATTAGATGAGTTGGGGCAAACTGCTGCTTAAAATGACAACGACACCTCAGGAGGAGGAGTATCTTGTAAGACAAATAAAAGGTGGAAACAAATGTGTGGACATAAAGAATTTCAGCATGAGCGTCTGTGTTTCTGTCAAGCTTCGAAATTTGGAATTTAAAAAGAGTGTCAACATAAAAAAAAATGAAATTACTTTATTAATACTGCTAGACCTAATTAAATTTAACTAAAATTAGTTGTTTTAAAAATAGTTGAGGAAAATCTGAACACTATCGATGGTATTTTTCTATATTTCAACCCAAATATTGACCTCAACATGAAAGTTTTGAGTTTTATTTTAATAAACGAGCATCATCACAAATGTTTGTAATAGTAGTAACTTTAGATATTACTTTAAAAAACTTAAAGGAAATGGCCAAAGTTACTGTAGATTGAGATTTCCTGATCATACTTTTTTAACATTAAACACATGTAGGAATATACCAGATGTGTTCATTGCAAAATAATTGTAAAAAAAAAAATCACCTCTTGAATATTTAAAAAAAAAAGAGCATGAGTATGACTTTTTCTTGTTAGCCTCTCAGAAAATGTGGCTAATTGGCTCTTTTGTAGGAGCAAGTGAAAGAAGGACATTATTGGACTTAAGCTTAAGCATTGTTACCTGTTTCCTGCAAACACCATACATTTTATTTCTACTTATTTAAAAGTATACAGGGTTTTATGTGCTGTGGGAGTATCCTATTAACCTGTTTTACAGGTTTATAGGTTTATACAGTGAAGTCTAAACTGTACGGAAGAAAAAGACTCTCAGGAACCCAGGTGCTCTTTGGTGCTCTGTTTTTGTGACAAGTGTTGTAAGGCCGAATTAACCAGCTGGAAAACACTAGGTTGCTTTAGACATGTACATGTGGCTTTTGTTTTAGCTGTAAAAAAACATGTTCCTTATAACCTTTAGATACCCTTGTTTTCTAAAAAAAAAAAAAGACAAATATTGTAGCATGATGTATTCATGACCCTGGGTCATATTTCTCCTCATCTGTTTGTTTATTACTTTTTAAGTTTCTGTCTCTGTGAGTTGTTGAGCTATGTTTCTTTAGGTGATGTTTTGCTCTAATGTTGGTGTTAGTCTGATATCATAAGACTGAAGGGCTTCCACTGCATTCTGTTGGCTGCCTTTTAAAAGTCCAGCTCTCATCAGCATCTCTTCTTACCTCTGGCACTCATGACAGAGAACTAAAAGTCTGTCAGAAAAATGTCCATCCTTCAACTCATCCATCCATCCTTCCATCATTCATCCATTGTTTTTGTGAGAATTCTGATGAGCAAATGTGATACCCTGTTTTAGCTGTTTTCTTTGTTCATAGATTTATGTAAATGCACACCATCTTTATTGATCTAATAGCAACAGCACTGAAAGTCTTTTCTTTTATGGGAAATAAATAGCAGGTTTGGTTTCAATAGTTGCTGTCTTTTTTTGGGAATTTTTCTTAAGCAATGATAACTCTTTAATGGAGAGTTTCACGTCATTTTGAGATGATTTTTGTTTCCGATTTGCTTACGCTCCATCAGATATTGTAGTGCTCCCTTCACAAACCCCAAAAAACGGCATCCAACTCTATCAAGGAACTATGTGTGTTAAAAATAAGTGATGTGGTAGAGTTTAAAAACCTTCAAAGAACTCTAATTTCTACAAAGGAGTGATAAAACATATAGATTTGTAGACTCTAGTACAAATACTTCATTAATTGGAGTAGAAAGAAAGATAGAGTGCAGGAAAAGGGGAGACCTGCTGTCAATTCCTCTTCCGGTATGAAGAATCACAGAGTTCCTGTGCCAGATGCTGGCGAGGATCATTAGGCATGCAGCTAAAGGAGAGGCGCTTACCTGAAGGGGAGAGCTGTGTACCAAGCCCAGATGCCCAGGAATAAGAATCTCCCTGGGACTCTTAAGCTAAAAGAAGAGCACTGAGCCTCGCTCAAACAGATGAAGCTAAATAAAAGCAAGGCAATTTATAGTGTGGCAGCCACTCCACTTGTCACTCTTCACCCTGCCTCCTCTTCATTTGACCATTTTTTAAGGCAGCACTATAAGCCCACACAAAGAAAAACTGAACTAGGAACAGAAGTGAGGCTAAAGCAAGCCAAGAATAACTTCTGCAGCTGTTCATAAAAAAGAAATGATGTTATGGAGGCATTTGAGTGTTGCCAGTAGGCTGTCAAAGAATTTTGACTTGTGTTTAGGATGAAGAAACTTTGAAATGTGTCACGTCTTGTTGTTGATTGTAACGTTCCAACAACATAGGAAAACACGTCTGTCAATTTTATTTATTATCAATACCTAAAATTACCCAAAAAAGTAATTTTGTTCAAAAGCAAATCTATAAAATAAGAAATTAGATACATTCATTCAGGAAAATGACAGATATGTGTGGCCCTCAAACACAAAAAAACCCAAACCAAAACAATTCATTCCTTTATGAGCCCTCACATTCACTTTGTTTCCCAAAAGTACTGGAATGAAAAAAGTACCTTAAAAATTAAGTATTTTAGAATATCCTTCTTAGAAACAAAGAAAATGTTTGTTTTAATTTTAGTGATTTCCTGCTTTTTTAGAGCAAAAACAATAAGTTACAATTTTGAAACTAGCAAATCGAATATATCGAATGTATGGTGGACAACAGAACAGTTTTAAAATGCATAAATACACAACCTCTTAAAAATCAAAACAGGATGACAATTTTAACTCAAAGGGTAATTTGTGCTTTTGAAAATATGGCTACATTTTAAAACAAAAAAATGTTTTTGCCATTGGTTGACACATGGTGCCCCATGGTGGTGTAGTGATTAGAGAGAATATCCCTACTGGGTCATTTCTGTTTCAAGTTGCTATGTTCTCCTTGTGAATGTGTGGGTTTTCCTCCTGCAGTCCATGGCCATGCTTAACAGGTTCATTGGTGATTCTAATTTGTCCCTTATAGATGAGTGTGTGCCAATGTTTGTTTTTGTGTGTGGCCATGCAATGGACTGACAAACTGTCTAGGGCAGGGAAAGGCAACTCCAGGCCTCAAGGGCCGCATTCCTGCATGTTTCCCAACATACCATGCTCTGGCATGTTCTAATTGGCTTGACACACCTGAACCAGGTTATCAGTCATAAGTAGGGCTTGAAAATCATGTAGACTCTTGGCCCTCGAGACGTGGAGTTGCCTATCCCTGGTCTTTGTAATACCTTGTCTTATGCCTCTTAGTGGCTGGAATAGGCTCCAGCAACCCCACAACACTGAACAGAAACAAAGGGTGTAGGAAATGATGGAATGGCTGACATATTTATGAAAAATGGTGACAGTGTCAGTGTGCATACCATTTAGAGAAATAACCATGCCTCATAGGGTTATAGCGTTATAGCAGACTGCACATCAGTTTTGTCTACCAGGGAAAGACTGCTCTCTCAGCACCCCCTCAGGGAATCACCTCAGGTCCCAAGATTCTTCTCAAGTGTTTCTGGCACGTTTTAATCACTGAGCTATATGATTTTGATTTGGCCTTTTTAGCAGTTAAATGGCTGACTGGCTTCCTGGCAGATCATCAGTTTTGTTCATCTTTTAAAACAGGCAGGTGTAGTTTATGTTTTTTTTTTCCTATTATTGAATAAAAAAGTACTACAGTGAAGCCAAACAAAAGAAAGGGACGGAAAATTCCCCTGTTGGTAAGTAATGATGAATCTATCAGCTCAGACTGTTTAGATAAAGGAGGGGAAATTGCTCTTTTATTACATTTCATTCTTTTCCTTAATTCCTATGCGTTAGCCTCTGGGGAGTATGGGCATCGATTGGTGATTTAATGAAAGTATCTGTTCCTCTCTTCCATTTGTCTCCCCTCTTCCATGTCACTCTGCTTAAAATCCCGCTGTTAATCAGATTTCCAGCAAAAGCCGTAAATGAAACGGAGGTCTTGTGCCAAGGCAGACTCAACAATACCCATCTTTAAGCTGTCCAAATGTTTGGACAATGTTTGGTGCAGTCGATTTAGTGGACTTTCCCAGTGGAGTTCAGCTTAGTCAGGGAAATGCTCCAAAGCACAAAGGGATATGCTAAAAAACAGAAGCCTATAATAAATGGAAATCTATGCATATTTAACCATACTGTACTGCCTAAAGTCAATTTAGAGACATGAAAACAACTAAATGTGAAGTTGGTCTGTAATACTAATGAAACTTGGGTTTCAATGCAACATAAATAGTTGCAGATATTTCTATGGATCTGTTTAATAGCTTTACAACATTCTTGATAATGCATAAAATATCTTGTGTGCATCTTTTTAGAAATAACTTAAATATAGCAGGTGGTATACCTGTTTTGTTTTCAATTTTTTGGGGTGACACTTGCAAGAGGCAAATATGGAACATCTGGATCATGGATTGTCATCATCTGCACTGTCTTTGAACTACTCAGTGTTCACAAGTGCAAGTGAACTCAAGTCCTTGTTCATGGGCAGATCGTGACTTTTTGTTTTTGGTCTGCACCAGAGTTCTCACCTTGCTATATATAATACTCATTTGTGGAGATGTTACATTTGGTGCTCCTTGCTTGGTTTATGTTAAATTTAGGGCTCTAGAAGCATTGGCTACTGGTTTCCAGTGCTCACCTTCTGCCTGTGAAAGAACTGCACCAAAGCCTTCTTTGGAAGCGATAGTAGACAGTTTTATCCTGTTGTTGTGGTCATAAAATGACAACAATGGTGCTGTGGTCAGTGTCTTCTGAAGTTGCTGCCACTCACGCTCATGTCTAACTGTCCATTTAAACTTACAGTCCTTGTGCAGAAGCTCACAATGCATGATATCTTACCTGTTAGATTGGGAATAAATTTATGAAATTGACCATCTCCATAATGCGTAACACACCTGGCTTGTCAGTGGGCCTTGGCATGTTATGTATGGCCTGAATCTTATCTGATCCGGTTATACACCTCAAGCAGACAGTTTGTCTCCCAAGAAGAGGGTATTTTCCACTTCAAACTCACATTTACTTTTGATGAGTTTTAATCCATTCTTCTGTATGCATTTATCACTGCGTAGTCTCTCATGTTCCTGAGCGGTGGAACCTCATATGATGATGTCATCAACGTAGACTCTGACTCCTTCCAAGCCTTTAATGATCTCTTCCATCGTTCTGTGAAATATTCCAGGTGCTGATTTTATTCCGAACCATAGTCTGAGGAAGCAGTGTCTGCCAAATGGAGTGTTACAGTAGCTTGCAAAAGTATTCATACCCCTTGAACTTCTAATTTTCTCACAAATATGACAACAAACATAAATATATTTTATTGGAATTTTATGTGAAGGACCAACACAAAGTGGCACACTTGTGAAGTGGAAAAAAATTATACAAGAGTTCAATTTTTTTTTTCACAGATAAAAAAACTGAAAAGTGCAGTGTGCAAAAGTATTCAGCCTCCATGAGTCAATAATTTGTGGAACCCCCTTATGCTGCAATTCCAGCTGCAAGTCTTTTGGGGTATTTCTCTACCAGCTTTGCACATCTACAGACTGAAATCTTTTCCCATTCTTCCTTACAAAACAACTCAAGCCGAGTCAGATTAGATGGAGAGCGTTTGTGAACAGCAGTTTTCAGATCTTGCTACAGATTCTGGATTGGATTTAGGTCTGGACTTTGACTGGACCATTCCAACACATGAATACGTTTTATTTGAAGCCATGCCATTGTAGCTTTGGCTTTATGTTCAGGGTCGTTCTGTTGGAAGGTGAATCTCCACCCGAGTCTAAAGTGTTGTACAGACTTCAACAGGTTTTCTCCCAACATCGCTCTGTATTTGGCTCCATCCATCTTCCCATCAACTCTAACCAGATTCCCTGTCCCTGCTGAAAAGAAGCAGCCCCAGAGCATGATGCTGCCACCACCATGTTTGACAGTGGGTATGGTGTGTTCAGAGTGATGTGCAGTGTTAGATTTCAGCCACACATAGCACTTTGCATTTAGACCATAAAGTTAAATTTTGGTCTCATCTGACCAGAACACCTTCTTACACGTTTGCTGAGTCACTCACATGGGTTATGGCAAACTGCAAACGGGACTTCTTGTGGTTTTCTTTTAACATTGGTTTTCTTCTTGCCACTCTTCCATAAAGTCCAGATTTTTGCAGTGCACGACTGATAGTTGTCCTATGGACAGATTCCCCCACCTGAGCTTTAGATTTCTGCAGTTCATCCAGAGTCACTATGGGTCTCCTGTCTACATCTCTAATCATTGCTCTTGTTCGGCCTGTTAGTTTAGGTGGATGATCATGTCTAGGTAGGTTTGCAGTTGTGCCATACTCTTTCAGCTAACATCACGCTGAGGATTTCTTCACATGTATGTATTTGATGGTGTTCACACTTTTTGTTTAATTTAGATCTTTTAGGTCCAGACATATTCTCAGCTCTCCATTCTTTTTCTTTGTGAAGACCGTTGAGTGAACTCAGTCTGTGGGCTCATTAACCTTTTGGATCACTCCAAGCATGATCACTCCTTCTTTGGTTCGTCTTTTAGTGGAGCAGGAACTCTGCGTGCTGCATGCACAACTGGTTGTGGACCGTCTTTCAACTGAATTTTATATGTGAGGGCAGAACACCAAACCCCTTGAACACCTCTGAGAAGTTCTGGACCATTGTGTCCACTTAGTCATTTACTGAGTTCATTGTTGGGATGATATGATACACTCTTTTTACAAATTACTTTTCTTCTCAGGCTCTGTCACCTAGAAGTAATTCATGCCTGTCATTCACCACAAAGAACAGGTGATGCACTTTACTGTGGCACTCAGTCTGCATGTCCCCAAACATTTAATTGGCCACCCATTGTAGTCTTTCAGTCCTGATCTATTTTTCTTTATCTGTGGCTTATTTTTCATTGCCTTGACATCAGACATGTTGATGAGATTTGCTTTTGCACCTGTATCTAATCTCATGGTGACTACACTCCCATTTATCAGTGGCGGAGCTACCCACTTATCTTCTTTATTGACATCATCTTCATTGTCCATTTTGTTTTCTTGCTCATTTTCACAATTTACTGTACCAACAAAGCACATGTAACCAAGACCAGGATTCTCAATTAAGTTTACTGTCTTTCCTTTCTTGATTTCTTTTCTTTTGGAGAAACACTGTTTAGCAAAATGATTCTTGCCCTGGCAGCTAGAGCATTGCTTACCAAATGCTGGACATTGTCTAGGCTTGTACTGCGAATCACAGCACCTGCAACTGAACTCATCCGTCTGTTGTGTAGGCCTGGTCTGTGTGCGTCTTTTCTGCTGATACATCACTGCTCTGACCGCTATCACACCAGCGATCACTTAAAGCTACCGCAGCCATCTCGTTGAACGTCTTTACGTGTTTGTGGACGTACAGCTTACTCACCTGACAGATCTTTATGGCGTTAGCTCCGTCTCTCGTACTAGCCTCTCTTTGACCTTATTTTTCTCCAATCTGAAGACAATCTGGTCCCGGATGATGGAGTCCTTCACCGTCGCAAAGTTACAGGACTGTGCCTTTAGATGCAAATCTGCCAGGAAGCTATTGAACGGCTCACGTCCCCTCTGCATTCGAGACCAAAACATGTATCTCTTGAACATCTCATTCTTCTTCGGTGAGCAGTGAACATCAAATTTGCTCAGTACTGCATCAAATTTTTTATCATCACCAGGATTGTCAAACACAGACGTGTTAAATAATTCAGTGGCCTGTGGCCCTGGTATTGTTAGTAATAGCGCCACCGTCATAGCCTCCAACTTTGTTTCGAGTCCCATAGCTGCAACGTACAGGCGGAACTTCTGCTTTAATGTACGCCAGTTTTCATCGACATTCCCTGTCAGCTTCAAACTTTCTGGCGACTTTAGATCCATTATTCATTCATTCATTCATTTTCCAAGCCGCTTTATCCCTTTCGGGGTCACGGGGCTGCCGGAGCCTAACCCGGCTACTCATGGGCGAAGGCAGGGGACACCCCTGGACTGGTCGCCAGTCTGTCGCAGGGGCCACAATCACACACCCATGCACACTCACATGCACACCTAGGGACAATTTAGATTAACCAATTAACCTGTGAAGCATGTTTTTGGACGGTGGGAGGAAGCCGGAGTCCCCGGAGAAAACCCATGCATGCACGGGGAGAACATGCAAACTCCACACAGAAAGGTCCCCCAGCCAGGACTTGAACCGGGAACCTTCTTGCTGTGAGGCAGGAGCGCTAACCACTGCGCCACCGTGCAGCCCTAGATCCAGTATGTCTTTTTATATTTACTCCTGGTACCATGTTATGTTCATGTTTGAAATAATCAGGCCATGTGCAGTAGCACTAACTTTTTTTAAACTTTTTCAACATCAGTCATTCCGGTACAATAACCTCACAGCCAACTGCTCGTGCCACCTAGTGGTGAACAAATTTCACAATTTACAATCACAACACCTTGTGGAAGCAGTTAATCCAATAATTTGTGACACAACGATGGTGCATTAGGACCATGGGGAAAACAGCTCATTAGTAGTAGATTTTAGAACATGCTGGTTTTCTTTCTTAAGCAAATATATAAGATGCTTGGATGATACTAGCAACTTTGATCTTTTTTCTCCTTGTCCACCGCTTTTGTATTTCTGTATCCTCCTTTCATTTACCTCTTTACCATCCTTCTTACCTCCTGTGTTTTGTCTCTCTTCTCTGGACAGAAACAAATTAAAAATAATAATAAAATACAAATAGTATAATCTGTTCACAACAAGATGTTCTCAGCTACAGTCTTTGTAGTTGTCTCAAGTTGCTTGAATTATTGCTTAAGCCTTGTGAGGCTGCTATCATACTACTGCATGTTGAAAGGCCAGATGCAAGCTTTGTCAAAGTAGTTTGACTGTCCTGAAATGACACTTCAGGAGAGTTGAAAACCTCTCATCCATTTTCTTATTCATCCCAGCTTATACAGAAAGGGTCGTATCTGACGTGGACTAACGTAGACTAACACTTCAACTCTCTGTGGTTCACCAAGAGTTTCTTCTGTGCCTTTTCCAGCCACCATTTGTTTCTTCTGAAGCATTTTGGAAGCATTCAATTTAGCGTTTTATTAAATAACCTCTAAAAGATTTTCCTTTTCTTTCAGCTTTTATGAGTTCTGCACAAAGTTCCACACAATAAGCCAAAATGTATCAATTACTCCACTTCGCACATTCAGCTGTCCCCCATGGTCAAATTATTCAAACTCCTCATAAAAAAAAATATTGTATTTGAAGACATGAAGGTATAACACACTCCACACAAGATAATGATACTTGTACTCTACACAAATAGCCTAAAAAGCCTTTTATAAGGTGTATTTATTCAACTATGCAATTTTGTAATACCATCTAGTTATAGAGTTTAAAAAAAATTTGGCTTTCAAACACTGATTATACTGTAAAAGATTCTTTAAGAGACATTAGGCTTTTTTTTTTCGCAGCAGATAAGCCACAGTTGGGCTGGCATGAGAGCTAATCATCACATTGTTCCTGATGAATAGCCAGCCAAAATGATTATAGACTCTACAAAAACTCTTAATTAGCAAAATCTCTTCCTCAATCAAGTATCTAAATTGCATTTGTACAGTTCAGTGATTACTGACCACAAGGATGATTCGTGAGCTGTGAAGAATACGCTGGCCCATAAATGGTCCCACTGAATGGCTGACCACTCCCTGAATGAATCATGTTCTAATAATTAAATTGTGTGGCATACCAAGAGTGTTAACTTTAGTGGATGCGCACCAAGTGATTCTGACTTCTTAAAGGGCTTTTAAAGAAATTAAGTGATGGGCTTAGACAATAATTTCTCTTTTCTGGGTCATTGATTGTTCTCTTTTTGGCTCCTCAAGACACATTTTACTCTTCCACTTAAGATTTATATTCTGGGACCCTTGGCTTCATGTCTATAACCTCAGACTACTCAAGCCTGTAAAATATGCATTGCACCGCATTGATGTTAATTTTCAAATGTTGTATTTGAAATGTTTAGCCTAAGCCAATTTTTCCGAGTTTTTACTTTGCTGTTTGAAATAACTAATCCACTTGAATACTGCAGATGAATTTGACAGAATGATTACGTACAAATAGATCTACCTAAAAACCTTTTGTTTGTATTTTTTTTTTACATAGTGTACAAGAACATAGTGCAAATTAGCAATTCAGTATAAAGAAAGTAAAATTAAACATTTTAAACTACCAAAAACGTCAAAACATTTTACATTTTTCAAAATTAAAGCCTGTAAATGAAGAATACCCAGAAGCAGTCTGTTTTTTTTTTTTTTTTTTAGTTATTTACTGTAATTCCTTGTCCCAAAGTATAGCACAATATAGAATAAGGTTAGGAATTAGGCTCATCAGCAACAGCAAATTTATGTCTCAATATATCACAGTGACTATGTTTGACAATAAATCAGAATTTGACTATATGGATAAAGTGTGCCTATCTATCAAATTTTGCAAATTCTCACCTTTATTTGAATGATCATTTTCTGCCAAAGGTTTCACTTCTATCCTGCTAATGGCAGTGCTTAACCTTTAAAATGACAAGCTAGTCCCAATATCCTAAAGTACACCAAAAAATATTGTAGACGTTTTCATGATCCTTGTCTTGGTTGCAGGATTTAAAGAGATGATGTTGTATGAACTGAGAATGTCAAAACTGGACATTGTGGCACTTATCATTTTTCTTGCTGGGCCGACAGTTTGCCAGGAGCTGGCTCTCTAACTGAACACCCTGCAGGATTTGAGACCAAAGTTTTTCTTGATAAGTAAGTAGAGCTGTAAACCAGCACCATCCGTCATCTTCAACCCTTCACTCCTGTTAAGTGATACATCTCCCAAGCTGTTTGTATCAAAAATTTCTCATAAAGACAGATTAGGGCTAAATCAGAACTTTCATCTCCTGAGATCCCCAACGTATCATCAAAAAATAGCTCTCTGGAGCTGAGGAACCAATGATGGACGAGCATTTCCCGCATAAGGCCGAAGTATCCTGTGTGCCATGAAGCTTATTTTATAGAGTCTGTGATAGATGTTGAGAGAAACTTAAGCGGCCCTTGTGCTGGTGTCAGCATCTGACCCCTCTGCAGTGAATACGCTATCAGAAAGAGAGCACAATGAAATACAAAATGGGACTTGCATGCCTGATAGTCTTGTGCAAACTATGTACCATTCCAGCTATAGGTACTATATGCCATCTGTAAAAGTAACATGAGAGCAAAAAGAATGGTGATATTGTCATTTAAACCTCTGATATTTCAACCGTAAAATCTTTCTTTAGATAATCTCTGATTTTAAATACAGGAAGGTTGAAAGGTTCAGCTTTATTTTTAGATGTAAACTCGAATTTAAAGAATTCATCATATTTTAGTAAAAATACATTCACAAGCAAAGCTTGTGTCTCATTTTTACTGCTTTCCTGCCAAAAATATGAAGATGTTTTCCATCATCAAAGTTAATCTTTTAGGAAGGGGTTGGAGACCCATTGGAACAATAACCACACTGCCCTCCACACCCCCTTTATAATATAGACACTGCCCCAAATGAGCAGTTGAGGTTGTCATGTGAAATTGAGACCTATTGGTTGTAATCAGAAAAGGCGACAGGACTGTCCCCTCGGAGAGCAGGTCACCTCTACACCACCTTCCTCCTGTTCTGCTCTGTTCAGCCTTCATGAGTCCCATGTTTTATTCCCTATTTCTGTCTGCTCACATTGGCCTTGTCATTTTTCACCCCGCTGACTGATTTCTGGTTACACTGTTGAGCTTATCCCTTTATACGGCTCTTAGCCCTGTCTGGCTTTATGACATTATTACATGCCTTTATCACTACCATCAATACTCCTATTCTCATGGTGGAACCAGACTTTGAGTGCATTGGTTTAACCCACAAAAATAAAAATTAAAAAAGAATTGGATTGACTAGTTTTTTTGGATGAATTGGACCACATAATCACACACCCATACACACCTGGGGCAATTTAGAGTGATCAATCAACCCCTGAAGCCTGTCTTTGGACTGTGTGAGAAAGCCGTGGGGGCCAGAGAAAACCCACGCATGCAAAGGTAAGGACGTGCAAACTCCACACAGAAAGCTCCCAGTTGAGACTTGAACCAGGACCTTCTTGCTGTGAGGCAAAAGCACTTATCACTTTGCCACTGTGTAGTCCTACGCCAACATTATAACTGATTCAAGTCCATGAAATGTGTTGCCTTTACAGACGTTTGCAAACCAGCTCAAACGACATTGCATCACCTTGTTGAAATGTAACCTCTGTGGAAGCCATAAGGACATACTTTGTAGTGCCCTAATTGTCTTTTTAGACAATTAACTTTATTTTCATGTAAAGAGAAATATACATGGTATGTGTACCCATTTGCTCTGTGAACAGTTTGATTCCATCACAGTTCAGTTCCTCTACTAGATACCTGGGAGCTTGAGGGTCCTAGGTAGAATTGTTCCAGTTTCTAGGATTGCACTTTTCTGGACATCTATCGGATGTCGTTCCTGTCGTTCTACTGGAGCCATTCTCCCAGTTTTGGGGGTAAAAGCTCAGAGACAGCCACATCATTAGTAGATGCCACTCTTGATGATGACATGATGAATTGATTTGCAGTTGGCCTCTAAGGTTGTTTTCCACATGCCCATTGAGTTCCTGAGGAAGGTTTTCTGTGTCCTGTTCATGTACAGTTTCAAGCACTCCAGGATCCATGTGTGATCAAGTCATGGGCTTTCTTGCATTTAATTCATGCAGTGCACAAGTTGGTGTCTGGTCTTTCAGACCAAAGTGAATGCTCTATTCCACGGGTAAAGGATTCCAGGCCTCAAGGGCCGGTGTCCTACATGTTTTCCAACCAACCTGCCATTGAAACTCTTTATTGGCATCTGATCCAGGTGATCAATTCCAGATGTGGCAAGGTTTCTAGAAAACCAGCAGGAGGCCGGCCCTCGAGGCCTGGAGTTTGACTCTCCTGCTCTATTCTATCAGTAACTGATGCTTTGCTCTCTTGGTGTTTATTCACTTTCTGGCCAAGCTCTTCAGGTAATCAGCTAAGGCTGTAAGTCTTTGCTTTGCAGTTTTTAATGCCTTAGGTATGGACAGTTGGTTGTACTTCTCAGGTATCCCTTTCTTCATCACACTTTTCCAATAGGTGGTTGACTTATGATCTTTTCCAGCCTGTTTCCAGGGAGGGCATTGCCTTTTGTGTGAAGTGTTTATCTCATTGCCTATTCCAGCTGTTTTCTGCAATAAATATTATCTTGTCATTAAAAATTGTTCATTAAGCTAAATTATTCTAAAACATCCTTGGGCTAAAACTAATGACATTATTTAAAGCTTTATTTATGACTCAGGGTGGCATAAAATAGGGCAAAAACAACAGCATTACAGATATTTTCTTTCTTATTTGATTTCTTATAATATGGAATTTCCACGTCTCCATGTGAACTGTAAATCTGAATCATGGTTTTCGCTCTCATAGCTGTTTTTGTCTTTTATGCTTAATGTTTGTGCAATCAAAACAAAGAAAAATGTGAAAACATGTATCAAAAAAGAGAAAAAATATCATCGAACAATGAGAATAAAAAGCTGATCATTCAGCAGAGGCAGAATATGTCAGTTTTGGTAATTAACTATGCCAATTAGGGCTGCACGGTGGCGCAGTGGTTAGCGCTCCTGCCTCACAGCAAGAAGGTTCCCGGTTCAAGTCCTGGCTGGGGGACCTTTCTGTGTGGAGTTTGCATGTTCTCCCCGTGCATGTGTGGGTTTTCTCCGGGTACTCCGGCTTCCTCCCACCGTCCAAAAACATGCTTCACAGGTTGATTGGTTACTCTAAATTGTCCCTAGGTGTGAATGTGAGTGTGCATGGTTGTGTAATTGTGGCCCCTGCGACAGACTGGCGACCAGTCCAGGGGTGTACCCTGCCTTCGCCCATGAGTAGCCGGGTTAGGCTCCGGCAACCCCCGTGACCCCGAAAGGGATAAAACGGATTGGAAAATGAATGAATGAACTATGCCAATTATTTTTTCTTTTAAAGCAGTTTTGTTCTTTGTCTTGCTTCTTCTTGCTTAGTGCAGACTGATCAACACTCTGTCAGTAGGAAAAGAGAAAATCCAGCACATGTCAAAAGGCAGAAAGAAATCCTTGGTCATATGTGAGGCAAAATTATATTTCACAGACATAAAAGGGTAATCGACTTGCTTTGATAAAATGAAATAAAAAAAATTGGGTTCCAGCACTATTGGTAAAATTTTGAAAGCTGCTCATGAAAATTATTTAAAATATATCTAATTTTTGAATATTTTACAGTGATTTTTTCCTAATTTGCTTGAATGTCTGTATTCTATGCATGCTCTGTTGTTGCATACACACATTAGTTGGTTAATTGAGTGTGGTCACGCTTGTCAGCCTCTTGGTGGATGAAGGAAGTGTCTGTAAGTGATTAGTTGTGCATGTTCATGAACAAGTTGCAGCTTGATAGAAGCGCTGAATTTTAGCATGAGAGGAGCAGAAACTTTGTCTTACACCAGAACCTCCTCAGAGGAGCACTGCACTGGTAGCTATTACTTTTGACATCACACTAATTCTAGTTGCAGTGTTTATTCTTGTGGTTCTGGGGTATATAGAGACTTGCAAAGGTGAGCTGGTTGTAAATTAGTGTAGGTTTGATTTTGACGAACTAGAATTTGGTGGGTTTGATTATCAAGGGACAATAACACAGTTAGACACACCACTCCTGTTAAGACCTCAACACACCATAAAATATGTCCTTACTCTGATCTTACCTGCAATTTAAAAATAATCAAAAGAAGTACTTGGAGTACATAGAATTTATATTTTTACAAAAGTAAAAAACATAAAGATGTAAAAATTAATTCAGCTGAGTGAGCAATGTGAAAGTGTGAATTTTTTTCAATGTGTTTTGCAGCACATGTCTGCCCTCTGCTGGACGCCAAACTACAACATAGCCTTTTTTTAACTTCCCAAGGTTTTTATTGACGTTATTACTGCTAAATTCTGAGAGAATTAGAGAATGAAAACCACAAATGATTTATTTTTTTATTCACTTTGGTGGTATTACGCACCAATAAAATGTTTTGAACTTATGTTAACTTTGTTTGAATAATGACTGATTTAGCTTCCAGCTTTGAGGCTTATGTGACCTTTTGTAAGATCCCAAACTCATCACACTTATGAAAATATATCAAAGATTAGAAACAATATTGATGTTGTTGTATTTATTATTCTTATTCATGAGATTGATTATATCATATTGTGTAATTTTCTTAAATATTAAATTCGTTTTTTCCTAAATAAACACATATTATACACAGTATATATATGCATGAGACTGACCATATGTTTATTTAAATACTGTTTGCTTCATTTTTTTCAAATTTAACTTATTAAAATTACAGAGTGCCAGATATTAAACTTCTGCAGAAAAGGAGTGTTTTTTTTAAATAAAATTTTTAAAAAAAGTTCAACTGTCACCTTTTACATTTAAGCTCCTGTCAGGCAGAGTAGTTGCAAAGAGCAGGCGCATTGACCAATCCATAAGCATGGCTCAGAACAGGACTGAGGGGAACACTAAAGTAGTAAATCACTAGCTCTTGGTTTATTACAGCAAACCTTAAATTATACATTGTATGATAAAAGATGAAAAAAATTGCTTTCTTTTATGTGTCGGAATATCATGTTCTTGAACAATTTAGATGGAAGTTATTTGGGTAAATAAAGAGTTGTGGCAACAATCAGTGTTTTGAAACGTGCTTCAAATGTGGCGGAGTAAACTATGAATGTCCACCCTTCTTCTTTTCTTTGTACATGTGCCAATTTCATGTTTGACTGCCCTTACAGGTTAGTTTAAACTTAGGAAAGCCTTGTGTTACAAGTTTGAGGATAGTCATGTAAAGCTTGAAAGACAGAACGATAATTTGAATTTAATGGAGGAGGCCAGAGGACAAAGAAAATGTCAGTTTTTGGAAAGAAGTAAGAGCTTAAAGAGTTCAAATAAACTATTCCTGCTGGTATGGATGAGAACTCAATGAATTGGATTTTTAGATAAGGGAGTTTATGCACCATGTCATATGTACTAAAGTGCATATTTTTAATTAGGTAAAATACATCAAAGATGAAATCTCAGACAAAACAATTGTGTAAATCTTTACTAAAGCTTTGTAACTAAGTCTATAGGCATGTAATGTTTGATCGTACAGAGCTAAAAAATTTAAGAAATAATTTATTTCTTAAAATCTAACATTTTTTACAGATAGTGATTAATGGTATTTTTTGTACTTATAACTGTTGATTTATTGGTTAATATATGCTCCTATTTTTATTATTCTATTCAAACATGACCAAAATAACTCAACTCTGGCGTGGACTGTGAATGAACTTTGCAAAAAAGCTTTGCGCCAGAAAACTCTTCGTTTTTCATAGGTAAGATATAAAATTAAGTAAAAATATTTGTATCTACTGATCTCTCTTAAAATGGGACTGTTAAATTAGAGAATGTTGCCATCTAGTGACTAAATGGGTTAAAATTTTTGTAATGTTGGACATTAGGTCAATATTAGGTGACCAATATTAGGTCAATATATATATACTGTGTATTTATATATATATATATATATATATTGTTGTTTTTTTTTTTTGTTTGTTTTTTTTGTTTTTGTGTTCGTAGATGACTATATCTTTTATTTGCAATTGCACTGTTGCATTGCCTAAATATGTTTGTCAAGGTTTTCACAAACAAAATGAGCCCACCATTTTTTCTTTTTTTTTCTTGATCCAATCTTACTTTCTTGAATTTTATGTTGTTTTTATTTTTTATGTTTTTATTATTTTTATATGCTATTTACAACTAAATAAAAACCGGCTAAATTAATTTGGATTTAAAGCATACCCTAAATACATTTATTGACTGTTTTTATGCTATTTTGATTAACAAAGTTTTGCAGGAGTTTAGCCATAGTGAGGGCTTGAAGGCATGTAACTTTCTCAACAGATTATTGTTAGCAGGACTTTTCTTGGTAAACGTTACATGCCAAAATACTTTTCTTGTTAACATCGTAAAGTTTAGAGGAAATTTACTGAGCTTTGATATAATTCAGGTAGTGTAATCCCATTATGTTAGTAAATTGTTTTTTAAAAGGTAAAATAAAAGAAAACAAGACAATTCTGCCAGTCTTTGTGACATTGTTAACCTTAACAAAAGACTATGATGGCAGACTTGCTGAGCCAAATCATATGAACATTAGAAGATAAACATTAATTTATGATAAACTTTACTTTTGTGATTTGCATTTGTTGAATTTTGCATTACATTTCATTTTCATTTTCATTGTGAAAATGAGAAAACACATCTGTCATGCTGGCTTGATGGCCAGTAAGATTTAAAAAAAAAAAAAAACAGTCTTGTTTAGCTTTACTTTGAATTGAGCAAGAGCTGGTCTGTGGGTGTCAAAGAACGTGTCTGTTATGCGTCGGTGGGGTCAGAAATCCATTGCACTGCAAAAACTAAATTTATTTTTGTCTTTCTTGAATATATGCTGCATCAGTAAACTATGTTGTGATCTTCCAGCAGCAGCACAGAACAGCAAAATTAAGTATCTTTAGAAGGTACCTGAATCCAAACATCTTAAGAGGAGGAACAGTCCTAAAAGAGAAAGACACACTGAAAGAAGACAACTTTGTGAACCAGGTGATTATGCTCAGCACCAGCTCACGAAAGCACACGGGAGTCACAGTGCATCTAAAGCCTGATGAAGAATTTTGCTCTGAATGTGTTTCTGCGTTCAGCATCTCCTCCTCATCTTTTCTTTGTTGTTTTTTCCCAAGATTCACACGGACAGTGGCTTTTCATGGAGGTGGCCATCTTGTTAAAACTAAAAGATGCAGCAGTTCAGTCAACTGAAAAAGAAGCACGAGTCCTGCTGGACTGGTACGTTCTTCACAGCAAGCTCATCGTTGTCATGGAGAAGCCAATCCCATCTACTTGCAAAGGACGCAAACTGAAGGAATACGAAGCCAAGGTAGGCTTGTTTCCAGATTCTCTGTGTTTTCAGCTATGCGCACCATCCTCGGCAGCACATGTTTTAGCAGCCACTTCCAATGAAAAGTCTATATAAATGCGCGAAAACATGCGTTTCGAGCTTCCGTGTTTAAAACTCTTGCATTCACACGTCGCTACGCAAGTTTTAGGTCCATTTTCAGTATTTTATTCAATTCAATTTTATTGATATAGTCCATTTGACTCAATGGGCTTCACACAGGTATTAATACAGAAGAATATAAAGGATGTCATAAAATATAAACAATAGCTGGTTGCTAAACTAAACTAAACAGACTGAGCTAAGCTGGGCATCCCTGCCCTTGAGACCCTCTGGCCTTTTTTCTGTTCAAAAGCCAAATATGTACCTAGTAAAACTTAATCACAATCCAAAAGTGTGATTAATCTGATTTTTTGTATTGATTGGACTGCGTTTTTTTATACAAAAATAAGCAAACTTGAGGTTGAGTCATAGCAACTGGAGTTCAAAAATTCAGCCATGTCGCTATGACTCAACCTCAAGACTACGCCACCTGAATGAATGAGAACCTCCATTGTCAAAAGACTGCAATTTAAAATAGAGTCAGATTCTCATATTCGTCCAACATGTGAAAAACCTAAGATTGGAAAATTCCTTTTTTACACAAGTGCATTCAAATTTGTCAAATGCCTGAAACCATCCAAAATGGGAAAATTAATCTTTTTTTTTTAAGAAATACATTTTAAAAAAGAATTAGATTCTCCTTTTTGCCTTGTTCCTTTTTAAATTTTTATCATTGACTTATCTGGATTTTTTTATGCAATAAAGTTTCCAGTTTTGCTTCTCACATATGTGTGTGTGCCTCTTTGTAAGTTTACGTTTTTGTCATTTCATCTTGATTAAGAAATAACGCAGAACATTTCTGCTTGGTATCAAGTCATGGTGCCCACATATGGACAAATTGGTTTCAGCATTCGGAAGTTACATAAAAGGTTGTAGAAAGAAAAGATCAGTCACATGACCTCAGATAGCTAGATTACGGTTTTTAAAAATCTAAATGGCTTTTTTGTAGTATTTTAATGCAATTTTTTGATAGAATGACAGATGTTATTGTTCTCTGTCATTACTGTTCTTCATTAGTCTTTATTTATAAAAAAATTAACAAACATGTTCTTAAAACCTAAGCGGAATCAGCTGCATTTCTGCTAAATCAACGGAAGTACAAATGATTTTTGCGAAATTTGATGAATTGTCTCCTAAATAAACCACATTAACATTTCTGTGCCGCTGCTGCTTTAAATGCAGCGCTCTAAAACAGGTAAAATACATGTCTATTTAGATTAATTCAGATAAAGTTGAACATTTCGGATTACATCTTTGACAAATGTAACTGAAATTCTGTCAACTAAATGGAGCCAACACATATGCATATTGATTACACTTTTTTTTTCTTCATTCAAAAAATCTGTAAATATATGTTTAATATAAGTAAAGAAAAAATTAATAGAAGGAAAGATAAAAAGAGAGACCTCACAAAGAAAGATGGTTGTCCATCTGTCCGTATCCACCTGGAGCTGTGTCATGTGTCATCAGCAGTGTATGTCAGTGTTTCCCAATCCAGGGTCCTCGGGGAACAGTGTCCTGCATGTTTTCCATGTTGCCCTGCTTATCCACACCTAATTTAGCTCATCATCAGGCTCTACAGAAGCCTGACCATGACAGGCATCAAAGGCAGGTGTGTTTGAGCAGGGTTGGATTGAAAAAATGCAGGAGGACAGTGTTCCCGAAGACCAGGGTTGGGAAACACGGGTGTAAGTGGACTACAGGTATAATACAGGTTGTGGGGAAAATAAAATATGAGTAAAAATAAAGTGAAAATTGTAACATGAAAAAAAAATCTGAAAGATTAAGATAGATGCTGGCAAAAAAAGATAAGAAAGGAAAAATATCTCATTTTAAAAAAAGCTTAAAGTAAGTGGGGCTTTTAAAGGTTGTAAAAAAAAGGGGGGGGGGAAGAAAAGGTGCACAAAAAAGAGTTTTTACAGATTCAAAAAAGCAAAAGGAAAATAAGAATAAAAACTTTGCAGGTCTCTAAGGCTATTGCAGCACACTAGGCTGCTGGTCAGTGGATGGTGCCAAATAAAACCCCTGCAAGGTCAGAGATGGAGTACAGGCAGTGTGGAGGGCTCCCAACATCAACTGTCCCGGAAGGCAGCAGCTGGGGCCCGGAGAGAAGCAGTAGAGGAGAGGTGGAGAACAACAGCGGAGGGTCTAAAAAAGAAATGTCCTGACCAAAAATCCTGCATTGAGTAAAATGAGAACATGAAAATGTTGTCTGATTCAATAACAATGACCTGTTTCATATCACCCCTAACTAACTAATACAAACATTGCATTGTGAAATATGAAAAACATTTCCCTCAATAATATTTGACTTTTGAATTGTGAAAATACGTAAACTGTCTCAGTCAGTCAAGTATAGAGGCCCAAAGATTTGGGCTCAATTTCTTGATGCCGACATGGGTGATGATTCCTTCATTAAGATTGCAACAACAGTGTTCTTTATACAAGCAGAAATACATTGTTTTGTTCTCCTAGCAACACTGTGTTCAGAGAATGCTGCATTCACAACAGACACGGCTGAGGCGCCAAATTTGAGTCTGCCGGCTGTCTTTTGATGCGCATCAGATTTACTGCTCAAAGCCTTGACGCCCCAGCTGAAGAGCAACGGCTGACAAACTTCATTCGTTGACCACATCATGGAAAACATTTATATTAAACATTGATCTAATCACTGAAAACGTCCCGTGCCCAAAGCTGAGTCCCTGATTGGTTGATGCGTTGTGTCAATCTGGCCGCACAGCGTTCAACGCCAAAATTGTGCAATTGGGCACGACCTCAGACCACATCTTTATATTGACTTAACATTAAACTTGATGCACCTGACACGCCGGCCGTATCCGATGTGAATGCAGCATAAGGTTGCAATAAAAACAGTTTAGAAAGCAGGTAAGATTAAAAAAATGAAATAAAAGAAACACAATTAAAGTTAAGTGACAATTAGTCAGTTGTAATAAACTAAAAATTGAACTAAAATAAAATAATAGGTTTTTTTTTCCAAAAAGAAATGAAAAGGTATTTTTGTTACATTTTTTATTTAAACGTAAGAAAAACCAATGCCAACTTTTTTTTTCCTCTTGATTAAGTTCAATTTTCAACATATTCAGCATGAATATAAAATTGCCACTATTACTTATTGATTAAAGTGTTGCAATTGTTCTTGCACAACTATGTATGTATGGTTAAAAAAAAAAAAGTGCTGTATTTAAACAAAAAGCACTGTTTAACGTGGAATTTCAACATACCTGTGCATTTCTTATGTGGTTACATAAAACTGCCCTTCAATAAACTGGGAAATAAATCGTTTTTTTTTTTAAATGCATTTTTTTGCAACTTTTTAGAAAAAGGCTTTGGGTACGCCACAACAATCATTACCAAATGTGCCTGTAATCCTGATCAGACAATCTTTTGGGATCTGTTTTTTGTTAGGATCTGTACTTATCTAGGATAACAAGAAAAAGTGTGGACGGAATACACACATTCACTCACTATGGTTGGGTTCAAGCAACGAAGGCAAAAAAAACAGAGAAAGGGGATGAGCAATCTGCAGCAACCTGAGGTAAGGACGCCCCCTTAAGTAAGAGACCCGCCGGTGCAAGTGACCACAAACGATGAGATGACCATGGTTCTGTGAGGACAGGAGCTCCTGGTTCTGGGACTGAAAGTCCATTTTTTATCGCTATTATATGAATATATATGAATATGACATGATATTGAGGGCTGCATGGTGGCGCAGTGGTTAGCGCTCCTGCCTCACAGCAAGAAGGTTCCTGGTTCAAGTCCTGGCTGGGGGACCTTTCTGTGTGGAGTTTGCATGTTCTCCCCGTGCATGCGTGGGTTTTCTCCGGGTACTCCGGCTTCCTCCCACCGTCCAAAAACATGCTTCACAGGTTAATTGGTTAATCTAAATTGTCCCTAGGTGTGCATGTGAGTGTGCATGGGTGTGTGATTGTGGCCCCTGCGACAGACTGGCGACCAGTCCAGGGGTGTACCCTGCCTTCGCCCATGAGTAGCTGGGTTAGGCTCCAGCAACCCCGTGACCCCGAAAGGGATAAAGCGGATTGGAAAATGAATGAATGAATGACATGATATTGTTATTATATGAATGATTTTGCACTTTTGCTCTTTTTCAGGGGAGAGTATTATTATTTATCTTAATTTTAAGGAATGCCTTAATTTGATTTATAGGTACATTACTTTCAAGCATATGGTAAAATACCAGCTGCCACGTCCGTCAGCCACATGAGTACAAATCTATCTACGGTCTGTCGTGTACTGTGATCAGGTAGCAAAGGTGGAAACCTTCACATACCTCTTTGCTTTCCATGTGTCTGCCCCACGTTCTTATTGTACTACTCATATAAAAGCTGCCTAAGTTTCTTTTGAGCCTCAGTGACCTGAAGGGAAAACAAACAAGCCCAGCCTGCTGAGTGAGCCACTGAGGCCCGGAAATGTTAACGAGAGAAGAGACATGACGCATTGGTGCTTGGCAAGCGCATACCACATGTAACAAGCATTGATTTATGTCAGTGAAGGAAAAGCCTTTAAAAGGCTTCAATCGTAGGTTGGAACACCTGTGTCTCAGGTGCTAAGTTTCAAAGATATTTTCACTTAGATATGAACCCTGAAAAATGACTTATTGCTACTTCAATATTTACCAGTGTGGCAAGGAAGTATTTGTCAATCATTCTAAGTTGTCTAACTTCAAAAGATGGAAGAGGTTTGAAATGTTTATCAAAGGTAAAACCCCACATTATGATGTTCAAGCAATTCATTTGTATAATGGTGCAGAAAATAAGAATTTAGCTCAATAAGACAGCAACCTCTCCACCAGTAGCATTGAAACAGCATCTTTATCTCGATATCGCAATAAAACGGTAAAAAAAAAAAAAAGGTATGCCGTTTTCGACGAGCCCGTACCCCACAATAGATAATCTGGAAGGAGTTGAAAGTCTGTGTTGCCCAGCAACCGCACCAAAACATCACAGCTCTTGAGAAGATCTGAATTGAAGAATGGACAAAAATAGCAACTACACTGTGTGCAAACCTGGTGAAGACCTACAGGAAACCTCTGTCATTGCCAACCAGGGTTACATTTACATTACAAAGTATTGAGTTGAACTTTTGCAATTGACCAAATACTTATTTTCTGCACCATTATACAAACAGATTCTTTAAAAAAAAACTTACAGTATATTTTCCTGGATTCTGTCTTTCACAGTTGTAGTGCATCTATGATGAACATTACACCACTCTTTTTAAGTGGGACAACTTGTATGATCTGTAAACAGCAGATTTTTTTTTTTTTTTGCTTCTTTGTTTCTCTACATATACTTCACTTACCTGAGAGTTTAAAAAAAGATAAATAAGACTGCCTGTGTAAGAAAGTGGGCCATACTGTATAAATGACTGGATTTAAGAAGTACTCCCCCAGTGCAGATGTGAAAGTAACCTGTTTCCTGTCCTGTGAGTTAGATGAGTCAAGAGAGACAGAAATGAATGGCAACAATACTGGGGCAGATGGTGAGAGAGGCAGAGGTGTCAGGGTGAAAATAAAAGTCGTAGTCTTACCTGGTTTTCTTGCTAATCATCCAGCAACTGTTTCTTTAAGTCATTCGACCCACAGTAATTTTAAGAGCATGTTTTTTTGTTTATCTTGTCTGGTCCTCTGTCTTGTTTTTGTTCCCTCCTTAGGTGTTTGGATGTTTTTGTCAAGATTGTTCATAGAATATTCTATATCTAAATTTCTAAACGTTCCTACAGTCTGTAGAAGACGGCTGTCTCAGTTGTTATTCAGAAGAGACTGTTGTCTTTCTGCAATATTTTGCTTCCACAGAATTTATCATGAGACTTATTCATCAGAGCAGACTCACTTGAATTTTCCTCTTGTGTTTTCCAATGAATGTAAAAAATATATATACTTTTTTGGCTGTTAGTGTCTTCCTAAAAATAAAAAGAATTTTAATCTTTAGTAAGTTTTATAACTGCATTGCAAGTCATGCAAACTCAGTTAGTTGACACATTTCAAAGCAGTTGTAAAAGGTTCTCATTTCATTCTTAGAGTAAAGATGCTTTTTTCATTTACCATAAACAAACCAAGACAGAGTCTGTTGGAAGCAGACCTGCACATTTGGTCCAGACATGAGAAACAGAATGTTTTACGAGTGAAGTAGTATGCCATACCCCAAAGACATTTCCAGTTGCAGAAAATCAGACCTCTGAGGTTCTTGCTCAGAATAATTTCATCTCACAGTTCCTTATAGTTCCTCCAAACACTTTCGGCAGGTAAAGGATCTTTAGAAGTTTGACTGTTAAAGTAGCAAGCTGGTATTTATGTACATTAGTTTGAGAAAAGTTGGGGATCTCACACTTTAAAGACTCTGTTCCTTAAAGGATAAATCATGGCAACAAAGCAACGAAAGTTTTATCTCCTCTCAATAAAGATTCTGATTTTTTTTTAATTTGAAGCAAAAATGTGCTTTTTGTGAACTTGGTTCTGGACTACATAAGTTTGAAGACTGCTAACCTTCATTACAGATAAGTGGTTTGAGGTTCAAAGGTTAAAGGTTGAAGTTTTTTTATTTGCCATGCATGCGTGAACTTACATTGAAACATATTGGAATTATTCTGCAAAGCTCTCAGAGTCAGTTTAGATTGAGGCAAGAAAGAGGAAATGTCTGTACAAGTTTAAATAACAGGATCATTTGAGTGGATTCATCCTCACTGAACTGCATTTTCTAAACAAATCCTTTTGAATTTCTACAAACCATCACATTTTTGAAAAACCTGAAAATCTTTCAGAAAAAACATATACACACGTAGACTGTGTTAATATTCATCCCTGCAAACGTTTTAAGAAAGACTTGTTTTAGTTTTTCTTTAACTTGTCAATTTCTTGTTTGTCTTAACTTGTTTGTACATTTTCAGCAATAGGTATGATGTTTCCCCTCTGCTACTGCTTACATGAGCAGACACGCCCACCTCCTATTACGTCATCGAGTTGCAACACTTTAGTTCAGGTTTCTCTGCTAATGCCGCTCTGGTGTGGCTGTCGCCTAGTTTATCAGGCCAGTCTTTGATGTCCTGTTTTTTGTATTATTGAACTAATGTTAGTTCCTCGTGTATCACTGATCCAAACGTTTCCTCATCCTGTATGTCAGTCTGCCTTGTTGACCGGGTCTCCTGCACCTGCCCCTGCCATTAGCTCAGCATACTCGGTCTGACCCTTTCACCATTTAGCCCACTCCTCTGCTTGGTGGACTCTTTTAACTCCTTGCTCAGCTGTAATTTAGCAGCTTTCCGTTTACCCTTGCTCCCCAAGTTGTTCTGTGCTCCACCTTTCACACGCTTCCACCATCAAAGTTCACTATCACTCATTCCTCCCTCCTCTGTAGTTTGACTATAAAACTATTCAGGACTTATTTTTCAACTTGGGCCCACAAAAGATAGTTTAATAATCAACTATATAAAACAAAACAATAAAAACATCTATGAGTCCAAATTGTCACATTACAATTTTCATTAAATAAGATGCACAACTCTCAGTATGCAGTTAATCTAGTGTTAAATGAATGACATCATGGCAGAAAACAAAAATGTCAGATGAGAAAGATTATAGAGATTATATTAACTGCTTCACTGAGACAATTTAAATAAATTATAGCAAATTGTGTGTATTATTCCAAGCAAGCTTTTAAGCATTTAAATATACGGATTACATCAACATTGTAGAGTCTTACACAAAGAAAAAATCTTTAAGCTCTTTAACACTTTTATTACATTCCTATACTTTTGCACCTTAACATTGCATATCAACATTAATCTTGCGTTGGTTTTGAAAACCCAGGTTTTATGTTACTAATGTTTTTTTTCCGATCCTCTGATGTTTTTCACTGGTTTGTTCTGGCAAACACCCCTCTGCTTCAATCATCCAGCAGCCGTTCCAGCTGGTTAATATCAAACCATTAACTGTTTTTGAGAACCAGACAGTGATCCCTCCTCCCCTGTGTTCCAAACAGGAAGTACCTGCTGGTTCCAAGAAGCCAGAATCCAATAGATTTTGATTGAGGAGTAAACATCTATTACTCAGTCAAACTATTTGTCAGAATAATCATTCTTGCTCTATTTTATATTTTTGACATGTTCTTGCTGATCCTGGTTCTTGTTTTCATTATAGTTTTCTTCATTGCAAGTTATTGTAGTTATAAACTGACCAATCAGATGCTTCAATAAAAGCATCTGGTGCCCGCTGCCTCCCTATCAAACATTCAAAACATTTGATTGAGAGATTCTCCCGAGTTGTAGGGCTGTGGACTTCAGCAAGCTCACTCCTGATTGGCGAAAGCCAATCACTGCTTAGTTTCAACGTCTGGCTCCAAAATGACTGCGTCGTCATTAAAAAAACTGCCACTGAATTTTCAATGGGTGACATCACACTCACTCAGTCCAGTTCTCTTATACAGTCAAAAGTACCAAACCTCACAGTTGCTACTTCTTTGCTTCATGTGTGTTTTGATTCTCCTACACTGTTTGGAGGCAAAATCCTGGGATGTGATGAACAGAGAGGACAATGTTCTTACAGAGTTTGTCAATAAAAATCAGCTGTCGTCAACAGAAAAACAGTCTCTACCGTTGCTTCTCCACAGATCTCTAGTGTGGTTATTTTTGTGAACAGAGCAGCTCACCTCAGGGACTGGGGAAGTTTCAGCCAGGTGCATGGTTGTTTTTGGAGGATGTTTTGTTTTTTTTTTTCTTTTCCTGATCTAATTTAATTTTATTCCAATTGACCTGATGTTAGTGAGCGGCACATTTAAAAGTTTTGTTTTTTACAGACGGTCACATTCACCTTACTGGTAGGCTCTCACCCTATTTTGAAAAATTGTGTGAATCTGTTGGATCTTCAGTGGAATAAAAATGTGTAATTGTACTGGTTTGTGTGCTTTTGCGATTGAAAAAAACAGCAACAACTTTCATCCAGATCACTTGAGAAAGATATCACTTTTACAGAACAGACTTGTAATGAAATTGCTCACAAATAGAAAAACCCAAAGTAAAATAACCAGCCTGGTGACATGCAGAACATCTTGAAGAAATCAACTTTGCAGTTGACTAAAAAGTTACATCAGTTTGATCAGATAAACTGATGTCATGCTGTAAATGTGGGATTATTGTGTGTACTGAAGCTTCAGTTAATGTACCATTGAAAACCAACGCCTGTCTGGCATTACTTAGACAGGAATGCATATTATTGAAATAACCCGGTGAGGAAGCCAGGCATAAAAGGAGCAGTTGTAATTTATATTTTTAATACCCTTTTGTACCTGTCTTCACAAAAACAAAATACCTCACTGAATACAGTGGGAATCAAATGTTTGGGCACCCCAGGTAAAATGTTAGAGTTTTGTGCGTAAAGAACCCAAGGGAAGATTGAAAAATCTTCTAAAGGCATCAGTTTACAGATGTCTTTTTAATATGTAAAAAAACAACATTTATTTCTATCATTTACCCTTTCAAAATAACAGAAAACAAAAAAAAATTAAGTTTGTTTTTTAATGTAATTTTCTTGGTTTTGAGTTTTTTTCTGCATGAGTAAATGTTTTAAGAAAGGGATCTAAAAGTGAGGAAGTTTATCAAGTTTATCCGTGCTTTTTTAAAGGATCATCAAAAGGCCACAATAAATCACATGCCGTTGAAACCATAAACTTTATTAATTATTATGATCATTGATTTTTTATGTTGATATTGTATTAAATCCGTTGAATGCATATGATTGCCTCAGTTATTCTTTTTAAGTTACATAAAAGGTTTTTCATCTAAATATTGAAACTGGGTAAACTGTTTGACAGTTGCGCCAGATTCAGGTGAGGTCAGGTGTCTTGGCAGTAAAGTGGACAGGTATGGTGACAGGTCGGACTCAGATGGTGAGAGCAAACACAGGACATCCAACAGATCTCCCGCGGAGTTGCAGCTTTGGAGGCGGTTGTGCGAGGGGCGTGCAGACCATCACGCTGCGCACTCTTTTTTTTTTTTTTTTTTTTTTCTTAGCCGAGCACTAATTTTCCGGTCCTCCACTCGGGTCTGGGTAAACACCAGCACCCCGATTGGTTGTTTGTTTTAAACGTGGAACGATCCATCGCGCAGCGCCGGGCTCGATTGACGCTGTCTGCTGATCTGCTACTGCGGATTGCTCAGAATAACAAGGCTGCTCGCTAATTCCTGTCTATCGGGGCTTTCGCCGGAACGCCGCGAGTAGGGTCCCAAAAAAATCCCGCTGGGCAGGCTCGAACGCCGCTCCGCCGCCGTCCGCACCCTACAATGGCTTCGGGAGACCTTTACGAGGTAGGAGGAAAAGCCGTCCTCGGAAAAAGCGCTGTAATATTTGACGAATATTGGAATTAGGAAGTAAAGGGAAGGGCGTCACGTATGTAAGAAGCGGTGTCCTCAGCTTTTTATCGGGCGAAACTAACCCGCTGGAGCTTCGTGGAGACTAGAATGTGTTATTTGCGCTCGCACTTAAAGTCGCTTCTGGTCGACTTTGTCTGTATTGTGAGAGACTGTTGTAAATAAGATGTAATTGAAGGGGGTTGAACTCTTGTCTGACGCCGAGTGGAAAGTCGTGGTGAAGTGACAGCAGCGCGGCGCGGCGCAGAGCGGACGGGCATGGTGAATAGCTCCAGACGGAGTGATGGGCTCTGAAGGTGCGCATGCATGCACAAAGATGTGTCCTCCTCCCAGCCTTCAGAGCGCTGGAGGGGCTGTTTGTAAGGCCGTCTGGACGCACGTTTCAATTTTAACACCTACATGTTTGATGCGTGAAGAATTGGTGGAAAAGTTGCGTGAACAATCTGGTTTGGCTGAAGGGATACGCAACATCATGAAGCTCTTTATCAGCCTTTGAGTCTCATGATTTTTTTTTCAAGCACATTCGGGCCAACCTTGTTTTGCTGTGTATCAGTGGAACATGACAGAGCAAACACAACTCAGAAAAAAAAGTCTATGGCATCCCGTCTGTTTCGGTTGATAACATTATCTGCTCACAGCACTGACAAAAAGTTGCACAAGGAGTCAAATTTGACATCATTTTTTGTTACATAGATCACAAATGAAAGAGAAACTGAATAAAATTGCTTTTCTCCTAGTTTCATGGCTTTAAATTGTATAAAATTTTCATTTATTAGTTTTGTCTGCTGAAAATACATTTATTTTCCAGCCTCGTTTGACTCAAAATATGCTATTATTGGTTTTCATCTTAATCTTTAAAGACCCACTCCAAGGAGAAAAGTGTTTTGATGTTTTTAGAATGTTGTTGAGCATTTTCTCATGATGGAGGATCTACATAGAGGAGGTTAAGATAAAAACTGACTTTCTGAGAATTTTTTTTTTATTTAAATTTTGGTGAATCAGGAGCTGATGGAAAACATGTCATTTGAAAAAGCTTGTAGTTGCATAAAATGTACAATCTGTGGGCCACAAGCTCCCTGCCCTACTCCATTCCAATGCATCCACTTGCAGACAAATAGATCCGTGTACATTTTTTTTCCTAGTCTGTGCTGGCATCTGGATTACAACTGTACAGCTGCAAAACTAAAATATTGCTTGCCATTTTTGATGCACCAGTAACGTTAGTTTGGTGTTGTGAGGAGCTGTAAGCTTATGGGAGAGCGTATCAACAAAGGAATTATGGGAAATTAGCGCAGGGTCACTCAGCACTAACAGTCCCGCCCACAACTCAGAAGTGAAATTCTGATAAATTCTTGCCGCTCTGCAGAAATTATGTCCTTGAAAATGAAATGTTGACTCCTGTTTATCTTTTATGCAACACATATGTGTGCTGCATTACAGATTCAAATGAGTATTTGGTTATTACAGTATGGAAAACACACTGTTGACCTGTTAGGTGATCAGCACTGAACAATATATTGTTTTACTAGTGCTATCAATCCCTTAAAAAAATAAACAGATTCATCACAAAGTTTTACTAGGTACATTTTAAACTGCAATATTTTTTTACATAAAACTTTAAACCAAAAAAAGGCCAGAGAGAACATTTTTTCTCCATTTTTATGATCTGAAATGTCTTAATTTGTAAAATCTTAAATCAGATGTCCCAGAAATGTAATTTGTGTGCACAAAACACATCAACAATAAGATAAGCACAACTCTAAAGAACTGTACAGACTTTAATGTCAGCAGTATTACTCAAAGTAAACAAAGAGGCTGATATAGAGCCATAAGAAACAAACATTGTGTTTCTGCGTTTTAAATGGCACAGGTGAATACTCAAATCTGATTGGCTGCTGGGTGTTGATGCGCACCAAAAAAAGAAGTTCCGGTCACATAGCCCAAATGTTCTATATCACTGTGCAAACTTTTTTGCAACAAACTTTTTGGTTCGGTTATTGAACCTATCAGTATATATATTTTTGATTTTTTCTTTCTTTCTCCTTTTACTTTCTTTAAAAGAAATGCAAATGACAAAATACATTTAACAAAAAATATTTTATTTCAACATTTCCTTTGGAATGTATTTGGATGTATTGGCTGGGCGAAATATCGATATAATCGATTAATTCAAATTTGTTCAGAGTAAAGTCAGCACATCTGTCTCTTGCAACGAGCAGGCATGAAAACGGCAACAAGAAAAGATGAGCTACTTTGCGAGGCAGTGGAGAAAAAAAAAGTGCGTGTTGCACAATGTTTTGTTTTTGTTTATATGTTTTGGATCCTTGCCATTGTGTCATTGTCAGTTAAGATGCAGGGCTCTCATGAGGAGGGGCGGCTTTTTTCAGCTCAACACCAGCTCTGTTATTTTGGATACTGCTGAAAAAGTTTCATTCAAAGTGGATTCACGTCTGTTATTGTATTTAGAAAATACAGATTTAATGAATGTCCCATGAAATAAGTTTGTTGTATTTATCTGCCACGTCTAAAAGCCCATTCCGTGAAAATATTGGCCATAGCATGATAGCGTGAGTGTGTCACAACATCGCTTTCTCGAATTCAACCCTTTTTTTTTTTTTTTAAGTCTCTGTTGTAGCTGTAAGTTCAGCCGGTTTATCCTCTATTTCTGTTCGGATCCCATTAAAAAATTGTCTAAAACAACAAATTCGAATTAATTGATTAATCACCCAGCCCTACAGTAACCCATAGTATACTTTAGATCAAAGGGATCTTAAAGGAGGAGCTGCTGCCAAATGTTTTTAGCCTGATTGCTACATTGAAGAAGTGTCATTTACAATGCATTGGAAGACACAAATGATGTAATAAGTCTACAAAAACATTAGTAATCATGTCTCTATGTCAAAGTTCATGAGATTATTCTGAGATTCCCCCTCTACAATGAGCTTAACCCCTGCACAGGAGTTGCATATGAATGACAAAAATAAAAATTTGAGGATCTTTTTAGTTTTGCCTCAGTGCAAATAAGAAAAATATCATAAAGTTCAGGATGAACTTGTTGGATTTGGGCTTCCCTGCTGATCGCGTCATAGAATGTGTCACAGGCCAAAGCTAAGTCCCTTATTGGTTGACGCCATTGAAAGTTCAAGTTCAGTTCAGAGGTGGACAAGGTGTCTGTGATGTCACCCATAGAAAATGCCTTACCTCAGATTCCAACAAAATGAAATTAATTCAGTCGTCATTTTTCCACGATACGAACGTCTCCATGTTGGAACCAGACAATCTTAATTAAGTGGTGATTGGTCTGAGTCAACATTTCTATGGGAACCACTCTCACTACTTAGGAGTGAGCTTGTTGGAAAGTCATACCCCTACCATTGAAAGAGGGCTTTGGAGAATCTGTCAATCAAATGTTTTAAATGTTCAAGGTGGGGGCCAGCAAGCATGGCATGCTTTTATTGAGGCATCTGATTGGCCAGTTTATGACTTGGATAACTTGCAATAAAGAAAAATTAGGGTTAGCAAAAACATATTAAAAAGAGGTACAAGTACTAGAATGGGTATTATGGCAAATATAATGTCAGAGTAATTAGGGTTGTAACGAGTATCCGAGTACTTAGATACTCGCGATCTTCTCCCAAAAGTTTGAGTATGAATATCCACAACATCCAAGATCGCTGATTCGTGATCTTTATAAATATAATGGAGTGTAGTAAAAATATAATTCAGGCACGATGTATTTGTAGCTCTGAAATGCAGAATAATGCTGGGTTTTAATGTTATAGACTAAAAAAGACAGAATACGAAATGTTACTGTCACCAACAGTAAATAAATCTCCAAAACAAAGTGTTGGGGACGCTTCCCATTTTCAAAGTAAAACTATTGGGGAAAAAATGAGACAGAAGTTCCGCTTACTGACATAAGCTCTGAAAAAACTCATTTGCTTTAACACGGGAACTTTAGCTTCAGTGTTCACATTCCTTTTGGTTATGGCAACTTTTCAATCGTTGACGCAATTAACATTAATTCCAGCAGATTCTGAAGCTGAGAAAAGCAGCCTCGCGCTGATATACAGCACTGCAGAGTAGTGAAGTTATTATGTGATCAATGTGAATCAGCGGATTTTTCTGCGGAAGAAAGTTTCTTTTTGTATCAGCTTTGCACCAAGTATGCACTTCTTTAGAACGTTTACTTTTGCAAAAATTTAGGCATGGAAAAACTGTGGAGAACATTTTCAGGATTTGTAACTAAGTAAGTAAGTTTTATTTATATAGCACCTTTCTTAGACAAAAGTCACAAGGCGCTTCACAAGTTAAAAGGATAAAACAGAAGGTAAAAACATAAAAGACAGAAGCTTCACAACTTAAAACATCAAGAAGCAAACCTCACAACCTAGATTTGTTGTCCAAAGCAACAGTGATGTTTATGTTGTTTATGTTACTACTGAACAACCAAAAGGTGATGAAAAAAAAACGTTTTTAAAGTGACAAACACCTTTTCTTTCTATCTAAGTCTTTGTATTTTTATCAGTTTTGTTAATTCTGATCTCCTGTTCTAAATAAAGGTATAAATTATGGTCATTTACTACATATAATTTAAATTTTCATACATCCAGTGAAAAGACAGATATAATAAACTATATATATATATATATATATATATAGCAACAAGCATATTATATTAAAATGCAAGAATTGTGGTTTGATCGGTCAATCGTTGTAGCTTGATTCTGTTCAAAAAAGGTTGTTTTTAAGCCTGACCGTTTTCAGAAAAACGGCTCCTAGCTTCAGCTGATTACTACCTGGATCAGGTGTGTTTTGCCAATAAAGAACTGCAATGACAGGTTAGTTGGAAAAAAAGTGGGACACACTAATTAGGTCAAAGCTACAGAGTAGGGAATGCTTCAAACTTTAGTTAAACGTCAAAACTACTGTAATCATGTCGTTGTAGTCAAGTGATAATGCTCATAAATGATTCCTTATAACACTGTTGTGATGGGCATTTCCG
The DNA here is from genome assembly GCA_036245035.1 of Adrianichthys oophorus. Classification (NCBI taxonomy): domain Eukaryota; kingdom Metazoa; phylum Chordata; class Actinopteri; order Beloniformes; family Adrianichthyidae; genus Adrianichthys; species Adrianichthys oophorus. The sequence continues at coordinate 15,450,734 of BSAI01000104.1, read as the reverse complement.
TTTGTGAAGAGATCTGGGTCTTATTGCAAAAGCTGGCAGAAGAAGACTCCTCAAAGTTCTTGTTGATATTGTGCATTGTTTGAGCTATTAGAACAGAGAAATGTAATCGCAGTGTACTCTAAATCAGACTTGTGACTGACCAGTTATGTGAGAAAGTTTAGCGCACTGTTTGTTATCATTGGAGAGTGGTTTATTTCTCTTTTCATATCAAGTTTATATGCTTGGTGTTTACTGCACTTGCGTCTTGTGCAAATATTCAGAGCTATACAAACATCCCAAAGGCTATACTGTTATACCTCCTTACTCCAGGCTCATACTTCGTCCAGTCCGGTCCGGCCTCTACGGTAAGGCCTCTCCAGCGCTCCATATCCATTTCGTTTGCTTCAAATTTTTGCCGAACGCCGGAGCAGGCCAAAGCACTTTTTGTGAAGTTGGGGCAAATGAAACCACCTAAATCGGAAATCATGCAAGTGTGTGTAAAGTGCATCTGGTACAGTTTTCAAAATAAAACCTATTTTCCGCTTTAGCCCCATTGTTGACATTTCAACTACTGTAAACAACAGTTTAACGACGTAACATATTTCCAGCAGATTCTGAAGTGGATAAAAGCAATATTGCTGATGCAATAAACAGAAATCAGCTGATTTGGTCGCAAAGTGTCTTTGCACCATTATGCAACACCAACACTTTACTACCGTAAAGCACTGATATGAAACAGAGTTAACTTTACATTTTTTGCGTAAACAGTCAAAAAGTTACCAGAAGTCAAAGAGCGTGTCAGTTTGGTGTCACCGGGAACATCTTCGGTTTTTAACGAGACCCGAACAGAAATAGAGGATAAACCGGCTGGACTTACAGCTAGCTGCAACAGAGACTTTGATAAAAAGAGTTGAATTGGAGACAGCTGATTTGAACTTGGCTTGGAAAAATGCTAACTAAAATACCACCAATGTTTTTTAAAAATCAGCATGGTATAGGATAGTTACTGTAAACTTCTTTTTGTTCTCCAGTTATGTTGTCACACAAGAAGAAATGCTTTTCTTTGAGGGTTTTTTTTCATGTCTGTACACCCACACAAGCTGGTAATATTCAAATCATTCATTGCCATTTTTTTTTTCATTTCCCCATAGTTATCATTTATCAGCATTGAAGCTGTAAGTTAAAAAAAATCAGTCAGTTGGAGTTGGTTGATGTCTTATTGACCTCTTTTTTTAAAATTCCAGTTGCTTTTTTACTTACTACTTCAATGACTTAATCTGGATGAAAGAAAATCTGCAGATATTTTTAAGCAGATTTTACCAAAGCAATGTTTATGGATGTTATTTTACAAAGCATGATTTAGAGTAGACGTACCCAGTCAACGTGAGTAACTGGAAGCTTCGGAGAATTTGAACACAGAACCATCCTGCATGGCTACCAACTGTTCATTCTGAACCAAGGAAATCACTGCTACACTTGTAGATTTTCTATTTCCATGTCGGAACAGTTTTGATGGAAGGCTTCACAGATGACTGAGACAAAATAGTATTTGTGCAAGCAATATGGAGAATAGTCTCTCTTTTCCAAAGTATTATTCCTCTCATTAGTTTGTCTCCTTGACAAACGGCTGGCACGTTTTCAAACCAGCCATCTCACTTTCCACTGTAATCAGGTTGACTACAGAACTTCTTGGCTTTTTCACATAATTCCCTTTTTAATTGCACTATTCATCTTAAATTTATCATTCTTACTCATCATTCTGGCTTCCACAAAGTTTCACTGCATACATAGATGTTTATTTTTATATCACCTTCACTTGCTGTTCTTTGCCCTTCCACACACAGGGCAACACATTTAATACAAAAACACTCGTTCTTCTTCCCCTGCTCCACCTATGTGCCTACACCTACAAAACTAAAACTTAAGCTAAATAAAGTAATCATCTCACCCAAAATAGTTCAGGTGCATCCAACCAAAATATACATTTGCATCCAAAAGACACTTAAAAGAGGGAGCCCCTTCTCCCTTTCCCCAGTCTCATTTAGTGAGTCATCTTGCCTTGTGCTGACTTATCATTTGTATACATTAAAGCCATACAAACACAGAAAAAAAGAAAGGAAAAAAAGGGATTACACATAGGTTTAAAAAAATCATATGACTCTCATGAGTAAATAAAGCTCTGCACATCATGGTGAAAACAAACCAGAATATGGCACAGATAAATCCATAATGCCAAACATTTAAGCACACTTTCATGTGCCAATGCCACATCTTGATAAAGATGTATTGAACTAATTTGGAATCAAACTGCGGCCTTGGTGTTATATCTTTAATAAGTCAAACCAAAATTAGAATATTGAATACCAGTTATTGGTGTTAGCCAGTGGACTGAAAGTATAGGATAATCGAGTATCATCTATCAAAAATGGGTAAATATTCAACATTGTGCACCCCAAACTGAAACACAGACAAGTGAGAGGAGTCTTGTAATCACAGAGGAATACTTTTGCAATATGAACTCATGAAACTATTGGAGCATCATGAACATTTGATAAAAACAGATAACTGAATGTGAGGATGGAAAAGGAAAAAATGAAGAAAAAAAACCTACTGCCAATCTCTGTTTATTTTTTAGAAGGGGAGTAGCCAACACTGACATTTGAATCCGTATCTTGCAATTTCCAAGGTAAGCAGTCATACACAGATGCACCCTTTGCTCAGCAGGCTCCATGTTAGCCAACAAAATCATTAGATGGTGTTTTTTGAATAAAGAAAAAAAAATCTAAATACTACATGCGCTACTGCCTGGTAAAAACCCTTTGAAAATGCTTAAGGTTGTGTTGTCCCTCACAGGCAGCTGAGGCAACCAGCAGCACAGCATTCCGTACGCCCCACAAGGGCTTGCTTGTCTTATCATAGTCTGAGATTTTTCCAAAAGTTAGGGTTCAGCATGTCCTTTAAAAGATTAGCTCAATCCAAAGCAAGGTCTTTGCAGCAAAATGGGATTTTTGTCTTTAGACCATGTCTAAGGTCCATGTACAACATTTTGGCAGGTTTTAACAATAATAAACATCATGATACGTCACCTATTTCTTTTTGTTTTAAGGCAACAGCTTTTACCTGTCAAGAACTGGTGGTGTAGGACCTAGAATACATGAAACCAGGCTTGGTGACAGAAACTAAAACATTAAAAAAATTAACCAGAACATGACAAAAACCATGGAAAAACAAACGGGGTAACAAAGCAGATGACTTAACAAGGATGAACCGAAAACCAGGCACTTCAATAGGCTGAGGGCAGTTAACCCAGTGGAAAGAATTATGCACAGGCAAAGCACAGGAATGATAAATCTGATATGTTGTATTTATGTACGTGTTTGTGTATAGATTTTGTTTATTAGATGGGTAGATGATAACTAAAGGTATTTAATGCAGGTGTTTGATGTATAAACTTAAGGTATAATGTTAGGGGTTGGATTTAAAAAGTTTCAACTTCTTCCTACTCCTTTTGGAACACTATATTGACGTCATTTTTTTAATCATTTATAAACATTTTTTTTCTTTCTGTTATATCGTCTTGTTTTGTTTTTTATTTAAATTACTCGCTATGCATTTTTCGAAATAAAAATTTTGAAATGAAGTGAAAATGGAATGAAACTGAGATGACGACAGCTGTGGATCTTCTACTGAACAGAAAACAGCCAAATGGAAAGGGCTTGGTTCTGTATAGACTTATTCACTGCTTTGTTTATCAAATGCTCAACAAACGAAGAAAACAGAAGCATACTACCAAACATGGCAGCCCAAACATACAGGCTACCATGACAACAAAAGTAAACAATAAACATCTCTTTAAAATAGACAGAGCTTTGTCTTCCATTACAGGGGACCAAAAACAAAAAAAACATATTTGCATGTGTACAACCCAACATTTGTGCATGTGCGTGATCCCAGCAGCTCAACTTCCTTGAATAGGTTACTTTTTACAATAGAATGTTACAAAAAATATATATCCTATACCTTTGTGTTTATATAAACCTCTTTATGTTTGAGCGGTGGGAGGTGTCTTTTGTCAAAAAGGTCTTAAAGACATAAGAGACCGTCTGCAAATGTCACTACATTATTAATACAGTCATTCAGCAGGCAAATGCTCTGACTAGGTAATATACTTGCTCGCATAACATTACTAAAATACATGTTTATGATTGCATATGAGTGCTCATTGGCATCATTCATTCATTCATTCATTCATTTTCTATACTCGTTTTGTCTCTTTCGGGGTCACGGGGGTTGCCGGAGCCTAACCTGGCCACTTATTGGCACAGGCAGGAAAACCCCTGGACAGGTCGCCAGTCTGTCGCAGGGGCCACAATCACACACCCATGCACACTCACATCCACACCTAGGGACAATTTAGAGTAACCGATTAACCTATGAAGCATGTTTTTGGACGGTGGGAGGAAGTCTGAGTCCCCGGAGAAAACCCACGCATGTACGGGGAGAACATGAAAGGTCCCCCTTTGATGACACTGTTTCAAGTATGAGGGCCTCTTGCTTTAAGGCAAGAGCGCTAACCACTGCCCCACAGTGCAGCTCTGATTGGCATTGTTGATTTCTAATTCATGGCTGAATGGGATCAGCTCTTTAACAAACACACAGAGGTGTGTTTTGACCTTTCTGAGGATTTTGTTTTCCATACTAAGTTACTAACCCATTTATGAATAAGTTTTTCTTTGTCACCTGTGACCTCTTCTTTTCATTTTATGACAGGGCAAAACTACAGATACAGCCCCAGCGTGGGCAGTGCATTTCCAGTTCTTCCACATTTTTTTTTTTTTCACCAGCGTTAGCAACAACAGATAGTTACAACTGATTCATCAACCAATAGCCTCCTCTAGAATGTATTTACTACATATGTTTACAACACTAAACACATTCATTGTGAAAATGTTGGATGCTAGTTAACTTCTGCTTTGGATGCCCTTTTTTCCAGTTTCCAATCACAACGTTTAAAATGTTATCAATTGCTGTTTAATGTTGCTGAAGTACACTGGGTGATTTGTGTGGAAAAAAAACTAACCCTACTGCCGCCGCTGTACCTGCTTGGCTTATTTCAGTGAAAGATGTTCAATGTTATAAATACCCTCTTGAAAAAACTTGCACAGGTCAAAAAAGTCGTTTTTGAAATTGTTCACTTGGTTTATGGCAGGAGTTGCATTCTAAAAATAACCCGCGATAAGTGAAATCCATGAAGTAGAATTACAGATGTTTTAAGGCTCTAAAACCCCTTAACACACTTTCTACACTTTTTTCAGACGGACATTATCATTTTCACACTTTTAGATCTTGCTTAAGCTCTCAAAGTTCAAACTTTTACAGAAAAATAAGCCCAGTATTATAGAATTAAAACAAAGATCTGATCACAATCATAGATTGACATAGATTTAGGGATCTAAACTGAGACAAAATACATACGTTTATAATTACAATTATAAAGGAGACAAAATACAGAGAAATTTGATTGATAATGTCTACAGTCATTCAAGACGCAGAACACAGTGCACCGTGGGGAAAAAAAGGCAGCATGCAAAATTGGACAAAAACAAATCTGTAAAACAGCTAGACTGCAAACAGTGAATCGCGGTATGGCAAGGGACAAGTGTATAATCAGGGAGGAAGTATCTTATTCAGAAAAAACTGTGAACTTCTGTTGTGACAATTGGACTATGTTCATTTGAAAAATACGCAACATTATGGTGAGATACCAACCTTTAAGTCCCACTCCAACTATATTTGTATCTTTTGTAAAATCGTTCCAGTGATCTCTTAGTTATAATTGTGCAGTTTTTAACCAAAATCAAAAAGTCTTTGTCATTTTTTAAGACAAATTTTCTGCCTCTGTGGGCAGGACTGTTGGCACGGTAGTTACCTTACACTGATATCCCATAAGTCATTTGTTTACACTCCCTGCTAAAAGTTTCCTGCCCCTCACAACCCCAAGCAAATACCGGTGCAACAAAAACGGCGAGCAAATTTTGACCCATCCAGCCATACTTTTTTGACTCAGATGCAAGCTTGAACAAATAAAATAAAGGAGTTAATGTATCTATTTGCCTGCAAGTGGATGCATCAGAGCGGAGCAGGGAGCCTTTGGCCCACCCATATCATTTGCTGCATCACAACTGAAAGCTTTGTAAAACAACAAGTTTTTAACTGCTCCTGATGTAGCACGATTTGAAAAAAGAAATACTCAGAAAAGCAGTTTTAATCTTAAATTCTTTTGAGTCTATCGTGAGAAAATGCTACAAGAACATGCTAAAAACACCAAAAACGCAATTTTTATTGGAGTGGGTCTTTAGGAACACTAAAGGCTTGATGCGTCTTCTTTTAAAGAATTCATTTTCAGCAGTATTTTCTTTATTCTTTTCTACCTGTCCTTTTTTTTATTACCTCTAGTGTAAGTTCCCTGTCTAAAATTGAGTCTAATCATTACAGATTCTTGTTTATGTCTATATTGGTTAAGTTAGGTAAAAATCAAGGTCTTTCTGAAACACACCAACTGAACAACTATACAGCATCTTTGACCACAACATAAAAATGTCGAAACTTGTTTCTTTTTGTTTGTCTCGTGTACGATTTCATAAAGTCTGTTATCTTAGGAGGAAGTATTGTGATGCATCTATTTTAATTGAAGCTTCATCAAATTGCCACTGTTTTGCAGCTAGTGAGCTTGTTAAGCATGGCTATGGTCTGTGGCAAGATGGGCCCAGAACATACATTGTCTGCATAATCTGTTATGTTATGGAGGACATTTTAATATTTTATCGATGTCTGGGGTGAGAGACTTTAGGCCTCAAGGGCCACTGTGTCTGTACATTTTCCATTTATTGGCGTACTCATTTCTGATTACCTGGATCAGATGTGTCCAACTAATTAGAACATGTCAGAGCAGGCATGGTATGTAAAAAAAAAAAAAGCAGGCAGAAATGCAGCCCTTGGCCCACTCCACTAATCCACTCTATGTTTTGGAGCAGAAGATGCTAACTACGTATTCAATGTCGCAATGGCAAGTAAACAACGCCTCCACTGCTTCTGAGGTTTAGAAAACATGAATATTGCAATGAAGATAGTTCTACCTTACAGAGGTAGTTTCTAAGAAAAAAAAAAACTCTAGTGTGCTTTTAGTTTTGCATTAGCAAAAGTGAAACTTTTTTGAGTTGTTTCTGCTTAGCAACCACTTTGTAAAATAGCTGGAATTATAAGAAAAAAATATATAGATACAGTAATGTTTGTTGACAAACATTACCCTTACAAATTATAGCCAAGTTGTGAATAATTCCTCCAAAACATTCATTTAAAATTAGCTACATAAACAAAGTCAGCATATTGGAACAATCGCCACAAAACTGTAACCTCAGTTCCATAGGAAATTTATCAGAATTAATGAAAAGACTTTTGTAAACAAGGATGTCTGTTAACTTGAAACAGAAGCACAAGTTCTTCCAAAGAAGTCTGAAGTCTCAGCAGAATTTTTTGAGCTCCTCATGGAGGAACACCCATATTTCTTTCAACTAAGTTTAAAAGCTTAAAGGTCAATTAATCAGATATGCTAAACTAAAGACTGGTTCTGCTCCATACAACATTTATTGAACATTACAATCATAATAAAGTATTTTTATCTGTGATCCTTTATAATTATTGTAGGGGATACTATTGTAAAAAACCGTGGGATAAAAAGGTATTTGTCAGTTATTGAATCTGCAAGTTATCTCATTTAAAAAGATGAGAGATTTGTTATTTTATCATAGGTACACTCCACATGTAAGAGAAGAAAGGTCAAATAAATCCACAAAAATCACATTGTATGATGTTTTTAAAAGAGTTTATTTTATTATGTTGCAAAACATAAGTTAAAAGCCTTTCTATTCTTCTCTTGTTAACCTTTGTCACCTATTTGTACTTATCTGTATCAAAGAAACCTGACCACACCTTTAAACAATCAGGTTGTTGACCAAGACCAAATCCTGCAGTGCTCCCCACCCAGAGGTCCCTCTGTTTAAGCCAACTCCTGTCCAGGCCAGTCATAAGTTTTTCTCAAGACAGCTGAACAAAAAAAAGGAAAGTTTGAAAAGGGTTGAGTATGGCGAGATTTAGGGCAAAAACTTAATTCCATCAGTGAGAGCATTGAGGATGAAATGTGGCTGGATCTTCCAACATGACAGTGATCCTAATCACATTTCCCAGGCAAAGAAGAAGTGGTTGCATAAAAAGCATTTCAAGGCTGGAGTGGCTTAGCCTTTCTCTGGGATCGGTGAAGAGTGCTAAAACATCACAGCTCTTGAGAAGATCTGCATGGAAGAAAGGACCAAAATACCAGCCACGGAGTGTGCAAACTTGGGGAAGATCCCACTGAAAACTACAGGAAATGCACAATTATACAAATACATTTTATAAAAATAATTCATTAGGATTTTCTGGATTTTAGTAGATTTGGTCTCACAGTTAAAGTGTGTCTATGATCAAAATTACAAACGATTATCTTTTTAAAGGCGACAAAATGCAAAATCTGTGACTGACAAATACTTGTTTGCCCCACTGCCTATATATCTTAATTTTATGAGTTATATGTTTATGCTTTCTGTGATGTATTGAAAAATTAAATCATTCAAAAGATCAAAAGAAAAAACAAAGATAAGGCTGTTGTTTTATTAGTTTTTTTAAATAGCTTTTTAGTTTTTCTACTTATACCATTTCATCTATATTTTTTTTTACCCTTGCTCTTTTTCCTAAAACAACTAATTTGTTTTCTATTGTCTTCTGCACCTCCCTCTTTGTGTTGGCCCCCTAGGTGGAGCGGATTGTGGACAAGAGGCGGAACAAGAAGGGGAAGTGGGAGTACCTGATTAGATGGAAGGGATATGGCAGTAAAGAGGACACCTGGGAACCCGAGCACCACCTGCTACACTGTGAGGAATTCATTGACCAGTTTAACAGTTTAAGGCTGCAGTCACGCAAGCGAACCAAGCTCCCAAACAGCCGCAGCCACCCGCACACCATCAGCCATGCCTCTGCATTAGAACACTCCAGAGCTCGATCCGAGGCTTCCAAAAAAAAAAGAACTTGTGAACAAGTGGTGGGGGTGAAAGTCGGCTCTGGTACGGGAATTGGAGTTGGAGGATTGGGACCCGCTCAGAAGCAGAGGAGGGCAGGTGTTGATGCAGGAAAACAGTCTTTTAGAGACAAAATAAGCAAGTCCATGACGCACAAGGATCATCGCTTTTTCCAACGGTTGAAGGATCCTGACAGCAGATTGCAAAGTGGAGAGATGGAAGCATCCATGTACAGGACAGCAGCAAGATCGCAAAGATTACCTGTAGAAAGAGTGGATGGAGAAGTGGGACACAAAGACACCATTGGAACACATTTTCCGACTGAACTAGGTAACGTCCATTCAATTCAATCCATCTTCATTTATTAAACAGGTCACAAGCGCCAAAATGTTGTACAGATAAAATTAAAAATACACATCACACAGACAGGAATAAGAACTACCCTGTAATCCATTTCTCTATACCTGCTTATCTGTTAAGGGTCACGGAGGTTGCTGGAGCATACCCAGTTAATGTGGAGCAAAAGCGCAGTACTTCCTGTCAGTCCATCACAGGGGCAAACATAGACAGACTACCATACACACCCACACCTAAGAGACAATTATAAATCAAAGATCAGCCAGAACCAGAACTGGTGAGTCAAGCAGGGTGGCCTGTAAGGGCAAAAACTCAGCAACGGAAGGAAAATAAATAAAAATAACGAAAAACAAAAAAAGAGATTTCTAAGTTTCTAAATTAAGTATGTTTCTAAAATGGACTTGCAGACACTGTAGTGAAGGTGAAATGAGGGTGATGAGTTCTAGCTTAGAAGTCTCAGTTAAAAGGCTTGTAGCAGCTTTTGGAAATGGCTAAAGACAAGCAACAAAAGATTCACTGACCCTCACACACTAGGGGTGTAACGATTAGTTGACTTAATCAATGAATAAGTTTATACTTCTACAATCCAACCAGACTGATCTGTCTGAGGCAATTTGTCAAATGAATCAAATCAAATTGAATTAACCTATACCATTATAAAATTGATTAAAAATGAAAGAAATCAATTATAACTATCAGAAAATGCTGTTTGGATTTTGGTGTATACAGTAGCTTGTTTTACTATAACGTAAAAAAGACCAAGTGTGCCATCACATTGGACAACACACATGTGATGTCAGCAAAAATAATTAAGCTAACATTATGGCCCTTCTCTTCTTTTCCATTGGGCTTTTCCTTTCAGGGGTGAATCACAACCAATCAGCTTCCTCCATCTAACCCAGTCTTCTGCATCTTCTGCTCTAACACCAGCTACCTTCATGTCTTCATTCACTACGTCCATAAACCTCCTCTTTGGTCTTCCTCTAGACCTCTTTCCTGGCAGTTCTAGACTCAGCTTCTTTCTACCAATATATTCAGTCTATCCTCTGGACATGTCTGAACCATCTCAGTTGGGTCTCTCTGACTTTATCTCCAAAACCTCTAACATGTGCTGTCGCTCTGATGTACTCATTCCTGATCCTATCCATTCTGGTCACTCCCAAGGAGAATCTCAGTATCTCCATCTCTGCTACCTTCAGTTCTGCTTCCTGTCTTTTCCTCAGTGCCAGTGTTTCCAGGCCAAACAACATCGCTGGTCTTACCACAGTTTTGTGCACCGTTCCTTTCATTTGAGCTGAAACTCTTCTATCACACATTACACCTGACACTTTTCTCCACCCATGCCAACCTGCCTGCATTCACTTCTTCACTTTTTTTCTGCACTCTTCATTACTCTGAACTGTTGACCCTAGAATACTTCAAATCCTCCACCTTCTTTATCTCTTCTCCCTGTAACCTCACTCTTTCCAGGGCAAACCTCCACCTCTCTAGCATTTCCTCCATCTGTTCCCTGCTCACACTACAAATCACAGTATTGTCTGCAAACATCATAATAGTCCATGGTGGTTCCTGTCTTACCTCCTCTTTCAGCCTGTCCATCACCATTGCAAACAGGAAGGGGTTCAGAGCTGATCCCTGATGTAATCCCACCTCCACCTTGAACTCATCTGTCACTCCTACAGCACACCTCACCACTGTCTTGCAGCCCTCATACATGTCCTGCACTGTTCTAACATAGTTCTCTCTCACTCCAGACTTCCTCATACAATACCACAGTTCCTCTCTGCGCACCCTGTCATAAGCTTTCTCCAGATCTACAAAGACACAGTGTTGATCTTTCTGACCTTCTCTGTACTTTTCTATCAACATCCTCAAAGCAAAGACTACATCTGCAGTGCTCTTTCTTGGCATGAAACCTTACTGCTGCACACAAATGTTCACTTGTGCTCTTAGTCTAGCTTTAACTGCTCTTTACCATAACTTCATTGCTCATCAGCTTTATTGCTCTGTAGTTACCACAACTCTGCACATTTCCCTTATTCTTAAAAAATAGGCACCATCACACTTCTTCTCCATTTCTCAGGCATCTTCTCATCACCTAAGATGCTAAGATCCATTTCTTCTAGAAATTTCAACACCTCCACAGGTATCATGAGGACCAAGTGCCTTTCCACTCTTCATCCTCTTCAATGCCCTTCTCACTTCACTCATACTAATCTGTGTTACCTCCTGTCCAACAGTCCTTACCAACAGTCACCTCTTGGATTCTTTGTTTTCTCTCATTTCTTCATTCAACTCTTCAAAGTATTCTTTCCATCTTTCCATTACATTACTGATACCTATCAATGCCTTACCATATATCTCCTTAATCACCCTAACCTGTTCCATGTCCTTCCCATCTCTGTTTCTCTGCTTTGCTAATCTGTATAGGTCAGTTTCTCCCTCTTTACTACCCAACCTAGCATACAAGTCATCATAAGCCACTTGTTTGGCCTTTGACGCCTCTACTTTTACCTTACGCTTCATCTCCCTCTACTCCTGTTTATTCCCATCAGTCCTCTCAGTGTCCCACTTCTTCTTAGCCAGCCTTGTACTCCAGATGCACTCCTACACCTCCTCATTCCACCACCAAGTCTCCTTATCTACTTTTTTTCCTGATGACACACCAAGTACGAGCCTACCTGTCTCCCCGATCACATTAGCTGTTTATCCAATCATCTGGGAGTACTTTCTGACCACCCAGATAATTTGTTCTCTTCTCTGTCTTTGCCCTTTTCTTTTTCATCCTACACACCACTATCCTATGGTGTCTGGAAACACTCTCACCAACCACTACTTTGCAGTCACTGATCTCCTTCAAATTATATTGTCTACACAAGATGTAGTCTATTTGTGTGCTTCTACCTCCACTCTTATAGGCCACCCTATGTTCCTGCCTCTTGTTAAAGAATGTGTTCACGATAGCCTTTGTCCATCTTTTTTACTAAATCAACCACCATCTATCCTACATTCCTCTCCTAGACACCAAACCTGCCCATTACCTCCTCATTACTTATGTTTCCCGGACCAACATGTCCATTGAAATCTGCAGCACTAATGACAACTCTATTGCTTTTTGGTATGCTCATCATCACTTCATCAAGGTCCAACCACAATTTCTACTTCTCCAGCTCACATCCTACCTGTGGGGCTTCCCCTTTAACAACATTAAACATCACACCTTTGACTTCTATTTTCAGACTCATCACTCTATCTACCTCCATGACACTCCTAACAAACTTCTCTTTTAAGATAACTGCTACTCAATTTCTTTTACCATCTACACCATGATAGAACAACTTGAAACATGCTCCTAAGCTTCTAGCCTTGCTACCTTTCCACCTGGTCTCCTGGACACATAGGATGTCTACTTTCCTCCTCTGCATCATGTCAACTAACTCTCTACCTTTTCCTGTCATAATTCAAATATTCAAAGTCTTTACTCTCAGTCCAACACTCATGACTTTCCTCTTTTATTTCTTCCAACGAACGTGCCTTCTTCATCTCCTTCTTTGACCAACAGTAGTCCAATTTCCACGAGCACCCTGTCAATGAACAGCGCACCCCCCACCCCCACCCCCTCGGCTACATTAAGCCATCATTACAGTCCAATGTGTGTAAACACTTTGAATTTTGCAAAAACCTGATCACACAGTGCGGTATAATGTTCTAATAGTGCTTAATTTTTTTGTATTATTATCATGTGGAAAAACAACAGTGTAGCCCACTGTTGTTTATGAAACTAAAATATATCAACCATTACAAATAAACAGGAATTTATGGCAAATCCATTCATATTTTAGTTTCATTCCTGTTTATATGTTTTTTTACACATATTTAATCTACACTTGATTATCTTGCAAGAAATACAAGGAATCTGGAAAACTTCACCTGCACTGTTCAGTACCCAGATATTTATCTCTAGTTTTGGCCAAAATTGTCCTGAATTGATTTTAGGTTAGTGAATCGGATCAAATTTGGTTATTCAAAATGAACCAGTATCGACTATGAATGTTTCAACAACCACAAATTATGATATGAATTGAATTGTTGTTTAAATAAATCATTGCTCCCCTATCCCATTTGATGCAGATAGGGCTTGGTTTAAAAATTTTACTAATCAATGTTTGGTTGATATTTACAGTAAAAGGAAGGAATAATGATGCATCAAATTCATGAGTTGACTAGTTTTTTCTAAGCAAGCCTTGTATTTTATCATGGGAAAAAAGCAGCTTTTAAATCATTCTTAATGTAAAAATGTAGAATCTCGATCATTAATGTTGCACCTCTTTTCTGTTTTTTTTTACTAGCTAAATGAAAAGTGTTTTTTGTTATTAAAAATAATTGCTTGTGCGTGGAAACTGGAAAAATAAACCAATATTTTATCAAATCACATCGAATTGAATCCATAAATCAAAGTCAAACGCGTTCAGTATATGCATCCCTTAATTGGAATAGTCAAGGCAAGTGGTCACAGGCATCGATTCATGTTCGTAACCCAAATAACATGAGACCCATAGATCAGATCACTGTTGTCTGAACGAAAATTAGTGTTGTAATAGCATTTCAAGGCATGCTTCTTCAATTATTGTATGTTATAATCCATAGTTTGAAATGCAGCCTCATAACACACAGGAAGTCTTTATTTCAGTCACAAGAGCATCTGGTGGTATTGTGTGAAACCAATAATCCTCACATGTAATGTTGAGTTTTTAACAGACTATGCTAACTCCAACCTCCTGCAAGAAATGTAGGTTGATCGTTTTGATAGAAGTTTACATCTATATCCTTGCATGGACTTTTAAACAATGTATAAGTACTTGACACAGAAGTCCAGTAAACTTCAGGTTATAGCTTTTTTTTTATCTGCAAAAAATTTTTCAGATACACGTACACTCTGTGCCATCACCACCATCCTCATAAAGTTTTTATTTTATTGCATTGCAGCTGATAGTACACGTAAATCTAACTCTTGGGTCACAGTCCAGGGTCTGAACCACTGAAGTTAATCATTTGTTCTCATTTAAAAAGGTCATTTTGACTTTTTAAGAGAAAATCTATCAGATGACAGGACTTTTTATAATGGTCATTTCTTTAATTGCACAACATAATATTTACATGTGTGTACTGTCCACATTCGACGCTATGTTGTTGGTCTAAGTGTTATATGTCTATTATACGTCTAAGGAAAACTTGTGTTTTGATGCCCTGGATTTTGTCAAAATTGAATATTACTTTAGTCTTTTTGAAAATAAATGCAAAACTATAGAATTCTATTTCAAAAATATGAGTTAAGGTGTATTCACTGTCGGGCTGGGCGATATTGAATTTTTAATATCAGGGTATTGTTTTTTCATATCAGGCAATAACGATATATATCACGATTTAAATCAAATAACTATATTTGTCAAATTTGAACGCTATGTAGCTCATTAGAGAAATGTGTAATCATCAGCAGGTTGCTTCGATTTATAGATTTATTTCCTATCATACTATAAACATAACAGATGCACTTAAGCAACATGATGCAACATTTCTTTCCCACCCGAAAACTAAATAAAGCATAAATATAACAAACTAAACTGAAAATTAAAGCAAATGTTTTCAAGTTTCAAAAGAGAACATAAAAAACAGAACACTAAACTGCTTGACCAGTTCCATATAAAAACAAAGCATTAATTCTACCAATAAATTCTACTGTTTCCACGTTTTAGAGAACAAACATAAAATTGGCTAACATTTTTGTCAACATCCTTGAATAAGCTAGGAACTAAAAGCAAATTCTCTGAATTTCTTCTCATAGTTTAGACTGTTGCTGCAGTGAAGGTCTTAACTTTCTTGTTTTTGCTGGAGAATTATTGTTTATTTCTGTCTGAGATTGAGCTTTAAGGAGGCAGGAGAATTGAACACAACATTTGACAGGTCACAGTTTTCAGTGTAACACAGACTCTGTTAATGCTACACAGACGCTGCTAAAACACAGTGGATTCAATTCTGTTATTATTTAGAAAATACAGTTTGTACGAATGTCTCCCTATGAATTAATCTTGTTGTATTTATCCGCCGTCTTACAGGCCGGTCCATGAAAATAATGTCCAACTTTAAACCAGTCCATGATCACAAAGGATACACAGAACAGCTAGTTAGCAGCATAGCGTGTTTTGTTTACCTCGCATGCAGGTGATGGAAAAAAAAAAGAGGAAAAAAGAAATTCACCAGAAGAAGAGCTAATAAACATGACTAAGTTTACGCAAACATTTACTCTCCATGTGGTGACTAATCCTTTAACTTTTACTCGCCAAAGAGGAGAAAATGCTCGCGACTGGCTAGTGTTAATGTCAGACCCTTCAAAACAAAAGTCTATCGCGATAGGCTCATTTTACTATCAAGAAAAAGTTCTATCATGATATCGATAGCTATCGTTTTGTCACCCAGCCCTAATTCACTGCATGGCTTCATTTTGAATTACGTCATAAGCTCCCTGTGGTTTTTATACACAGAGAACCAACTTGACAAAAAGTCAGTTTTTATCTATAATTTCACTAAATTCTTGTTGTTAGTGTTGACAGATCTTCAATTTTAAAAAAAATAGATCAAAGGGGTGTGTGAGTGCAATGGACTGAGCTGACACAGAGTAGAGAGCCTGCTGTAATGAAGACATCAGGCTTCAAATATAAATGAATATAAATGCCAACATCAGAGAAGTTTTAAAAATAAAATGAGCAGCGAAAATAACATTTGCAGTGCCTGCTCTGTGCTAATGGTTTAAAATTCAACTGCTGTACCACTTTCATGGATGAGGTGAAACCAGGACCCATGATCAGGGACATGCTATTTAAATGTTATTAAAACGTTGATATAACCACATTGAAGATCTATTGTGATCAAAATCTTCTTTGCAAGGTCAAGCTGGCCTGGAGGTCAGGAGTACTTATCAAAAAATACAAGCTGAGATATACTATGTCTGCATTTACCTATGGGTAAACAAAGCATATGTAGAGTTAAAGTTTGTATGTAAATATATACTGAGTATATATAAATATATCACTGAGTATTTATTTCAATTGCTAAAATACATTATTAAAATATTTTATTTCATTATCAAGTTGTTTGACAAGTTTTACAAAATCACAATGTTCAGGTTAGCATCCTATGACTCTGACACATATGACTAGACATTGTAGATTAATATCAGTCCTTAAATAGCACATAAAACATTGTGAAAATGAACATTTTATTGGCATGATCTAATGCAGAAATTAACTGGTTAAAGTTTTCCAGTTGCTAGGCATTTTCCTGTAAGCCAATAGTCCTGCACTTCAGAGAGGAACACTAAAATATAAACATAAACGCATAAAAACTGCATTAATGTTTTTAAATCATTATGCATGTGGCTCTTTAACTTAAGTAGTGAATGAGACTTCAGGAGAGAGCTTCTAAAGGAGTTCTTTATGGCTCTAGCATTGTAAGAACAGGATAGCTCAGTTTTTGTTATGCTGGTAAACATCTATACAGCTGTCTCATTAAGGCCTAATAGATTCTAAGCTTCTAACCCCTAAAGAAATACGGCAGTAATTTAGCACCTGTAGATTCACCCATCAACATAGTCTAATGCAAAAAACACATCGACATTTCAAAGCAATAATGCTGTTCTTTTTAAGTCTATTGTAAATGTGTAACTTTATTGACAACTTCTTTATTAATCTTAGCTAGCAACTTTAAAAAATACAGTTTTGCACACTTTAGAAGCACATGGGTTAATTTGTCCTCACAACCAAAAATAAGGGGGTATAAGGATTTCTTTTTAAAAAAAGGCTGTTTATGCTTGTGTCTTGGGGGGTGTACGTGTCCTGCTTTATAAGGTATGATTTATACAGGTACAACATAAACACACAAAGAGCAAAACACAAAAATCAGAAGGGAGTTTATGTTGAGAATTGCATCATTCCTAATTTCTTTCTCCATCCTGCAGCAGGTATTGCTGGCAAATCAGATGCAAAATGTTATGGAATAATTACAAAAATACCTTTATTTATTCGTCATATGTGATGAACTGATAGACACATTCTAACATCTGTGTCTGATTCACCTGCAGCCAATGGGATGCTTCACGTCCAGGGCTCAGTAAAGCGGAAGCTGGCGGAGGAGAAAGGCTACGTGTTTGACAAGCGGCTCAGGTACAACGTGCGACAGAACGAGACCAACTGTCGGTTCAGAGACATTGTTGTCAGGAAAGAAGAAGGGTTCACACACATCCTGCTTTCAAGCCAAACAACAGACAGCAATGCTCTCACACCAGAGGTGAGAACAGGAGTATGCACTCTCCCTCCTTTGTATCCATTTGGATCTTTGTGTTTTACGTTGCTAGAACATATTTGTAAGGTAGGTTTTATCACATGGAAGTACCAAATTGGTTTATCTTTTCTTTCATTCTTTCATTAGAAATATTTTTGCTAACCTTGTATAATAAACCCTACAGCTACTTGCTTACGGCTCCAATGGAGCATTGTGGTGTGTCAGGTAAATTGCAGGATTTTTTTTTATTTATTCTCATAAATGGGGAATCTAGAAGTATTTACAGGTTGCATTAATTAATTCCAATGTTATTTAAATGTCGATATTGCAGCAAATAGCAGTTGACTTGTGATCACTGATATATTTTAAGTTAAGCCCAGTTTTTTTAGAGTTATAAAACATTTCTTGTTGAAGTATCATACAAGATATGATAATCTAATTGAGTAAATTGAGATTTCCCCCCAAAATGTCAAAATTAGGTTATCAATTTGATATTTGTCAGTTGAGTATTTTTTCTGAAAAACTGCCAAATATTCTCTTTTATCTGAGACAGAGCCTTTAAACATGAGTTTTTTAGCAAATATTTTTTTTAAAAACTGCACACACTCAGCTGGGTCTCTTTATTTTAAGAAGCTCATCTGATTATATGTAGCACACCAGCTGGGTCCCCTCTACAGGCATGTGTCAGGCATCAGCTGTGCCATGCTGGGGTAAATGGCTTCTCTGGTGTACTGTCTGTGACAAATCAGATTTTTCTTCCTGAATGCTGAGATTTCTCTCTGATTCATCACAGTTTGACAATGTTCCAAACCAAAACTCAAAGAAGAAATACATAAAACATAGTAAAATAAATAGACTATCTTAAAATGTTGTTTACTCCCATCCATCTTTTAGACCTACTTGGTCCTGTGCAGGGTCGTGGGGGTTGTTGGAGCCTACCCCAGCTACTTCAGAACAAAGTCGAGGGTACGCTCTCAACAGTTTGTCAGTCCACACACAGACAGATATACTCAAATCCAAAGGAAAATGTTAGTCAACCAATGAAACATGTTTGGGTTAGGGTTAGTTCCTCAGAGAAAACCCAAACATGCATAGGGAGAATATGCTAAGACCACACAGAAAAAAAAACTTTCAGCGTTCAAGTGCTAATAACACCCTTAAACTACACACAACACTACCATTCAGCCCAACTTTTATATAAAAGTTCAAAATTGTTTAAAGATTAAAAAGTAACCAATGCAGTTCCTCAAATGATCACTGCTGGCTGGTAGCTAGGGATGGCATATTGATTTCCAAGTTAAAAAGTAACATTTTGCAATAAAAGTAAACCCAATTAAGGACCCTGTGCATGCCTGGGTTTTCTGCGGGCACTCTGGCTTCTACCCACAGTCCAAAAATATGCTTCATTGGTTGACTCTGAAAGTGTCCCTATGTGTGAATGTGTGTGTGTGTGTGTGTGTGTGTGTGTGTGGTTGTGTGGTCCTTTGACAAACTGGCAACCTGTCCAGGGTGTACCCTATCTTTGACCAACAGTAGCCTAGACAGGCTTCGGCGACTTTGTGTTATTTGGAGCGAGTTAACTGCTAATAGGATACGTATGCATAAAAAAATACACTACGCACAAATTAATAATTTGTGCACACTTTTGCAAAACAAAAAAATATGAAAACAACATTTAGTTTTACGTTTAACATGTCTGTTTCTAATCCTTTTTTTCTATGATTTGAATACAACTTTTGCTTGCCTTGAAAAAGAAATGCTCTTAACAAACAAAAATATGTCACAGGGTCACAGGGATATAAATCGAGTCCTGAAACATCGATTCAGCTGAATGAGCATGCTTATTGAGGATCATTTCATAAACTAAAATAGAATGGAACTTTTTAGAATGCTTAGAATGTTTGTTTCCGGTAAAGGTAGCAATGGGCATGCTCATTCCAGTGCCTGGACATGTCCAGGTGTGTTCCCCGTTTGCCCATCAGTAGCCAATCAGTAGCCAGGACAGCCTCCAGCAGTGCAGTGACCCCCAAAAAGGATATAACGGCTTAAGAAAATGAATGGAAAATAACGAAAACGAGAAAACTAACTTGAAGCTGAAGAAAGCTATCTAGCATCTGATCGTGGCGGTAATTAAAAATATCAGCCAATTTTGCAGACACTGACTTTTTTGTTTTTACACCTAATGAGTGGAGTGGTATGTCTGCTACCCTTTATGGACTATTTTCCATCACTTCTGGGTCTGAAACAGTCTGCTGGTACATTGTTTACACAATCAGCTGTTGTCGCCTGGCAACGACAAAATGCGTCCAGAGATTGCTGTATTATTATCTGTTATGGTAACAAAATAATTTTCCTGTTATAGAATCAATAACATTACAAAAAGTCCTATTATATATTTTTTTAGTTTAATCAATAAACCTCAATATGCATGCGCAATTTGAATAATCTATATTTCGTGACTTGATATATATGCCTGTTAACCCTGTGGCATATTTCTGACAGTTGCTTAACATGATAAATTATATTATTAATTTGAATTTTATAATCAATGCAAACAAAAGTCATATTTAAAACAAAGACATTTGTTTTCATATTTTATTCAAAAGAGACATGTCAAACATAAAACTAAATGTTGTATTCATATTTTTTTGCAAAGTTCTACACAAAGTATTAATTTGTGCACAACTTTGTTTTTATGCATATGTTTCTTATTGACAGTCATCTTACCCCATAGTATTAGATTTTTTATGCAAGTGTTGTTAGGGATGAGTTATTTGAGTGGACCCACGGAGCCCAAAAAAACTCATGATACTTTGTCCCATTCAAATTTTTTTGTTGAAGTGGAGCAAATTTTTGTCAAGGTCCTCAATCCCACTTGATGCTTAATTTTCATTGATCAGAATCTAGATAATGTTGAAGATTATTCATCCTGTATATGTCTATAGTTATCAGTCCTTTTAATGCTAAAAATGATCGTGGAAACGTTTGATTGGATGTTTTTTATTAGATATTCTATCACTGTGATTGGAAGTGCTCACAATAATAACATGGGTGATCAGTTTTCCATTTCTGCCTCATTACCCAACAAAGACAGGATTTTCCTCCCTTCTCCAGACTTTGTCCCAGACGTTCTCTAGAGACCTGGTCTGCCTTTCATGCAGAGTCATAGGTTTTGCAGTCTGTAGTCTGCAGGCTCTCAAGTAGCTTAAACTGTGTGTGCACGTGTGTGTTTTAATGCGTCACAATAAGCCCGTAAGCTGCGAGCTTATCAAACAGCTCAGATAGCTTTTGCTCTGTCTCTCAGCCTTTGAAGCAGGAACAAGAGAGTCTACGGATGTGTTCTCTAAATAAGACCAGCTGAGCAAACCTCAAAAAACATCCCTGTACAGGTGTTTCCATGCTTTTATGCTATAACACCCCCAAACCTTCAGATGATACACTCCCTGTTCCCTATCTATCTCGTGCTTTGTTTTAGAAACACTAAGCACAGTTTTCTTCATCTAATTTTAAATCTATGTACTTCTTGTCTTTTATTTTTTTCTATCCATTCATTATACATTTCTAATGCATAAATTTCTAATGAGCTCATGTTGAGCTGCAGAAAATATGTCTTAAAAAACAACACAGGCTTTTGATTTTGATTTTTTTTTAAAAACTGTATAATCCTAATTTAAAGACCATTTAAAGACCAATGATTTTAAAATAGATCAAAATATTGTTGGAGTGGGACTTTAAAATGGGGCCTGTGTCTGTCTGTGTGTCGTTTCAAATGTAATTTAGTAAAGTAGACGGCCTGAAGAAATCAAACCAAACTGAATCACTGACTGACAGCTGCAGCTCCAGACTTTTTTATAATTGACAGTTATTTTGAAAAATCTTTGCGTTTGAACTGGGACTGAATGAGACAATGACGTGCGGTGAGTTTCACGGCTGGTGAGGCACTGACGTCATCAGTCAGATTTACAAACGTATGCACCCTATAGAGAAGCTTGTTCACCATTTGATTGGCAGCAAAAGTGTGTTGTTTTATAATTTCATTTCAACATTTTTCTTCCATTTAAAAACTGTAGCAGAGGGCCAAAAATAAACAAAATTGTTATTTTATTGACTTACATTTACTTATAAATGAAGTCTGTGTGTCGCTCCATTTTTTACATCTATGGTCGCTCCTTCTGAAAATAACCTTTTCACAGAAGTCTTCCTTTTCTTTCTTCAGTTTTAAAAGTCTCAGTGGAGATTACTACCAGTGACTTGTCTAAACAAATTCTTGAGTTTAGGGGTTTAAAAACTTTATCCTCCATTTAGAAAATGATGCTAAACAATATGAAAAAGTAACTGGACGGCTGCACTTGTCTTGCTACTGCTAATTCTATTATTCTTCAGCATAGGTGTCACATTCTCCGGGCTCACCAGCGCCCTCTGCCTTGAGGCAGGCGTACTGCCTTCCTCACCTAGTGTATTTCTAAAGTGCATTTTTAGCAAATAAAATTACTAAATCAGTCACAAACTGGCACCGATGGCGAAAAATAAGCACATGAGGTAATTTTTAAATAGAGCGGTTTTTTTTATAATGATAAACTATAAAAAGCAGCGGGGCGGCAACAGTCTCACTTATTTGAACAGGAAACTCAAATATCCACTGAAGAAACGTTGAAAACCCACACAGAAAACGTTAATCATAAAAAAACATTTCTAAAAAATAACATCTGATTTTTATTTTTTATTTAAAAAAAATCTGCCTCACCTGACTGCACGTCACAGGAACGAGACGTATGTAAATGACTGCCTTTTCCACAAAAAGGTAACAGTTTGAGTTCATATTTGCCTTATCTAAAGAGACATATGTGATTCTTTGTTTTTTAGGAACATAATTTGCTGTCACAATCTTCACCCATGCAACCCACATGCTGTTATTCCAGAGGACGCCACACCTGAGCTCATTATCACACCAAAGTCTGAATGTCAAACAACAGCAGTTTTCTGGCAAAATGTGCTTTTTATCTTAGCATGTTCACAAGTGCACTTGTATAACAGGGTCAGAAGAAGAATAAATGTGGGCCACACGCTGAAGGTCTATCAATTTACAACAGAGAATGCATTTGGAGAATTAAGTTCACTTTGAGGCTGAACGGGTAATATGGGTCAGGAGTGCTAATCTGATTAAAATGCAAAGGCAGGCAGTGGTGATTGAGGGGAGACGGTGATGTGTGAGAGGAGGCTGAAGGTCACAAGTCTCTCATGTCAAATAATCCATTTCTGATTTTTACTTTGCTCCTGCAAAGTAAAAATACTCACATCTCTTTTCTCTGTTGACCAAATCGAAATACAGCCAGATGTATCTAACTCGGCCCATAAACAGTATTTTATCATGGTAAATATTTCTGATCAAAAAGCTAATTTTTCTCACTTTTCTGTTAATGTTTGATATTTTATGCTATCCGTTTGTATCTGTATGGCTGAAAAAATGTCGTCAACAGTCAAGTGAGTTTCTGCTGACAGGAAAAGTGTCAAGAACACAGGCTGCTCAGCAAGTTGAAATGTAAACATCTTATTGAACTCTGCATTTCACAAAGAGAAGCATAAATGAGCTGGAAGCACATTCTGCATAAAAAGGACAGCAGACTACAGTTTGATCTTCACAGTGACACAGTGAAAATGATATGGGGTGGGTTTTTTGTTTGTTTTAGGCTTTTGAACATTTGAAAAAAAAATTCAGATAAGCTAACACAATCCAAGAAACTATGGAGCAAGCAGAATGGATAACAGCTAATGCAGTGCTGGATTCATGCAATAACTCTGCTTTAAGGTGTTGTCAAGCTCAACTCCAGGCTCAGGTAGATAGAAAGGCTGCACAACAAAGACCTGAGTGGAAATCATCAATGATGATCCTGCTACAGCTGATATTATACAACTTTTGCCAGCTTTGTAGAAAATCATTTAATATTTTTTCCAATCACCCTCTTGCATGACTTGTCAAAACTTAAAGGCATAATTTGAAAAAGAGGGTGTCTTAAAACGTGAATAGTTTTCCAAACTGCAGCCCTTCTTCCAGCACATTCCCTGAAAGTACTAAAAGTACTAGCAGCTTTTTTTTTTTTTTTTACAAGCAATTTGTTATGAGATGTAAATAATAAAAGACTATGTATGGAAAATTGGTAGAAGGAGACAGTTTTATTTGACAAAAAGAAAATCCTCTTTCTCCCCAGATCATGAAGGAAGTTTGTCGGGCTTTGGGAAACGCAGCTGCTGACGATAGTAAGTTGTTACTGCTCAGCTCTGTGGGGACTGTTTTCTGCAGCGGTTTGGAGCCGTCGTACCTGATTGGACGTTTATCCACAGACCGAAGAAAAGAGAGTAGCCGAATCTCTGATGCTGTTCGGTAAGAGGAGAGCTTTTTCTCTAAAGATGCGGGCACTTTTTTATCACTTTGACACTCTGCTCTGATACCTGTAGGGACTTTGTATTGGCATTCATCCACTTCAAGAAACCCATTGTTGTGGCAGTGAACGGACCTGCGATGGGGCTTGGGGCATCCATCTTGCCGCTGTGTGATGTGGTGTGGGCCAGTGAAAGAGCCTGGTTCCAAACCCCATGCGCAGCCCTCCATCTGACACCTTCTGGATGCTCTTCCTACACCTTTCCCCAGATCCTGGGTGTGGCTTTGGTAGGTCCAAGACTAAATTCTAGCTTTTTCCAAAATTCTTTGACTTAATTGGTGTTTTCTAAAAATGAAAATCCTGTTTTTAACATGTTCTTGTAGCATTTTTCTCATGATGGCGGACGCATATTAAAGAAAATTAAGAATAAAATTGCACTTCTGAGTATTTTTTATTCAGATTGTTGGGAATCAGGAGCAGATGAAAAAATACTGTTGGAAAAGGCGTATAGCAGTGGCGAAAGTGCTACAGTTGGCAGGCCACAAACTCCCTGCTTCACTCTATTCTGATGCATCCACTTGCAGACAAATAGATCCATGTACGTCTCAGTTTTCCTCATCTAAGATGGCATCTGGCTCAAAACTGTACGACTGGATAGCTCCAGGATTGTTCGCTATTGTTATTCCCCCAGTAATGATGGGTTGGGGTTGTGAGGGGCTGTAAGATAGCGGGACAGAGTAAACAAAGGGATTATGGGAAATGGGGGCAGGCTAACTCTGTGCCAACTATCCCGCTCACAAATCAGAGGCAAATTTCTAATGAGCCACCACTGCCCTGCAAAAACTAAGTTCTAAAAAAAGATACATGATTTTGATTTTGCCTAAAACAAGCAAAGTTAAAACACCACTGGGAGCGCTTTTAAAATAGATCAAAATATGATTGGAGTGGGACTTCAAAGCCAACAAACAATAAGGCTGCATGTTATCTTCCAGGCTAATGAGATGCTATTCTGCGGTAGAAAACTCACAGCACAAGAGGCGTGCAGTCGAGGTCTGGTCTCACAGGTCTTCTGGCCAACTACATTCAACCAAGAGGTGATGCTGCGTGTGAAAGAAATGGCATTGTGTAATGCTATGGTAAGTTATGAACTAAGTAGTTAAGGTGTAAAAAAAAATACTCTTGAGCATATCCAAATGCAACACTCTTCTTTTGTGTATGTTCTAAAGGTGTTAGAAGAGTCCAAATGCTTGGTGAGGAGCTTCGTCATGCCGGTCCTAGAAGACGTGAATGAAAAAGAGTGCCAGATTCTAAAGCAGCTGTGGTGTTCAACCAAAGGCCTGGAGGCACTCTTTAGTTACCTTCATAATAAAACCTACGACAAGTAAAGTCCGCATCCAGCAGGTTAAACCTGGTCAATGTGAGGGTATCTGCAGATGACGTCCAGAATGGCAACCTGCTGGAAAGGCCTGTGTCCATCCATGTTCCAGAAGGGTTTTTGCCATAAAGTATCATATGTCATCTCTATGAAGATAAATTAATACTGTTCTTGTGATTTTGTTTTTTAGCAGATTTTTTTTAGCAAATTTCTTTTGACATCTGGACAGCTAGAATCCAGTTTCTCTTCTGTGAGTCAAACAGCAAAGAGCCAAATGCGCATTGTTAAAAAGCAGGGAGCACCACCATGGGGGCATAGAAAATCAGAGTCATGCTTGATTACAAGGGATTTGGAGGGAATATATTTATATATTTATTTATTGTGGAAAAAAAAGTTTTTAGTATTAAAAACTGCATTTTTCATGATTTTTAAACGCAGCTGCATTTAAGGCTCATCTTGAGAAAAACACAATCTAGGCTTGAAAGAATAAACTTATAACAGATTAAATTTATCATATATCTCGTCATGTATGTACAAGCACAGTGTCTAAAATTTGTAAGATGTTAAAGAGTTTGCTTAAATATCTATTAAAAAAAAAATCACACAAAACTTTGTAAATGGAGTCACACTTCTAGATAAAGTAAAAGTTACCAATGGATTAATAAATACACACACAGACAGACAGATAGACAGACAGACAGACAGACAGATAGATAGATAGATAGATAGATAGACACATGTATCTGAATTCATCAAATTCTCATTTATGGTTTTATTTTTAGCATTCCTTAACATTATTTTCAATGTTCTGTTTTACTATTGCCAGTTAATTATGATAGAATTTTTTGTTTTTCTCAAGATAATCTTAAACATGGCGATAACATTGTAATTACTCTAGGATCAAACCAAAGTTTGGCTTAAGGAATCCCCCAATCTGCTCATAATTCTTAGTCAAATCCTTATATATATAACAGTAGAAAACTCAATTAACCTAGCTAAAAAGCTATAAGGTTACTGTTAAACAACTGAAATGTTGGTTTATTTTTTAACCAGAAAAAAATTGTTTGTTTCAAGTCCCTATTACATAAAATCTTCATTATTATGGCCACCAAAATGTCGTAGAATCAAAACTGTTTGCTTTTTACGCATACACTGCATTGTCTCCATCTTCATACAGTTTATTTTGATTAAAATCAAGATTTTATTGAATATCAGAAACGACGTGAAAAACACTAGAAGTAGTTTGTGACTGCTGACTGTGATTTAAGCAAACATCCACCGGAAGAAGGATCAGTGAGGTTTTACCCGTCTTTAAGCAGCAACCTCACACGTTAAACTGTGACTGTTCAGCCGTAGAACCTACGCTTGTATTTTGCCGGTCAGGTAGTTTTGTGTAAAGTGTGATCGTCAAATGATAAAACTTGGATAATTGTGTTGCCGTTGCTTGACTACTGTTTTTGTCTCTGCACACGTTTAAGGACACAGAAGAAATCCAATGTCGATGACCAGCATTGTGGAATTTGTTTGTCCATGGAGTTCCTATTTACCTGCATGTGAAGAAAGCTTGAGCAAGATTTTATATTTTTCATAGTGTACCACATGTAGGGATCTATTTTGTTTTACCAAAGTGTAAATGTTTGCAGGTGTATGTAAATGTTTTTTGTAAAACTTGTCCATTTTTCAGAAAAGACCTAAAAAAACGGTCTGCAATGTTTGTACAACATGTAATATACTTCATGAATGTATTTCCTGTCAGAATGCCTTGAATTTTAGGATATGATTTGTACATGCATTGTAAGTATTGTCGTAGAAATGTTGGGCGTTTATATTTGTATTTATGCATTGCTTTATTTGTGCAATTTTGTTTTCTCCTAAGGCACCACAACATGTTTCTGTCACATTTTTGAATAATCCCAAAATGTTTTGATGGAGGTGTCAATGTAGATAAAGAATCAAACAGAAAATGGTACTCAAAATTCAATCTATTTAATAGTAAGAGATCATTTTTATTGTGTATTGCAAATGTAAAGTAATTTAAGAGATACTTTTTTGTTACAGAGCTTTATTGGTATAAAAACCTGAAAAATGAATTTAGATGCACTTCAATTAAATTTTGTTTCTCTTTAATTTTATGTTTAGTGTCCTCTCAGCTATTTTAACTGACGCAGTAAAAACCCTAAAGTACAATCACTGAATTAATTATTTCAGCCCAAAGAAACTTGTGTGAGAAAAGCAATTTACCTTGCAAAAATTGGTCTTCTTACTCTTAAGAATTATTCATATTATTCTTTAATTATCGAGAAAGCACAACAGAAACACTTTTCCGACAGAGAGTAACGGCTCATGTATTCCGTTTCTGCTTTTAGCTCAATTATGAAGCAAAGAAGTCATGAGTGCTGCAACTTCTGTACATCAGCAGCAAATCATTTAGACCTGCAGGGTGTTGATTACAACAATTCCCAAACTGGGCAAGAGTGTAATTCTTTTATTTTTTTAGACACCACAGAATATACAAAATACTTTAACTTTTGAACAGTGAAATTCTCCTGTCCGATTCTCCAAGTTTGCGTCTCAGCATGTGCTTAATGATGTGTTTAGGATTTCTGTTAAAAGATGAAAATACCAAGAAATTACTTATTTTTGCTCAAATATTTATTATAAATGCCTATTCTAAAGATGGATGCATTTGTCTCTTTTTTTTCCCACTGTCATGTGTTCTGGAATCTAAGTCTGCAGGTCTGACAAACAAAATTCCATGTATTGGGATGGCCAGAGCTGCTTGTATTCTAAAACATTTCATTACCAGCAGAATTCTTTTTTGTTACTGTTACTGCTAGCACTGGTGGTTTACCACTTTATCTTCCTTGCAGTTTAATTCTTTTAAGGTTAATTGTCTTTAATAGAGAATATCCCAACAATATTTAAATGTGTTTTTTATTTTGTTATATTATATCAGAGGCTATTCCAGATCTAATATGCATAGGGCAAGGATTTCATTTAAATGCAGCCACAATTTGGGGGGTTATACCTTTATAAATGCTTTAATTAGATGTGATAATCTGCTTGCCAAGTATAAATTTAAACAAAAAAAAAGAACTTAAGGTTTTTATTATCGGGTTGAATTATTTTCTTTATTGTACTAGTGAGTCTTACCATTTAATTTTATGTTGTTTGAAAGCCTTTTTGTTTCTCTTTCTTGGAGGCTGCATTTTAAGCAGTGCTGCAAATGTAAGGTTCAGCCCATGAAAACGTTAGATCTTCCCTGCCAAAGCCAAACTGTTATTTGTGTTGTTTTGGACTCTTGCTTTGTGCTTGTGGTAACCCCAGGTGCCTGACTAACACCTGATTGACAGCACTTGTCAGCATGGGTCAATTGTTCCAGACTCTGCTTTAACAGTTGGATTGGCTTGTTAGAGTGTGGAGAAGATGATGAGAACGCTGCTAATAGTGCACTGATGGAGGCATAAAGCTGATGTGTTAAACAGTGAAGAGCAAAAGGGAATGCAATTTTAAGAGTGTTGATTATCTGCATTGTGTTTGTAGAATTGTAAAAAAAAACACAACAAAGGGCTTAGTGTGTGTGTGGAGATGCTACAGCGCAGCAGACAACTGACTACCAATGTTTCACAGAAATCTTTCAAATCTGGAAGATTGCACCAAAATTGGCACAAAACTCCTTGGAGATTACTCTTTTACAAAAAAAAAGCCACTTGAAATTCAAGATGGCTTATTTTTCAATGACTGCCATTTCTGCTGTTCAAAATTACTTTTTTTGTAACAAAAAATTAAAAATGACATTGTTGATATTTGTCCATCATTATTGATCTCAGTATCTAATCATCCATTTTGACCATGCAGCAGCTGGTTTGGAACTCTGGAAAACTCAGAGGCTTCCTTATAAGAGTTATCTGCTGCACTAATATGAATAGATGGATCTGCTGACAAATATCTAATCTAGTCCAACTTTTTGTAAAAACCAATCAGAGTGCTGTGCTATCAAATCACATGAAGCATACTAAAATTATATATGAAATGATCAGAAAACTGATCATATGATTGATTAAGTTAGTGAAAGTCTCCATTACTGAAAAATATAAGCAAAGTCAAAAAATAGGTTTAAAGACAAACTCAAAAAGTAAAAGTTGAGAAGACTGTCTGCTCGTTCAGAGTTTTGGAGCTTCTGCAGCAATAGTGTGGTCCCCTCTGAGCTCAGGCACCTTCAAAAGCAGCTAAGGACATGATGCTGCAACTGCTCAGACAGTTGCCAACATATGTAAAGATTTAGAAGCAAATAAAAGAATCAAAATGTATTTTTAAATGAACATGCAACCATTGCAATAAAAATGATGTTCACGCTTCCTTGGTTCTAGTTGAAAGCAGTGCAGTGGCATTTGAACCAAATGCAATCAAGAAATCTCTGAAGCACTAACCCTCACACATAAGTAATGGCAATCCAGTGTCATGGTAACAAAGGCTTGAATGACTGTCTCAACATCAGACAGAGAGAATGAGCCTCATTTAGTCCAGCTGCTTTAACTGAAAGACACTTGACATAAATCACCAAGTTTATTTGTCCACCTTTACCCCCAAATCTGTTACATCAAGTTCCCCATAGCTATCTAAATTATTGAGAACAACTATGTTTTACTGTGTTTTTACTGTCATGGATCCGGACTACTCGCATGCAGTATGCCGCAATGGAGCAGAGAGTATGTGAGAGCAGCAGGACAGTGGAGAGACGTGAGGAGGGAACTCAAGGGAAAGGTGCAACCGCATCAACGATCAACTCTTCTTGCTCGCTGTGGTGATGGACAGACTGACAGATTAAGTGGGGCAGGAATCAGTCTCAAACCATGATGTTTACAGATGAAATTGTAGTTCTGCAGTGAGAGCAGCAAGCCGGTGAATAAAAACTTGGAAAGAGAGAAACTTGAAAATCATTTGCAAGTAGAGGTGGAAAAATAAGTTTTCAGTTTGGGCCACAAGCTTCCTGCTCAGCTAATGCACCCACTTTTAGACTAATAGATCCATGTACACCTTTGTTTTCCTCGTCTGAGCTGGCATCTGGATCAAAACTTTATGACTTGAAGCTCCAATATTCCTCGCTATTTTTGTTGAACCTGTAATGTCATATTAGGAGTGTGAGGGTAGGGGAAGGTGGGTATATATGGGGTTGCTCCGCACAGAAGTCCTGCAATTCAGAGGCAAATTTCCAACAAACTCCTGCCGCTCTGCAGAAACTATGTCCTAAAAACGACACAGGTTTTGTGATTTTTGGCTAACAATGACAAAATTAAAAGACCACTGGGAACGCTTTTACGATAGATCAAAATATGATTGGAGTGGGACTTGAACAGCACAAGTCCTCCATTCTTCACAATAGCTGACAGAACATAGACTAGCTCTCACTTTAGGCGCAAAATTCCTGGCATGACTCAAGTCATGCCTCAATGCCTCCCACTCTCACATCTTTCACATCACATTTTTCTTGTTGTGGGCTGACAACAACCATCGTATGCATCGATGATCATTAGTTTTTGGTAAAAACTTCCAGCAGTATTTTTTCTTTTAACTCTATAGGTAATTGTAATCTGTTATTGTAAAAAACATTTCTGCTTTTGCTTTTACAGTCATCAGATGTGTTTGTTATAAGAACAAATGTCAGAATAGATTTATGCAAAGGAACGGGACCTTTACAGCAGTGGCATGGACATATTGTCTTTTTTCCTCTGTGTGGTGACAAGGTCCACTCTCACCCTGAGAACAGCCTAAGTTTAACACACTCTCCCACTTTGTTTGCACATGACATTGTTGGTAATTACAATTTTAGATTTTAAAAATTCCCCACTATTTGTATATATATATATATTAATGTATTCAGGACAAATTCAGTCAACTACAGTAAACATCTTTTGTTTGTTTTGTTTTTTTCCTACACTGTCTATCTTTGATGGTTAATATTTCCTATAATGAATGTAATTGATCTTGAATTACCCACGAAGCTCTTCTTCCTAGATTTCCAACCTGTGGAAGCTTCCAGGTCCAAAAAGATGGTAACAGGGGAAACTGGCTTTGATGTTGACGCCTCACTGGAAGGGCCCAGCCATTAGTGGGGGAGGAAAGGGAAGACGAGTTCTATTTTATGACATGCTGTCAAAGTTTTGAGCTAATCATTTCTAAAATTAAAATTAATTTCCTTTTGGGTAGTCGTGTTTTTTTTCTTTCAAATTAATAATTTATATATACATTCATTTATAACATCTTTGTGGATTATTTTGTGTAGTTCCCTCCTGCTTGTTTGAATGGTTTAATCTGCTATCATAAAAACCCCTTGCTCTGTCTGGTCTGGAAGTCAGCTTTCTATTTATTGTTCTGGATTAGCTAATTTAGCTATGCTTGCTTCAAATCTGTTATTGAGTTTTCAGATGGAGTTATTTGTGGAAGATATCTTTTATGGGCCAATTTTTGTATTTTCCAAAAGATTTCCTGTTATTTTTCAGAGTAAACAAAATCCACATTTCTTATCAAAGCTGTGACTCATTCACAATTGCTTGGTCCATCTCACTCCACAGGAAGTTATCATCTCAAAAAGAAAGGTCAGAGTTTAACAACCTAATCATCTATTGCTGTTATGTTGAAGGTACAGGTGGGTCAAAACACAATGCCCAGCAGTAAAATAACAAATTGCATAGTTATACACACTTTGTAATAAAAAAAAATATTGCGCAATTGACAGATAAAAAACAAAATTTGGGTTTGACCATTTGTTTTTTCATACTTTGGTCTCAAAGACTCTTTAAAACCCAGTTTTTGTATTGCCTGGGTCAGACATTTCAATTTTTGCTCATCAGGCTATATCGCCTTATCATTTGCAGTATTTCGCAGAATTTGACAACCAGCAAGTGAAGGAGTCATGTGATAAATTCACTTTATTCAAACCCGAATCAATATGATTGCCAATTTTAACAAACTCAACATACATAGATGCATACTCTCTTTATACATGTGTTCTTGAACAAAAAAATAAAAGGAGATTCCTGAGGGCTCCTAGAAAATACCTTAACTGGACTGAAATGATCACTTGTTAGTGTCACAGAGGGCCAATGCTAACAGAAGGAGATAAAGTGATGAAAGAAGCAAAAATCCTTAGATCTGTAAAGACAGATGGTGTTGTAACATTAACCTTTATGTTTTTGTTCCATAATATGTCTTTTATGCACACCCAGCTAATTTTATTATGCACTCATTCAAGACGTGTAAATGTTCAAGTAAAGCACACTTTAACAAGAAGGGATATAGCTTTATATCCCTATTAGATTCAATAGAGCAATGAAAGCTACTTGTTTAGTTTCTTGCTTTGTTCAGTGTCCCAAAAAAGTAAAAATGTCTTCAGAAGCGCTCCTTGGGTCCTTCTTTCAGTTTCTTTTTCATTTCTGCTGCGTGTTGCTTGCTGCGCTCTCGCTTGTCCAGTCTCTTTAGAATGACAACCACATAAACACAAGGTTAACAATGGTAGATCATATAAGCGGTCACAGTGTAAATTAGGGAATTCCCAATCACGTCATGGGAAATTAGCCCCGATCACGTACTTTCAGATACAATCGGAATTGTTTGCTGCATCCCGATCAGGGATCAGGTATTTATTATGTTATTTTTATTATAATCTACGCTTTTTATTACAGGTAAATACTCTTCTAGAAGTCAGAATATCAAGAATGAATCACAAACTTTTATTGCCGTAAAACAGCAGAATACAGCACCAGTTTAAACAGGGTGCGAACAAAAACAGTTCAGTAAAATTCGCAGGACATTCATGGATTCTGATTTCCAGACTCATTAACTCTTAACATTTTAAAGTGACAGCAAGTCTCTTTGTATTTTTTTCTTTTTCTGCAAAATATATTTCAACATAAAAAATAAATGTTTTTTACCCTTTTCTTTTAATAAGAAATGCTCTCTCTGTGCTACCGATAGAGATACAGACGTGAGACAGGTGCCAAGGGACCGTCTATAAAGTGCAAGTTCTGGCAAAAAAAAAGAAGAAAAAAAAAGTATCTCAAAAATAACTGCAACATAAATACTCATCATATTTGTGCTACAAAAATTGTTTTAAAAGAAAGTCATTAAATTTTAGGAAATGTTAACAAATATATGAATTTTATATGATTACAAATGTTCAATAACTCTGAAGATACTAAAGCTAGTCACTAAACTTTCTCACATGACTAATTATCTCATATTTTTACTAGTTACTCGTTAACTATTTTCTATAGTTGATAGTTGCACTTTTTTTTACTTGATTGTTGAAGTAACTTCACAGAGGTGCACCATTTGAAGTCTCACTCCAACTATATTTTTTCTATTGTGAAATCATTACCAGCTCAGCTCAGAAGAGGAAAATTAAGATTTTCATGGATCGATTTGTCTGCAAGTGGATGCATTAATCTTAAATTATTTTATATATGTCCGCCATCATCAGAAAAATGCGACAAAAGCATGTTAAAACACAATTTTCATTGTAGTGGGTCTTTAAGTGTAAAATGGTAAAATCAAGTAAACAAAATTCAACTAAGGGACAACCTGCATCTGTTTATTTTGCATTTGTTCATTTTTTTATCGTATTACAAAAGTATCGGAACAGGACTTGGTATCAGCAGATTCTCAAAAATCAAATGACAAATAAATTGTGACATCCCAATTGTAAATATAGTAAACTTAATTTAAAAAAATAAAGAAAAATTAAAAAAAAAAGGTAACCAACCTCTTTTTTTAGGCACTGGCGCATTGCACGGTCCACATCATTACATGTGCCAAAAAATTTCATAAAATTGTGCTGTTAAAAAGATTAAAAAAAAGATAGATGTTTTGCTAAAATATTAAAACACACACAAAACAACAACTGAATATGGAAAATGACATACCTCTTTGTGGCACTGCCTGAGGAGAGTTATTAATTGATTGCACTCATCTGTGTGCAGGTGAGGTGACAGGTCTGGGTGCATTATGAGTTAAGGGTTTATCAAACCACTCCAGCTGTACTGAAAGGTCACAGACATAAGGAATATTGAGAACATGAACCAAAAAAACAGCACATTTTGCATATATGTTGGCTTTGTGTTCATTTATCCTCAAGAGAAAAAAAATTGCAATTTTAAATAATACTAATAATAAATACACAGGTTTTATACAATAGGTCTACGGATTCCCAAATCTTCTAAAGGATACTAATGCCTCCCCACCCCTCTCCTTGCTGCTCTGTCATTGTGATGAAGTTTCCAGAGGACACTTACCTGTAGACACAAATGTCATACATGTGTATGTAATCGTAGCAAAAATTAGTTCCACGATCCGCCAACGGTCACACTACATGTAGCCCTAAAGGTTTCATGTTTTTAACTATCATGCGTTTCCCTGTTGTTGCAAGGAATGGTAAAACTTACCGATTAAGGCGCGTTCTCATCTGATACTGAAGTTAGCTAAAAGTCAAATTACTTCCCCAACCTACAGCCTTACAAATGTTGATTGAACAGAATGTACTCCACACCGAATAGATTGCGTATGTCTGTCTCTTGGACTGCAGCTAATGTTCATAAATTGATTTCTATTTTACAAAAATATGTGATAACCTCACTTTTTCAGCTAGCATAAGTTCACGATGTCAAACACCACAGGAGGACATGCAAAGCTTTCGTAATTTACAAGAGCCTGTCAATGATTGACAGCGGTCACAGCGAATTGGGAGCAGACTGATGGATCAATACACCAATAATGTGTAGCCTTCTATGTAAGGCGGAGCCTAAGAACGGAAGTTTAAAAAAATATGACTTTCATATCCGCTTTCTCTTACCTGTTCCGTCAAATGTATTTTTATTCCATCTATACATTCATTCAGCAACTAAAATCTTTGTATTATACGCGGATACATTTTTAATCATGCCATTAATTGTATGTTCCAGCATCAATGGGGCTTTTTCGTGTCATATTACTCCGGCCCAACAGAGGGCGGTAAAGAACTCCCAGAAAGCACTGTGCTAATATCTGATTGGTTGATTCGTCTTCGGTCTTAAACGCGGTTTGTTTGGTTTTTTTGGTTGCTTCCTTGTGTTCAGCTAAATTAGAAACTCCATTCAACTGAAGGAAAGTTAAATTACTTCGCATGGAAGCCATGAACGATTCGTCAAAATTGTTGTTGCAGCGTCTAATACGTCGGATACCGGTTCAAATGCTTAACGCGACGCTGGACAAGTGGGACCGTCTGACGGTTGAACAGCGGCAAGCTATCGATTTTACTCAGTCAAAATGGACGCTAACACAAAAACTTCTGTCTTTCTGCGAGGTGCACGCTCGTTTTATTATGATAAATGTTATATTTTTGTGTTGCAAATCAGTAGTAATTTTCACATGGTCTTTTTAAATACTATTTTGACTATTTAACCTTTTTGTTGTCATTTTCCCCTCAGGAAAATAAATTGACATTGATACATTTAGCAGAACTCGAAATGATACGTAAGTTAATATATTTATTAGTTTAAAAATAAACTTGAACGGAGAAAACATCTTGAAAGTTTTCATGTCTCCTATGTTTGATTAAAAATCTAGTGTCAACTTTGTTATTCATTTAAATGATTGAAAATCTGTCATTTCCTCTATTTCTGATTATTGTAATGATTTTAAAGCTTCTGTCAGCTTCAATTTTTAATAAAATGTACTTTATTTGCTAACTTTAACACATGCAGCTGTGTCTACTAAAAGGAACCGCAATAGTGTTCTAATGTAATGCAATTCCATAATCTAATTGTGGTTTTGTCTCTTTTTTTCATTCTTAGATGTCATTGAGAATCCAAATCAAGGGATGTGGTACACCTTTCAGCTTTTGGATCCAGAGAGTATGTTCAACTGCATTTCTGTCTAAATGACAACAAAAGCACTTTTCCCCACTAAGACCAATAGTGGCTCCCACTTCCCGTCTCGTTTACCTTTTCCTCTGTTTTGTAGATGATGCTCCGTCTCTAGAACTGACACAGTTCAAGCAGCAATTTAAATGCCACCTCAGTGGGCTTATAAGACAAGTAAGGATGCCATTTCATCCTTTAATGTAACTAAAGATTAAATGAAGTATTAAAATGTTGGTGGTCAAACCCTGTATTTTCTTCTCTTTCAATCCATCAAAGGTGTCTGTGAAAATAAAGAAGCACACAGATGAAGCTGTATGGATTCGAATTGCATGGGGAGGCAGCTTTTCTAAACCCAATCACCTGAAACCAACATATGTTGTCCACTATCTTCAGACACCATATGTCTTTGTGAGGAGTCTGACCTCAAAGCTGAAGCCTTTCTTATCTCAGGTGAGAAAAAAAGCCCATTGTATACGTATCACTGTGTGCACCCATGGAGCTGTGAGATTTTATTTTTATTTATATATATATATTTTTTTTTTTTTAAAACAACTTTTAAAATATAAAACCCCCTGCTTGCTCTGTCAGCTGTCTTGTTCCTTTACTAAAGGATCCTTTACCAGAGGCCTGGGGCCTTGAGTTCTGCACAACATCTTAGATGTTGTCATCTTCTATTCAGAGATCTCAGATGTCGTTTCTGGAATCTCCTGTATCTGTTCTCCCAGTTGTAGCATCCATGCATCCCTCCATACATTGTAAGAAACTTCCTTGTTTTTTACTATGCTGGCAGGGAGTGTACCTGATGACTGGATAGCTCAGTTGGTTAAGAGCTAGACTGCCCAACACTGTCTAACCATGTAGCCAAAAGGGGACCTAAGTCCGTGTCTCCCAGTGCTGGTCCCCAGCTCGGATAAAAAACAGGGTTGTGTCAGAAAGGGCATCCAATGTAAAATTCTCTGCCAAACCACCTGTGCAAACCAGTGAAAAGCTGATTCACTGTAGCGACCCCTGAAGGGATAAACGGAAAGGTGAACAACAGGGTACCTGACGACCTGCAGGGCATAGGTGTTGAAAGGTCAGACTTTGTTCTTGTTGTCCAGCTGACTTTTCAAAACTTGCCGTTAGAGCTGGGCGATATGGCCAAAAAAGAAAATCTCTGATTTTTTTCACACCAAATTTGATTTTAATCTACTTTTTTTTTTCTCCTTTTACTTTGAAAAAAAATTACAAAGTGGATTCACGTCTGTTGTTGTATGTAGAAAATACCTTTTTCATTCATGTCTTATGAATCAAGTTTGTTGTATTTATCTGCCACGTCTTTAAGTCTGCTCCATGAAAATATTCTTTGATTTTAAACCAGTTTGTGGTCGCAAACTGGCAGCAAGCGGCACAGCTAGTTAGCATAGCATTGGTCGTAGCATGACAGCATCAGTGTGCAACACCGCTGTCTGCAAACCAACACTTTTTTTTTTTTTTTTTTTTAACTCTGTTGCTGTTTTGAGTCCAGCCGCTCTATCCTCCATTTCTGTTCGGATCCCATTAAAAACCGCCACGTCCTGCTGCTCCATCAGCCTAAGCTAAACTCTACACGGCGAAGTGTACAAAAGATACAGGAGTGGGGATGGTGGGTGCTTTATGTGTCGATTGCGCTTTTTTTCCTCTGCCTCACGAAGAAGCTCTTCTGCTTGCTGCTGCTTTCCTGTCCGCTCATTGCGAGAGACGGGCGGGCTGACTTTACTCTGAACAACGGAAGCCAAAGAAAGCAGAGAGCTGGCAAATAAAATCTCAATTTTCCCAAAAATAAATCGTCTAAAATAACAAATTTGAATTAAATCGATTATATCGCCCGGCCCTACGTGCTGTATTCTTTGGCAGTTGCTGCTCTCCTTGTGTGCTCTTCATGATGCCCAAGTATTTGTAGCTGCCCTGGACATCTGTTTTGTTACCATCTGGTACTACAGTCCCATCAGCTCTGATTCTCCTTCCTCTTTGTTAGAATCTGGGCACACTTTGTCCAGTCACTGGACACACAGGTTTTTTGATTTTGGCTAAAAACAGCAAAATCTGAATTAAAAAACACACTGGGAATTCTTTTAAAAGTCAAAAAATGATCAGTTTTTTTTAGCATGTCTTATTATGCTAAAGATAATTGATGGGACATACCTTATTTATTTTAAACCCTCAATCTAAAGAAAGCTCTATTTTCAGGCTTTGGCTCTGGCTACAAGACATCAAGGAATTAAGGAAGCTAACCTCAGTGGAAAGAATCTTACTGCCATCAGAGACTTACTCATGAAGCAGTATCAACAAGTAAGCTTCTTTAAGCTGTGCAGAATAATCCTTGATTTTGCCTTTGCCCAGTCAAGCTTCTTTTTATTTAAGCCTTTTGCACTTAAATTTTTACGATTATGTTTACTGCCCATTTTGCTTTTTGTTGTATCTATATTTTTGTTTGTTTTGTAGGTGTTTCCCACAAAGTATCCTAGTCCTCATGCTGAAGAGGATCAACCTGTATTAAGTATGTTTTACTGTATATTTAACCCTAAAAGTGTTTGATAGCTGAGTAGATGTATTGAATTTCACGTGTTTTCACGTGTTCGTTTGAATCTTTATATTTTTGTGATAAATTAAACTCTTCCTTACTTTTTGTGCACAGACCAGCACATTGAAAAAGAACAAGGCGATGTCGCTACATACAGACGGCACATGGCTCGTGAGGCTTTTGGTGATGGGATGTTACCTCAACTACAGTCTGCAGTTTATAAGGTCTTTTGACTGTGTTTATACCCATAATCCAGTTATTTTCAGTACCTTTTATTGTTTAAAAATTAAAACAAAGATTTAATTGAATTTTGTTTCCCTCAGTTGGACACAAAATTCAGAGACCCAAACAACAGGACCATGACAGAGCGGGAAGAAACATTCAAATGTGTTGTTAAATTTTCAAGTACCAACCTCCTGGAGTCGCTCAGGTCCTGTGCATCCTCCGGTACCAAGATTTTACTTTCTACAGCAGCAATTGAGCTTATTATTTCCAATAAAGTAAACACAATTTATACCGTCAGAATTTCAAAATGCATACTAGTTGCACCATCATACATGCCCACAAGAGGGCAGTAGAGCAGTGTTTTCCAGCACTAGGACTAGTTATTGCTGATAACCTGGATCTTTGAATTGACTTCAGTCAAAAAGTCTGCTGTACATAATCAGTAACTATGGAAGGGGAGGCTGGAATACTCACTGTACAAAAGCTTTCAAGGACCGCTGCTTAAGAAGGGAAAAAAAAAATCAAATATTCTAAAGTGGTTTTGTGTAACCCCTTTAAAAACAATCATTAATTCCTAATGTGTTTAATATGGCATGAATGGGGATATTGGCGAACAGTTTTCTGTTATCTTCTGGTCAAGCTTCTATTTGTGAGCTGAAAAAGAGTTCTTCTGGCGGAAATCAACTAAGCTTGATATTTTTAACTGTTGGTTATACCATTTTGTGGTCTTTCGTCTGTTACAGGCATTTCCTCGGCCCCTGTTACACCCCTGCTGTCATCAATCCCATTAAAAGGAAGGAATTATTTTGTTGTCACCGACAATACTCCTGGCCCAGCATCACAAGGTCATCAAACATAAAACTGATGGATAAAAGATCAGAAAGAGAAGTTCTTACCGAATGTGCTTTTAACTTGATCAAAAAAATATGAGATATCGGTCGGAAAAAAAAACGAACACCTTTGTGAGAAACGATTAACCAAGTCTTCAGTCCTGCGATCTTTACTCTTGCACAATTTGCCAGAAGTGAACTTACACTCAAAATACATGCAGACTAGGAGCTGTTGTAGCAGGAGTTATAATTGAAGAATTACATACAAACAGAACGGAGAAAGTATTATCTTCTTCAGTAATTTGATGGTATTTTGCTGGACTACAAACCGATTTGGTCAAAACTGAAAAAGCAAGTAGTGACAATCGTTCATACAACTAAGAAACATTAACAAACTGCAACTGTTTTGTTTTTTCTTGTTTGTCTGTGTAAATTAATGTAATTTTTTTTGCCTTTGTAATTATATGCATTTTGAGTTACTATTCATAATAAAGACTTTTTTTTTTCTTTTACCATATTGGAACAGTGCATTGATGTGACTCAAGTGATACATTTGGTTGTATGGAGTCCATATACACAAGTGATCATTATCTGCTTAAAGTTTATTAAAAATCAGATTGTACACTTGTACAATTGTACGCTTCAGCTATATATAATACCGTAGGAAATAAAATTCCCATCAAATGTTTGTTTATTGTTTAGATTGTGAATATAGCTCTAACTTCTGCAAGTGGATTCTCAGACTAAAACCAAATACAAGAATCTTCATTTATATGACAGACATGGTACCACTGTCAAGCTACTGAATTCATTTGATTTTGATTCATAAGGTTACAAACTAATTTTCAGTTCAATGTGATTGTCAAAAAAAAACATTTGTTTATGAAAAACTGAAATAACTTGTAATTAAAAAATGGGTTACTTTATTTTGAAATAAAATTCCTAACGTTTCGATCCCTGGTAAATAAAAGTAATAATTTTCAAGGAAATTAAATAATTGCTGATGTAAAAACAAACAAAAAATGTTTCCAACGAAATCAACTCTATATTTTCACACAGTTTATTTGTTTTTGTTTTGTTTTCTTCTAATCCTAGCGCTAATATTTTACATATCAATAGTTGTCTATACAGTGGTGGAAAAAAAATCCGCCAAGACGATGTTAGAAATTAAACGGTTTTGTTTGTAAAACGGAAGTAAGAAAGTTGTCCTGGATATGACGTAGAGGTTAGGAAGTCTCTGTCAGAGTTGAGAGGCGTTATGTCTGTGTTTTGTACTGTCCATGGTCTCTGCCCATTCCCAGCTACAGCTGAAGCTCCGGCAAACAGCGTGAATCGTCAACACAGAAACATGGCCGCTCCCGCGGTGAACAAGGACAGCGATTCTACGACGACAGACGCTCTCAAATGCGAGAAGGATTCCCTGCAGCTATGTGGCGAAATTATAAAACCCACCATCAGTGAGCTGACCAAAGAAGTGAGGAAAAACATCCTCTGCACAGTGGAAGGATGCGGGAAGATTCTTCCCAACACACCTGCATTGAACATGCATCTCGTTAAATCGCACAGAATAAAGGTAATCGTTCTCTTCAGGAACACTCAGCATGCGTGGAGACAGTGGCAGGTTGAGCTAACGGCTCACTTCCCCTGCCAAATGAGAAAAGCGCAAGTCACTTCATTCAAGCTAGCGCAGATGACAGTTGTGACATAGCACGCACGAGCAGAGCATTATAGTTAGCATTTGTCAAAACGTAATGTTTTATGTGGAAATGTCTGAAGGTTATGCTAGTTAGTGGCAAGTTAAAACTAGCTAGTTGGACAAAAGTGTTAGCATAATACCCTATCAGTTCGTTTGTTTAACTGCGTGACTTTGTTTCCAGGTTTTTTTAATTCTATAATAACATTATGTTATTCTAAATTAGAAAAACATACTTTGAAAATGTAAAGTTACCGACGCCTTTAAAAGATGATACTATTAAAAATGCCGTTTGCTCCCATCAGCTGTGCATGGACTTCAAATCATAATCTAGTTTGGTCAGCTTTTCCTTATGTCTGTAAGAAGGGAATCTCCAAACACTTACATTAAAGACGACAACTTGACTAGTTTGACTTTTGTTTTGTCCGCATTTATTATTTCTTAATACATTCCTCAAATAATCATGTCTTGCTGCCATCACGTGTGTGATGTCTATTGTGATGGAACTTGGTTGTTTTATGTTTTTTCCTACATTGATTTAATACATTTTTAAGCTGTTTTATTATGGTATACATTGATTCGATTAATAACTTGTTTCAGACAGATTGGCCTGGTTGGATCATAGGAATATAAATCGATTTATCAATTAATTGTTTCACCCTTAGTGATTATCTGCCTCAGTAAGTGTAAAGCGGTTGAATTGTTTTTTGTTTTTTTTTGTATTTTTGTTAAAGATTGACTAGTAGTTAGTAGGACAAGTTGTCATTGCTTTTCTCCTTAAAGTTTACCTCATCTTTTTTCACTGAACTGAGCTTCTTTGTGGGATGTTTTAAGTCATAGTCCTCCCTCTTTGACTAAAGGTTTCTGTCTAAAGTTCCCTCAGTGTTATCCTACAACACACTGAGCTCCTTGTTTGAAAGAAGTGAATAAGAATAAGAACAGGTTCGTAACAGTCGAAGAGGACGAAGTGGAAACGTATTTAAATAAAATGCTGTTTCGGATATCACAAACTTACTCTTCAGTCAAACATGTTTGACAGAAACCATTAATTGTTTCTTCCATGAGTTAAAAAAGAAGAAACTGAGAATAACTCTCTACTGTACAACGCTGCTGTTGATATTATTTGGAGCTTGTGTTCAAATATTTCTAGAATTCACACGTAGTTTGGCCTTCATAAATACGTTTGCTTTATAAGTTTCACCCAAAAGTGTCAACAGCTCACATACTTACTGGTAATAGCTCTTATAAAAAATTGGGTTTTCTTTAAAGCATCTATAATAGTAGAATCTCTGTAGTGGACGCAGTTCAAACTCCTTTAGAGCTGATGTGGCCGTTTG
Source organism: Adrianichthys oophorus (assembly GCA_036245035.1). Classification (NCBI taxonomy): domain Eukaryota; kingdom Metazoa; phylum Chordata; class Actinopteri; order Beloniformes; family Adrianichthyidae; genus Adrianichthys; species Adrianichthys oophorus. The sequence goes on along the minus strand of BSAI01000104.1, from coordinate 15,407,680 downwards.
GCTTAGCTCTAAAGCTGACACTCAATCTATTACACTTAGCGACAAGAAGAATGGAAGTTTAGCGACTGTTAATGTCATTGATCAGCCACTCAGTCCCACAGAGAAGAAGAACGATCTCAGCACTTACCACTCAAAAACTGTTCTCACCCAGCTCTGGCAAACCAGTAAATCTCAACTTTTTTTTTCTTATTTACTGTCTGATGACAAATGACTCCAGTTTGTGCCTTTTATGATGCAGTTTGCTGCTATTTGTCTATACTTTATTCCCACTTGTGTTGAAGTTGACCTTACTATTCAATGCCAGCAGTAATCCAGGCTGCTATGTGCAGTGGTGTCCATTCGTAATAGTGAAACAATAGAATAAAGATAGGAGTTTAAGCTTATTAGCTGATTTTTTAATAGGAATTTTTAAAACATATTCTGCCTATTTTTATATAAGAAGAAAATCCAAGCTATTGTTATTGTGCTGTTATTCTTATGTAAAGTTTTTTGTTGGTGTGTTTCAGGATGGTATTGTCAATCCTACAGTCAGAAAGGACATGAAGGCCTCTCAGAAAGTTTACTGTTGTCCTGTAGAAGGTTGTCCAAGAGGACCTAACAGACCCTTCTCCCAGTTCTCCCTGGTTAAGCAGGTTAGTAAAGTCCTATTCATTTGTTGATCTTGATTTACTTGTAAAGAGACAACTGAAAGTCAAAGCTTTTGTTCAGAGCGAGGAAATGTTTGATGTTGCCTCATGAAAATGATTTCTGTAAGGATGGAATAAAAAAGATCATCTATGAAGTCAAACAGTTTTAAGAATTGCCCAGACCATCTGTTGTCACCATGTTGTAAAACACTGATGCTTTCTCATTTATTTTTAGCATTAGAATTAACACACATATACTTCTGAAGGTGTGAGTAGACCTTCTGTCCAGTTGTAGATTGGATATCTCTAACAAGTTTCAATTAATGATAGAGGAATTGCTCTTGTACCATTTAAGTTTCTTCCTTTGTTGCTTAAACGCTGCAGATGACAAAGTAGCGTGTCCATTCTTGAAAAAAAAACAAAAAAAAAAACAATGTAACTGTGGTTGAATCCTCTTTTTGTTGTGTCAGTGTTTGTATATTAAATAGAGAACACAGCAGAAAACCATGACGTTAAACTCACCTATCTAATATCATGCAGGTCCCGCTCGAGAAGCCAAAACATCTAGACTGTGGGATGATGGCGCTTTGCGCGTTGGGTTCTCCCTGGGTCCAGCTTTTTCCCGTCCCATCCCGCAGGTGTTTAATCTGTTGGGATCGGTAGATTTATTTTTAAGGCCAGGTCAATTGTTGAACTGGTGTTTTTGAGCTTCTCCTTAATAGCTCCAATGTGTGTCAGAGCACATTACTCAACTAGAGGACACCATCTCTGAGAGCATTGAGTAGAATTGTGAGCTGGTAGCATCTACATATTTGTCAGGAGCTCAGCCCTCTCACTAAAAAACAGTGCTGTGTATTAAATACTGTGGTTTGATCTGTGTTTTAGCACTACATGAAGATGCATGCTGAAAAAAAGCACAAGTGCTCCAAGTGCAGCAATGGTTACAGCACAGAATGTGACTTAAAGAGACACATAGAAGACTGTGGGAAGACCTACCAGTGTACATGCGGCTGCCCTTATGCTAGTAGGGCAGCTTTACTGTCCCATGTTTACAGGACGGGTCATGAAATTCCTTCAGAGCACAGGTGCGTCTCCACAGGTGGTTGTTAATGGAGTACTTCAGATGTTGATTTATTTTCTAATATATCTATTTCTGTTTGCAGGGTTCCTCCAGTAAAGAAGCGTAAAATGGAGAAATTGTTGAGTTGTTCTGAAAAGGTTAAGGCGAATGATTTGCCCAACTCCACAGTGCCTGCTATGAAGGAGTTCACAGAGACCACTCTCCCTACTGATTCAACTGCACACACTCCTGATCCACTGAACCAGAGCTCCACCGCCCATAGAAGCCTTCAGAAGTTTCTCCTTCCTAAGCCCAAGATGGCTTTGGTCAGTTTTCCTGTCATGCAGCTGGCTCATCTGCCTGTCCTTGTTCCTTCTACTGAAAGTGGCACTCTGAGGTCTGTTGTTCTCACAGTAGACAGCCAGTGTTCTGTCAGCACCCTTCAGCTCCTGCCACAAACTGCAGAGGATGTTAATGCAAAAAGTGTAGCTTTCAAGGAAAGCAAACCAGCGTGCTTCTTTAACCAAGGTCCCATTAGCACAGGGGTGCAGGTGAATCTGGAGGCTGTGAGCGCAAATGATTTAGCCAGTTGCATTGCTGGACTACAAGGAGGGAGCACCTCCACCCACGTCCAAAGAGACAAGTCCACCTTGTTGAGAATGGCGACAGAGGTTGAGGCTGGAATGGACTTTGATGATGTTGGTGAGCCTTCCATTTCATCTTTCTCCCAAACGGACATTAGTGTGAGAGCCCAGATTCTTCTGCCAGTCAGTGTTCAAACTCAAACCTTCTCTCCAACCAAAGCTAAGTCATCGATTGGAGCTCAAACAGACGGCCAGAATCCGAACCACACCCTCTCTTCAACTGCGGTCCCATGCAAAACCAGGCAGACACAGACACACTTTTCCATGCCACAGTTAGAAGAAAAGGTTCAAGGCCCGGCTGTTATGTGCTCTGACTTATTTGGTACTGACTCCCAGAGTGTTTCCACCCAAACAACCCTGGACCTCGATGAGTTCCTTGGCACAGCGAACAGCACCATCTATCAGGACTCAAAGTCAGTGAGTGGCATGAGTTTTGGGGTGCAGACACAAGAGCTTAGTTCAAGCAACATGGCTGACAACCAGACCCAAACAATGACTCTGTTAAACGATCTGGAAAACATTCTGTCTGGCAGCATGACGGGCCACCAGGCCCTGACGGAGGCCTCCACCGTCTGCACCTCAGGCCTCTCCTCTGTTCAGGAGCAGCACACTGGAATAGAGTTTGACTTTGAGGAGTTCCTCAATGCCGTCCATATTCAGACACAGACGGAAGAGAGTGAGCTCGGCGGGCTGGCTGGCGACTCCCCGCTAGAATCTCTGGACATTCAAACACAGACAGACTTCTTCCTCATGAATGAGTTGGACCAAAGTGAGGGATCGAGCCGACCTCAAGCCAGCGACCTGGAACTGTTTGACACTCAGACTCAGACTGATCTCAATTCCCTGCTAAATTCTGGAAGTAGCTTACCTTTGAGCACCATCCTGCGACATTCAAGCTTTTCTATTAGCACAGAGTCCTCAGACACTGAAACACAAACTGATCTTCCTGCATTTGCAACAGGTACTCCTTTGCAGACCCACATAGGTCAGGGTGAGCATGTCCGGTTGTTGAACAGTGCAGAGACTCAGACTGTAACCAGGCAGGCAGAAGGCTTAGGACACCTCTTTCTGACCAGCAATGAAACGCAGACGGTCATGGACGACTTCCTCTCTGCTGACCTGGCGTGGAACATGGAGTCCCACTTCAGCTCAGTAGAAACTCAGACATGTGAGGAGCTGTGTGCTCTCTTTCAGCACCCAGACAAACCCAACAGTTGAGTTCCTCCTAATGGGAATTTCTAAGTCTTTGCAGTGTAGTCTGCCTTTTAGAAGACCCTTAGGTCTCATCTGTGCTCTGAAGGACCAGAGTTTGGCAGTAGGAAGCCTGCTATTTTACATTTCTGACCATTCTATGATGCCCAGAGCTTTTCCTGACCGTTCAGCTGCACTTTACTCGCTCAGTGGGCATGATATCTCAGCTCTTGTTACAGTTTACATACTTATTTGCACATAAAGTGACATTGTGTGTGTGTTGTTGACAGTTGTTTTAAACCTAAATGTTTAAGTGCATAACCACTGGGATGGATTTATACTGGTTAGTCTTACTGGCAGTCGTAAATATGACATTACAGAAATGTTAGACGTGCTTATTAATGGAGTGACTTCCTTGGCCATATTTAGCTGTGTCAAAAAAAAGGAAACTAGTCAAACTTACAGTATGTGATAGTTTTTCGTCTTATCATGTCTGCACATGTTTACTATGCAATAATATACATTCAGTTTATAAATGAGAGAAACGGGGAGGACACAGCAGCATAAGCTGGATGTTTGCTCCTGTTCCCTTCATGACTGACTCTTAATACATTTAGCAAGCTGGAAGGAAAAAAAAACAATGACCAGTCTCTTAGAAACAGCAGGCGTTCTAACAGGAGACTTTTGCTCAAAACTGTTACCTCTGTGATACATACGTAGATGTGGCACAAGTTCAGCGAAACACTAAAGCTTTCAGTTGTTGCACACCTTTTTCTTTCAGTGTGATTTTGAAGTCTGTGTGTGTGGGCTTCAAGCAATCCAAGAGCAGAATCGGGCTCTCCTGTCATCAACTTTGACTTATTCATAAGCTGAATGTAAGCCTATACACGAGCAGCACTGTTAGCTTGATTTAACAATGTTACTATGTCGTAGCACAATGATTAGCAGGTGGCTTATTTATTCATTAGATGTAACTCATCTGAAAGGTGTCCTGTTGAATTTTGTTTTCCTTATGAGAAAAGGTCACAGTGTTTCAATGGAAGCGACTTGGCTTTAGTTAAACTTGATTTGCATCCTGGAACAGATTGGGCTGCAGAATGAACTTGTTTGTAATTGATTCAGCATAACTTTTGTGTTTGCCCGTGCCTTGATCAGACTATTTACTTTAGCTCTTCTGCACAGACTTTTCTCATGGAAATGATTTGTAATTCTTGTAGAATATTCGTGTTGTCTCATTGTATGTTTGTTCGCTCTGAAGAATCATTTCCGTAATGACTGCATGAAATGCGTTGGAATGTCCCAGTTTGTGTTTTGTCCTTAAGATTGTGCTTGTGTAGTATCAGACATAAAATGAGAATTTATTTTGATCAAATGGGGATTTATGCTGCAAGTTTGCATAAACTGAAGAATGTAGAGAAAAGAACTCTATGTCCATCAATAACATGCAGATTTTTTTGCACCTTATGCCAAATTCTCCTAGTGTCTTTATTGTTTAAAGTTTCATTATTTTCTGTTTTCAAGACTTGTGCGACAGTTTTGCCTTTTTAAAATTTTCTTTAGATGCAACTGCTGCCTCCCAGAATAAAGCAGAAGCTGCTGCTTTGGATGAAGTGTTTGTAACATTGCTTTCATTTATTCATGAGTTTCAACAAATGCATGCAATGTTTTCAATCAGAAAATATTAATTTTGGTAGATTTTGTCTTTGTTGCCTATAAATTATTTCTTGCCTTCATTTTTTGTAGGTCTTCACTACTGCTATTAATAAACTGCAGAAAATTAAATATCTCTTTGTCACTTATTTAAAAAATCAAGAAACAAAAAAGTGTTTTTGTTCCTACAGGTAAACAGCTAAACCAGGAATGTTACTGATGGTAAACATATACTTTTTATAATCTAAATTGGCATCCGGAATAACACGTCGTTCTTTTTTAGCGTGACGTGTTATGACTTTTGAGTGTCATGATTTACTGAACATTTCACTCATTTCATGAGCAAAAACAGCAGTGAATTCTCTCAGTGGGAAATATTGCTTGGAAACTTTAGCCAAAAAAGTATGTCAAAAGGATAATAAACATAGCAAATATTTTTGAGTATGGTAGATAACTTCTTGGTCCACAAACTATACTTTTTAGCAGTAATCTATATTGGAAAAACGAACATTTTATAAAAAGATTTCTTAACAAACTTTAACACAAATTAAAGTTTTTATAGGGTGTTAGTAAGACATTTATCAGCACGTTAAGATGAATAAAGTTTATCAACACAATGAGATTCTAGACATCTACAGTGAGACCATTGTCTGTAAAGGCAATAGTAATAAACTGCTTCCAATCTTAACAAATGCATTAACTATCTTTGTCAACATTATATTTTGCAGCACCTCATCTAAAGTGTTACCGGAAAAGACGTTTTTTGACCTTTTAATTATTGCTGATTTGTGAGAAGTTTGTGGAGTATTTAGCAGTAGATGAATCAAAAAATAAGACAAGTTCGTGACCTTTGACAGATCCTTCCATCTATTCCCTAATCTATGCTTTAAGGAGGCAGGTACTGTAATGTCATTTCAGAGGGTAGAGTTTGGTCCTAAACTACTGAAATATTGGTGTAGCACTTCTTGGAGAAGCTCCATCCATTTTCAGAACCTGCTGAATCCCTTCATGTGTACTCTGAACAGGTTGTCAGTCTGATGTAGGGCCACAAACTCACATGCACACCTAGGGGGCAATTTAGAGTCACCAATTAACCCATGAAGCAGGTTTTTGGACTGCGGGAGGAAGCTGGAGTGCCCAGATAAAAACCACACATGCACGAGGAGAAACAAGCAAACTCCACACAGAAAGGTTCCAGTTGGGATTTGAACCGGGGACTTCTTGCTGTGAGGCCACACTGTCGTGCAGCCCTTTATATTGTTCTACATTGAGATTTCCAAAAGAAATGACATTCTCCACACTTAGACCATACAATCGAATAACATAACCTTGGACTCAAATGTAAGCTTTGTAATAGCGAAAAGTTTATTCCAAGGAAGCTTTGTTACAACAGAGAAACAATCTACCAAAGACAAAACTCAAATCATACCAGGTTTTGTTCACAGGAAAATACTAAAATTGTCTTTAACTCACATGATGCCATAAACAGCTGAGAAAAGTATTTATTTCACAGACTTCTGTAACAGTGAAGAGGCTTGTGGGAGACTCCTGGCCTTACAAAGATCATATGTTGGCATTTGTCAGGACTGAGACACAGGTGTTTGATACTTCTTTGGGAAGGAACCACTTAAAGCAGAGAATAAATAAGGATCATGCTGTCTTGTCTTGTCTTTGGAAATCAAAGCTACATTGTAAAGCTCAGATTTAGTAACCGTGTCTGTTCTTACCACTTTTGTTTCATTCTTATAATCAAACATTTTGTCATAAAAATTGTGTTTTTCTGGTACATTCAAGTTTCTGCATTCATGGCATTGAACGTTATGGTTGATATGTGGAGGTTCGATAGCGGGGAGAAACGTGAAGGTTTTAATTGGAATAGCTATATTTTTGGGTCTCTGGTTGTGCCGCCGAAGCTTAGCCGGCCTCTTCTTGAAGACAAAGCAATTGGAGGGCCACTGGCAAGGTCTTAAACATGACTCTTGGAGGATCCTTTCCTCCTCTAACGTTTTTTTAGCAAAGAAATAATTCAAATTTCTCTGTGGGGCATTCAGAATAAATCTTTTTGTTGCATCTATCAGGTGAGTTCCTTCACTAGCATGACTTCCAAAATTAATCCGTGGGTGTAATAAAAGAGTTTTCTCACGCAGATCTGCCACATCGGCTAAGCATTCTTCTCTCGAGAATGTTTGGTGAACAGAAGATGGGATCGGAGCTTCAGCATCCTTATGCTTCGTTTTCCTGTGGCTTTTCTGGCTCATAAGTATGCAGGTTAGAGGAGCAGCTCTGGCCCAGCCGCAGACCTGGACAACCAAACATGGAGTGAAAAAAGCAAAACTTTAATCGTATTGTCCTGCATCTGAATTTAACCAAACCAAGTTAGAATAAGTGCGATTAATAATTATTCTACTGCCTGGGTGCTCTTACTTTAATGTCCAACCTGTATAAATGCCACAACTGATATGAATCTTCAAATGTTCCTGAGAGTTTTCTTGGTAAACAAAAATTGCAGTGTTTTCAGAAACTCAAAAGCCTTGGCTAATGGCTTTTTCTTGCATATTTTGAATACAACTACAATCTGTAGTACATTCTCATTTCAACATTTTCATATCCTAAACAAAAAAATGAAACTGGACAAAAATATTGCGAGAGATGGGAATTTAAAAAAAAAAAGAAAAGAAAAACAGACTTATGCACAAGACTGAAGTTAAAAAATGTTAAATTGGACACTTTATTTTGAAAATTTGATATCAATATAATGAAACAAGCAGCTCGATAAAGAGAAGTGCAAACTCATTGAGTGATACTGATCAGTACATGATGTTCAGAAATGTCACGTTAGAAAAGAACAGCAAATTTAGAAACTTGGTATCAATCGATCATCTTTTGATCTATTGTTCCCAGTGATCTTTTAATCATCCTTATGCCATTTTTAGCTTAAATCAAACGACTTGTGTCACCTTTTTTTTAGAACATAATGTCTGCAGAGTGGCAGGAGTTCATTAGAAAATTTGCTTCTGAGTTATGGGAGTGACAGTTGGAGTGAGAGTAAGCCTGCATTGCTTCCCATCATCCCTTTGTTTACATTTTCTCCCACTAGCTTACAGTCTCAAATGGTGAATATCCTTTCTTGTTTACTGAAAAAATTATTATATTTTAGGATTTAAAAACATAATATGTAGCCATTGTATATTTTTAGTGCCGTTTTGTAGAATACTTGCCATGTAGACAAATTTAGGAATTGCATATTTTGGCATGAGGCTGGGTTGAGGGAGCTTGTAGCCCTCTCACTAAATTTTTTAACCTAACGAATACGTTATTTTTCAAACTGCATTTTTCCTCTGCTCTTGATTCACTACTATTTAAATAAAGAAATACTCAGAAATGCAACTTTAATCTGAATTTTCTTTATATGTGTTCTCCATTTTGAGAAGAATGTTCAAAGGCATGTTAAAAACACCAAAAACACAATTTTCATTGGAGTGGTTCTTTAAAGATTGAGATGAAAACCATTGATAGTTATTTTGGGTCAAATGTGGCTGGAAAATGAATCAATTTAATCAAAAAAAAAAAAAGATAAATTACAGTTAAATAAAATGTAAAATCATCGAGAGAAAAGCCTTTTTTTACACAAATGAAATGTTAATCTTAATTTTCCTTCAGAAAAATCCTGAAGGACGTGTTAAAAACAACAAAAACACAATCTTCATTGAAGCTGGTCTTTAAGACTATTACTTTCTTTCAATATTAAAGGTCATAACATTTTCAAATGGCAAAAAAAAAAGTTTACTAACTGTAGTGATGGGATGAATTTGTGCTTTTACAGCTAAAATAAACATGAGGAAGTGAAGAAACTTACAGCATCTTCCCAAGCAGAGTAACAATAATACTCATATGGCTCCTGATCTCTTAGGAACATGTCTTCACTGATGTCCAGGAGGGCGTCAACATGTTTCCTTTGGGTCAGCTGGTGCGTTTGAGTCCCAGTTATGTCCTCCTCTGATGGAAGCTGCTCAGCTCTCATCTCTGATGCCTGATCATCTCCTTGCGGGATCTGCATGGTAGTTTTGGCTAAATCTAGACAAAAAGAAAAGGATACCAAGGGTATTCTGACTGGTTTTGGGGAAGTCCCATAAAACTCTGAAATTACAAAAAGTTTTGACTCACAAAAAAAGAAGAAATGTTCAGTTCCTGTTGCATGTCAAGTGGTTTCCTCCGTTTGAAGTTGTCCTGAAGTGAAGAAGAGGCGGCAGCGGATCATACCTTCAGACCGAGCTGCAACGCCGTCGCCGTGGCAACCGCATGGGTTGCACGTTACGGACGTGACGTTGAAGATGGGCGCGGGCAGCGTGGGTTTCTGCTGCAGGGATCAGCTGTGCCGGTGACGAGTCAGCTGTGATACTGCGTGGGATTTTTCCCACAGTGCGTGAACGCTCGCATGCTCGTGTCGTGTCTGTACCCAGAGTGCAAAAGAAGCAGGGATGCTGAACCCATGCAGGTTCATGTCAGGCTCGGTAAAAAGCAGTTTCGTAAGGCGAGAGGAAGGAACTAGATGACGAAACCATTTTTTTGCTTCGTCCCTACGTTACCTTCTGCACGTAGACAACTAGAAACAAGGCCACGCCCCCTTTATATTTTCTTCTATTTGTAATTAAAACAAGTAAAGTTTCAGTAATTCAAAGATGAATAGCCTATCATTGGACTGAAACGAGCCCGGCTGGAGGAGTGGACCTGTCCTCTGGTCCACCGCCGCAGTGTTATCACCTTCTGACGCAGTTCGTGCGCATGCCTGAGATAGGGCCACCGCCACCTGACGGCGCCTGCTCCCCCTCCAGTCTCCCCCATCGCAAACACCTTGGCTCTGCAGTGCGGGCGCTGTGGCGTTTGATGAACACGGAGTCCGTGCACCCCGCCGCCGTCATGCTGCCCCCCAAGAACTGCCTCCCGCGGAACTACAGCTGCATCGCCGGCCTGTTCGGGAGCCTGACGGCGGCCAACCCGAGGCTGGAAGATGGGGAGGAATTTGACGTGATGAACGGCTCGTGCGAGCCCAACGACACCCAGGTGGTGGACGAAAGACCGCGGGGCAGAGAAATCTTCCTGAAGCCCCCGCAGAGCCCCAACCTCCGCCGGAGATGCAAGTCGCTGCCGACACCCACCGAGAGGGCCAAGTTGGAGATCGTGCGCCACAGAAGTCCGACCAGCCAGAAGAAGGTTCGTTTCGCAGACTCTCTGGGCCTGGAGCTCATATCAGTGAAGCATTTCAACGATGCGGATGACCCCGAGGTGCCGGAGCGCATCCTGGCTAAACTACCCAAGGGAAACTTCCACTGCTTGGACACGAAGTTCCCTCGCGCACCCTCACAGTCCGTGTTCATGGAGCTGCAGTTCACGAACCCGGGCACGCTCCCGGGCTTCGAGCAGAAGGTCCGGGAGGTGAAAGTCCTGCTGGAGAGCGTGGAGGCAGACGAATTCAGCCTATCCGGGTTCGTGCGCGTCCTTAACATGGCTTTCGAAAAGAGCGTCTCTCTGAGGTACTCCCTAAACAACTGGATCACCTTCATGGACAGTTTGGCCACATATGTCCCCAACTCCAGCGACGGCGTGACCGACAAGTTCTGCTTCAAGATTGTGATGCCAACCTACTTAGACAACGGAGGCGCGCTGCAGTTCGCTATCAAGTACTGTGTGGGCGGACGGGAGTTTTGGGACAACAATCACGGGAACAACTACAAAGTCCGGCGCCATTGCCTGAAAATGTCCCCACCTCGGGAATGGGAAAACGGATGGATTCACTTTATCTGAGCGCAGGCTGGCGCAGTGGCGCCGCGCGTAATCCGCGCGTAAAAGGATCCCCGGGTAGCTTATTTATGACTGTAGCCTGTTAAATACATTTCTTCCTGCCATGTCAGCTACAAACACACCCTGGCAGACAATGAAACACACTGTCTAGTGATATTTCAGAACACGTTAGCCGGATGAGGCTGACAGTCTCTGTTGGGGGAGATGCTGGGTGATGTTTTTGTTTTTGTTTTTTTTGCCAGGGAGGGCTCATTGCAGCGTGTTGCCCTCTGGGAGAGCACGCTTGCATCACGTAATGTGCCACGGAAAACGTGCAGTGCTGTGCAACGCTTAGGCTTCACTGCTCCTTCTTTTCTAACATTTAATGTTTTTTTCCCCACAAATGTGTCTCTTATTTTGCATGTTTTCTGTATGGTGAACCAGAGAGCATCACATCTTGATGAGAATTCTGTTCCTCCACTCTTTTGGAAGAAACCTACTGAGCTATAGCCTATATAGACGTTTATTTTATATACAAAACGGGAGTATAATTTCTTACTGTCATCCAATGAAAGGCCTTATTCTTAGTCCTGATGGTAGAAGTTACAAGTGCAATGCTTTTTTTTTCATTAAAATAATAATAATTAGCACATTCAATGGTTGGCAATCCAGGGACATCCTATTCTATCGAAAAGCTTACTTTTATGTGACAAATCTGCAGCTATTTCATTACTTGCACATTTTCTTCTGCATTCAAATGAAAATATTTTTCATATTTACAATACAAATCAGCACAGTTTAATCAAAGGGTGCAGGGGAATACAGATTTATAAATCTCCAGAAAAGAAACTATACCAGCATGAATTAAATGGTCCTTAATTCATTGAAAGCTCATACATTTAGTGGAAAAAACTGGATGTTTTTCTCCTGTTTGAGATAAATTATGTAAATACTGCAGTTTGAAAGGTTTATCTCTCCTGTGGACCAACTATTTTTCAGGTTCTCATAATAGTTACACAGTAATTATTTTTGCATTTGAATAGAAGCATATTTTGTAGATACACAAGCTAACAATGCATTTGAAAAGAAAATCTGAGGTTGTTTTATTGCTCTGTGTAACTCTGTGCTTTTCACAGACAAAGTAGCTCTTTTCTGGTGACTGCGTTTAAGCAGCACTTGCTGCTGAAAATGTACTTCGTAGCTGTCACTGTGCAGGTATAAGTGCTGCTCCTGACACTCCATACAAATGACCAAAAAACTTTGAGCCACCTCACTGGCTTCATCCTCATCCGTCAGCCACTGTTTGATGTTGGTCACAAAGCAGTTTCCAGATCGCGGCTTGTTTTACATCTGCGTGTTTTTAAATTTGATCTTCCAAATGAACCATAGAAAAGCAGGTCAGTGTTTGTTCACTTAGACTCAAATCCAGTAACTGTTCTAAACATCAGCTCGGCTGGTGTTCGTATCCCTGTGGCCTCACAGGGAAGCTCCCCATGTAATGACGCCGGTTTGCAGATGGAGGCTATTCCTGTAACTACTTATCTTTTGGAGCAGTTCCAGTGTGAATCCATCGTTCTGCATATATCAAAAGTGTGTCAGAGCTACAAGGTCAAAGCCGACAATTATTTTTGAAGAGCAAGATATGCTATATTCCCGTGCTGTACCTGTAACAGAGTTTATTGCTTTTGTTAATGATGAATGCTTTTTCTGGAGCCTTTATTGGATGTAATATAAGTTTATCATTTATGATGTAACTAATGTGGAAAAGCAGCAATATTAGATGACAGCTTCAAGCTAGATCATAAATTTTAATGTTAAATTTTTCATCTTGACTGGATGAGATTGTGTGAAAGCCCAGAACACGGTCTAACTGTGTCAGGGTTTGAATCACACAAAACAATAAATATGAGCTCCTATCTGTTTTTCTTGCTCTTCTTCAGGTGACTCATCTGTCAATCCTTACACAAAGTGTTGGTGTTTTAAGTGACCACGGCCACATCACATAATCTGACTGAGAAATAATGTCATTTCTGAGATGGTGTAATGTGGACACTTAGATTGAGTTTACTTGTGATCCGTTTTGACGCCTTTAGTGAGTCTCAGTTTTAGAGAGCGTTCACATAACAGGTAGCATCAAAATTCACTGATATAAAGAGTTCATGTAAATGTAAACACGTTTCCTACTTAATCTCTCTACTCGTCTGGGTTTTGTGTGCTTTCAGTATTTTCAGGGCAGTGTGGAGAATGTGTGGTGCTTAAAGTTTGTTGTCTTATAGTTGTGGTCAGAACTGGTCAAATGAGATGAAACCTTCACTAGAAACTTGGATTTTTTTTTGTCTTGTTTTCTTTTTAATTTGCTAGAATTTAAGCACTGTATTAAAAAATGACGTCTGCTTTCCCCCCTTATGTGTGCGTCTATACTGCCTTACTGAAACTGTAAGTTTATTAAAGGGGCATGTACATTAAGAAATGTTGGAGTAGGCATGTTTTTGTTTATTTAAGAGTATTGTAACTGTAAAAATCACACAGAGAGATATATTTGTACAAAACAGGAGATATAGGAAGCCTTTTTGCATGGATGACTAATGATTGTAGCGGATGCTGGGCATATTCAGAGCTGGTCTAACGCAGTGCGAGGAAGAAGAGCAAAGTACCTGAAAGCTTCTCCTGTAGATAGCAATGTTTTCCATTCTTTACCATGTTGTACTGCTCTCATCTATCATTACTGAACACTCGTCTGTCTACTGTATAACCGTTAAATGACACTGGAGTTATTCTTTCTTGTTTTTTCTGTGTTTTCTATGCAACACATTTATATGTTGTAACATTTGCACTGTGGGATGTCTTTTTAGTATCCTCTTTTGCAGTAGATTTTAAACATATTAGCACGAAGAGCTTAAAATACTGCTAAAACATGACATTCAGCTTTAAATGTAATCTGTATTTTGTTAAAAAAAACTGCTAATAAAAGATTTTGTGATGATAACCTGCCTATGTGTTCGTCAAATTCAAAACAGTCCCAAATTTCATGCAAACGGAGCCGGTACTGAAAGAGGATTTGATGAAACTTAGCCTTGTTGCTTATGGGTTTTATGACTGTCATTGTGAGGCCACTGCAGAGCATAATGACAAGCTTCAGTTAAGCCTGGTGACAGAAAACATCCAGGATGCTGTAACCTGAGGACTAATTTTGGTATACACTGATACAGTGTGACTTGGTTGGTGAGCCAAGCATTTCCTTTTTAAAGACCTATATTCTTTAAGCAGCTCGCTGCAGTGCGAGCTGATGCCACCGCCATTGTAGGTCTGCCTGAGGACGCCCTTGAATTGATTTGATGTCTGACACTATTTGTCTGTGGAGCGCATGAAGACAATAGGCCAATAAAAGCAGTCAATGATTAATTAAATTGAGTAATTTTCCGTATCAGCTCAACCCTGTCTGGTGACATGAAGGGATGAAGCTCATTTTAGCAGTTATTCTGCTGAATGAGAGGAGGATGTGCTTTAGATTTGTTGTTAGACCATTTAGAAACACGACTTTATAACAATTCATAAAAATCTCATATGTTGCATAGAGCTTATTTCTTTTAGTTCTTTCTTGGACAGCACATTGCCAATTTTTGTTTTTTTCAGTTGTGTGTTTCAATAATTTCAAAATTAAGGCAATCACAAAAAAACACAAACCAGTCTTTTTGTGTGCTAGTACCAAGTTGGGGTGAATGCAGATGGTTGTGTCGTGAGGGGCATCTAACCTTAAACCAAAGCTAAACCAAATGTAAACATCAAGAAAATTACTTTCATACTAGGGCGGTTGTGACCCGAATTACAATGACCACCACTGATGCTACTGACCTGCAGGGTGCAGGTGGAAATGGAACTAAGAATGATAGGAGGAAGGCGTGTTCATTCACTGAGAGAAAAGAAGAAACACGTGAGCCTATTGCTTAAAGAAGAAACTATTAATTTAGGGAATTTGACAGACTTTAAGAGTTGGTCGGCATTAGGAAAAAAAGTGTGACTTCATTGCAACAAAGAAGTGCAATGAAGAAGTTCAGTAGTGTGTTAAAAAGTAAAGCTGGGCTAAGAAAAATGGAGTATCGTACTGAGAGGACAGAAGCCACCAGAGAGACGTAAAGAAGCACAAGGTGAAGAAGAAGGTGGCACAATACTAAACAACAGCTGTGACAGGTTAGACACCAAATAATGAGGGATGGATCTGTGCAGGTTGGCAAGGCAGAGACACATGAAATGGGAAGGATGTCAGCAGGCTAGAGTGATCAAATACATAGATGGAAATGTGTTTACAGGTTTCACAACTGTGATAGAAGAACTTTAAAGAACACGTTAGAGAGCACGTAGAGGTGGTTGTTGTGTAGCGGAAAGTAGCAAAGATCAGTGAGGATGTAGTTAGGAAGACATCGGAGTACAAAGGTAGTTAGTCTGATGACATTTCTGGTGAGGTGTAGAAGTGTTTAGAAGCTGTGGATGAGGGAGTCTGGCGTAGCAGGAAAGTACATTCAAGTTGTGCAGGACATGAATGTGAGCTGTGAGTGGTAACATGTGATGTGTGACAGAGGAGTTCAAGGTGGAGGTGGGACGGCACTAAGGATCAGCTTTGAGCTCCTTCAAGTTTCGCCGTGGAGATGGACAGTCTGACAGATGAGGCTAAACTGGAATCTCATGGGCTATTGTGCTCACAGATGACATTGTGATCTGTAATGAGAACAAGGAGCAGGTGGAGAAACATCTGGAGAGGTGGAGGATTGCTTTTTAAAGGAGAGTAATGAAGGTCAGCAACAGCAAGACAGAGGATCTGTGTGTAAATGAGAGGGACTCAAGTGGAACAAGGAAATTACAGGAAGTAGAGATGAAAAAAGGGGAGGATCTTAAGTACCAATACTTAGGGTATACAGTAGTTGTTGTTCTGAGTGAGGAGGATGCAGAGGATAGGGTTGGAGGCAAATGATTTGCTGTGGCGTCCCCTGAAGGGAACAGCTAAAAGGCAAAGAAGAATCAATTAAATCAAAACACACGTAACCAGAGCTTTTTGTTTAAACTCATTTTCAGATTAAGTGCTTGAAAACATGTTTATTCTCAGACATCTGAGATCTGAGATCTGAAATTTGATCCAAATTAAGTACACTGAGTCCACTTTTGCTTATTTTATCTGAACAGTGAGGACTTCTTGATTAATGCATCCACTCAATATACCCACCTAAGAGTTTCAGCAACCAGTCAGTCATCAATCTGTATGGCTAGTCAATGTAAACCTACTGTGAGATCTAATTGAATTCTATAACTGAAGCTGCTCAGTCACTCCCTCAATATGGGGAATTGTGTCATGGGCCAGAATGCTGATAAATGATGGTTTGTTCTCTTAGAAAGGAAGTGTGAAATTAGGACATGCACAGTTTGATTTGACTGCGTTGTGGTTCATTTGTCTCCATCCTGAATAGATTTGACACTATAGAACATGTGTTTGCTATTTTAAGAAAAACAGCATGTTGTAGGACAGATAACCTTTTCTATGTTTCGTGGGTGCGCAGTCACATCTCTGTATGTGTGCCATTAAATTACTAAGCTTTCTGTTCATGTACAAGCTGTGGTAATCTCGTCTGTGCTGTAAAACAACAGCTGTTTACATAACATCCTGTGTTTTTCCATGATGATGGCGGTCTGGCTTTTCTCCCCTTGGGCCTTTTGCAATGTTAGACTGCAATCACACTTGCATAATCATCTCTTTTGCCGCCTGCATGGCTTCTTTCATCTTATTGAAAGTGCCATTCAGTTCCAGAGGGGTCGACATGTCAGAGTTCACAAACAAGTTTCATAGTTCCATTTAAATAATATGTTGTGCATTCAGATGGATGCGGAGCGTCGAGATGCTGAGTCAACAACAACAACCAAGGCTGCGGTGTAGGCTATACCTTCGCCTTGGTGATCACCGGTTCTGAATAATTGATTGGTAAATGATCCCTTCTAGCGATGGAACATTCATTATGTTGTTTTAAAGCTACCACTCTGATTTACCAGAATCCTTCTAGAAAATTACTTACATGACAAAACATGTCAAGCTGCCTCCAGTCACTCAGAAAGAGGAGAAAACCAGGTGCAGCAGGACTCTGAGTCAATCTTTATGAAGATGACTGGGTTGCTCCCAAACTTGTCCTCCCTCTGTAACCAAAAAAAAAGTATTGTTTCACCAAAGACCATATATAGGCATTCTGAAGGAGCTGAGGGCCAGGAAATACTTTCTCAATACAACAGTTGCTTTGGGTCACAGCTGATCATGACATGATTTACAACTGCCTCCAAAAGGGAAGTGACTCATTTCTATATTTAGAAAATTCATACAAAAATTCATAGAAACTGACACTGCAACAACACATAAAAAATCATATTACAACACTTTCGGGGCACTGCAATTAAAGACGGATGTGATTATTCAAAAGCTTTATTACTGGGAGACATTGACTGCACAGGTACGAACGGAGATCAGCCTGTGCGTTTGAGAGGAAGCTATTCATGCCACATTTAGAGAGAAGTGCACATGTTTGAAAAAAGTACAGAAATTGCAATGATGATCAATTACCCTTTGTTTGCTTTTTTTGGTGATCATGCAAATAGAAATGACTGTAGACTGAATTTTTTACTAAAAAATTGAACTTTGGGTTGTCACTAACCTTTTTTAAGTTTAGTTATGGTTTATTTTTGAGTAAAATCTATTAATTGTGGATGAACATTATTCGTCAATGTGTGAACATCCTATAAAAACAGTCACGTATATGCTGGGCGAATTCACTTTCATGTTATGGATGCTCAAATCCAATTTTATGAAAAAAGCAAACTTTTCAATGTCAGAAACCTGAAATTTCTTTAAAAGCATGCAGAAAGGAATGTGCTCTGTCCGTTGTGAGGACAATGTGACTCTGAAAAAGCTCCACAATGACTGTTTAGTATGCTGCTGATCTCCTGCAGGACCTCAAGGAGCAATCAGACCCTTAAAAACACTGAAGTTTTCTATCTTTGAAAGTAGAGTAGATTCAATTACACCAACACAAAAACATTCAGAAACATGTATTTAATAAATGTTACATTTCTTATTCCTTCTTTCTTTCATGGAACACTAGAATATTTTTTCAACAGCAGTAAAATCAAATTGTTTTCAGTGCTGTTGGCATCCAGACCACTTTGTTTTCCGAAAATCGTCAGAGTTTTATGTCACCATTCTTTTTATCTGTTCTTTCACTCTTCTTTTCATCTCCATCTTGTTTTTGCTTCCTTTCTCAGGCTTTGGCTAGCTGTTTTGGATTCATCCACCCCTCCAATAACTCAATGAGTATTCAGAACCCTACAGACAATAAATTTCTGGCAGTGGCAGCCAACTCTGGGCCAGAGGCCTGCCCGTAAATAATCTAATGATTCAGACTTTTCCTTCCTCTCAGGAGCATGTATATAAGCATCAAAAGCTTACCCACAAATAGAGAGTGTTACAGAAAAGAGCATTTTAAAAAGCACACTAATGTACATCAAGGCCATGCATTTAAAGAAGATGATTCATATGTCCTTAAATATAATCAATTTCAATCTCAGAGGCGTACCATCATCATTCTATCACACCTTAAGTTACCTCCTGATAAAATAGAATGGATTTCCCCTCCTATAGGCGATACAAATCTGTCAGTGATCTGTGAAACTGCTTGACACAATGCTCTCAAAGGGTGCTTTATGAGGCTGTGTGCACCAAACCAAAGGCACTTTATCTGATAGTGACTTAAAACCAGACCTTGGTTTTAATTAAGGTTCAGTTCACAATCATGCTTCAGTTTGTTGGAATGGTGCTGCACGAATTTGGAGAGAAAAGTGCAGTAAACACTTCAAATCTTGTATTCTAAGTGGGGAGCAGAATCCTGGGTTACTGGACCAGTTTGTCACAATCACAATGATGCTGGAGGGGGGTTGCCAAAAGATGGTTCCCAAAGTTCAGCTGAATTTACTTTGAAATCAATAGAAATGCCAAATATATGTGTTCTTTTAACTGTTTTACCTTGTAAAACCGTGTAGTTAAACACACAGAACAACATAAAATCAAGTCAAAAACTGTTAGTACTACTTAAATGATCACGGTTTATAAGACAGCCTGATTGCACAATGTTGCATAAACTATGCAAAGGCTTATTTGTGTTTGCAGCATCAATAGGATGTTGTGCCGTTCAGTCTTATCCCTTCATGCTGCACCTGTTCCACCTCTAATTCGGCTCTGTGACTGGTTGTGAGGGCAGATCTGACACAGAACCGAACGTTATGTCATTGTAGCAGCAACAAAGCACAGCACCGCAGAGGAAGAGCTGCACGGCAGAGGCTGTAATTTTGAAGAGCTGCTGGTTGCTCATATTTTGTCCTTCATAGTCTAGGAAAAATAACACCACCTTTCCTTTTTAAGGATCTTTATTGTAAATTATATTTGAATTGAATAAAAGTCTATCGTTGAATATCTGAGAACAAATAGTGCCGCTTTGATGAGGTCACCTTCAGGGTTTAGAAAGGACGCCATGTCTGTAACAAGAGCCAAAGATGTGGCTTTCTCTAAATGTGCATCACGGTTTGTGCTGGATGGGGTGACTTTAGCAACTCCCTCCTGCCACCGTATTGACAGCTGTGGGTAAGCCACGGGCTATTTGTCACAGAGAAAGTGACGGCTGCAAAATCTGTCCCCTGTAAGAAAAAAAACAAACAAAAACACTCTGCTGTTGAGGCGCTGGACTCAGGCTGACACGTGAGTGAATCAGCAAAAGTAACTGCTGTCAGAACAGATATTTGTAGGGGTGCAGTTTGGCTTTCGAAGATGGGCACTACAAATTCTAGACTCATCCAGCTTGAGAGCCACGATGTGTGCACAGAATAAAACACAGAATACACAAGGCTGACGCATGTGCATGCATGGCAGTAAAAGTGCGAACGAGGGAGAGTGCTGTATGCTTATTTTACATCCCATATTATTTACATCCCTCCTGCTGTGTGTCTACCTTTGGTAACCTGAATCCTATCATTTTCACCCCAGCCTCTGCTTCTCTTTGAGCCCGGCTGCCTTTGGGTTCAGAGCACTCACAACCGATCTCATGAAAAAATGATGCTGCTGCACTCTCCAACACCTCTGTGTCTGGTCCTCAGAATCTCTTCTGCAAATATGGATATTCCACATGGAGCATAAGCGTGACTGGATGCATGTCAGTATTTTTAATCATTCTTTTGATACGCTACTTGATCCTTGCCTGTGAAGGCAGTGCTGGTTGGTTGGATGTCCACAAATCACAAGGTGGAAAATGTTGAGACTACACATAATTGGATGTACAGTTAGTTTATAACTATCAGGAAGAAAAACAGTGTTCTCATCTGGTTTAGTTAATGGTTTGTGGATATAGCTTCATATCATAATTTTACAAAATCCCAATGCATCTTGGGAATGTTTTCTGGCATTAGTCTCCAAAAAAAGAGGAACTGGACTTGTTGTTTCACAAACCTTTTAAAGTTGTCCCATTTATGTCAAACTGAATTTGAGCTACTGAGCCATGAAAATATCATAAAGAAGATTAAGCTTCAGTTACGCTTTATTTCACCCCTCTGAGGGGTTTTATTTGTTTAAAACCGTAAAATCAAAGTAACTTTAATCTTTATTGACTCTTGGATCAGTTAAAAAGAAAAAGTTCTTCCCTTCTTTGATTAACACCGTACTAATTGACTTTTCTCACTTCCTTTAACCTGTGGAGGGAAACTCAATCACTTTTTGTGTCAAAGATAAGGCTTCCTCTCAGCTCCCTAGATCATTAGCAGACAACTAAAAGAATACATGTTTGTCACTTTGTTTACATTAACTGAATATTACTTTACATATTGCTTTGCTATTTTTTTCATTGTATGTTAAGTGTCCTTATATCATACTTTGTTATTAGCACAAGTGGTAACGTTTAAATATCATTGATTACAATTAGCAATTAACATTTTAATTTCTTATCTTTATTTAATAAGTGCATTCAGTTATTTTTCAGTCATGTCATTTGGCCTTATGCTTTTATTTTAAAAGCATTGTTTTTCATTCTTCAGTAGGACTTCCCCTGTGGAAGGGCCTTTGGCCTCTGCAGAGGGGTTTGTCATGAGGAAGGAGTTTTAAAATAATGCAGGATGTGTCCTCATTGTTGTAACATGTTCGTGGACATTTTCCTGCACGTGTGCACGTGCAGAAGAAAACATTTGAGCATGATGAGTCAAAGTGGTTTCCTCATGCATGTGTGAACTGGGTTTGCAAAAGTGCAAGCCTCCTCCTCTCTTGAGGGCAGCAGAGCACACTCTGCTGCCCTCTTCTGGGCAAAAACAGAAGTAACACGCGATCATTTTTCTCTGATGAAAAGTAGTCTTATAATAGTCCTAAAATAATTCCATTGACTACCAATCATCATATTTCACACTTCCAAAAATGGATTGAAATCGTTTTTTACTGCGTGCATTTTCTGAAAAAGCTAATATCAAATGGCTGCAACATTAGTCACTCTTTGGGCTCCAGAAAAAGTGCCAGTAGCTACACTGGCTTTGCTGGACCTGATCTATTTTTAAAAAAATGTCAAGATTTCACACTAGGAGGTGTTCAGCTTGTTAAAAGCACATATTTCTTGTATGTGTGAGTGGCACCTTGTTAGTGAGCACACCAATCATTCTGGTTTGAATCAGAATCAGAGCATTTCCAAAAGCCCTGAGATAAATCTTTTCAATTCTAATTTAAAGCTTCATTTTTATCACAGCAACCAACTTTGTCCATATTTTAATTTTATTGTCATAGAAGAAGTATGACTGATGTTCTTCAAATTTTCAATGCCTCATTTTTCCAGTTGGACCACTTACAGCATTGTAAAGAAAAAAAGGTTGCTGGCACCAGGAGAACATTAGAAACCATCAGAGAAGAGAATTGTAGTGAGCTTCAAGACACTGTCTTCCTCTTTCACACTCAATGTGGTCCGTTTTTGTCCACTGGAATGATTTTGTTAGCCGTACTTGTAGATTTACTACACAACTTACAAAGAGAGAAAGTTCTCACAAATTAATCACAGTCACACTGGAATAAAGCAGACTGCTCAGTGCCGTGACAGGATTTTTGGCAGATGATGAATGGACAGATCAAAAATCTGGCAGAATTGGAAGAAAGTGGATCAGGCTGTCCAACTGTCCAACACTTTGTGTTGTTTCAGCTGGGCTTCCTCAGAGAGGGTGGGGAGATCCAGAAAAGGACAATGCACACATGCACAACAATGAAAAAGAAATCAAACAAATGTACATGTTTTCACATGCACTAAAACAGCATTCATGTGATGCTAAACTTGCAACTTTTACGTTTTTGCAAGATGTATTACTCAAGTATTTCTATTACCAGCTCAGTGGCCTAGTGGTGTAGTGTCCACAAATCCAAGGTCACGTCATACCAAAGACAGTAGAAATGGGGCCCAATAAGAATCAAGGAAACTACAGCTGAAGCAGCTTGGATGAGCGGCAAAACATTTATACAACAGAAAGAAGAAGTTCAGATGGTGACATAGCTTCAAGTCAGCATTATGAGATCAAATTGGAGGGTTAAACTATCAGATGGTTTCCGAGTGTGGCTGTGACTGCAGCTCAGTGCTCTCTTAGAGGATGATACTAGAAGAAATTAAGACAAAATCTGTTCTGTGTTGTGTGACTATCAATAAAGATTTTTACACTGCCTTATTGCTTTTATGTAGGAACTACAAATACACATTTTAAATGCTTTGTTAGCCTTTTTGGATGGCTTTTTGTGTATCCTGTTTAAGCTTCAGAAAACAGACAGATTGACCAACAACAGCCACAAACCCGATCAGAAATGCACTAGGTAGCTCTTTATGTGCCCAAACTCCTGTTCTAATGTTTGCTGCAAATTTTGTACTAAAACAAAAGTGTTTTCTTTACAATTTTTTTTTCAATTTTTTTACAGTTTTATCACAGTTTTGTGAAAATTTGGCCAAACAAAATGCAACATGAGTCAAATGTATTATTATTATTTTTGCATATTGCATTCACATTGCAATTGCAATTACAGTGATATTTTTCAAGCTTTACAAGCAGAAAAAGACTTGTTTTATGGAAGAAACAGTCAACAGAGTCAAGTATTATTTTTACTCATCAAATCTTGATTCTGTGGAAAAAATGGGGGTGGGGTGGGGGGGTTAATTCCTGTTAAGGAGACATGAATAGAATATTTTCTGACAATGGTCAATGTATAGTAACATCTTTTGGCTGCTTCTTTTGTGGGTCATTGGAGGTCAGTGAGCCATTCGCCTCCATCTCAGAGGTGTCAGCATCCAGGCCTCGAGGGCCGGTGCCCGACATGTTTTCCAACCAACCACTGAAGCTCTTTATTGGCTAATCACACCTGATTCACCAGATTCACCAGCAGCGGATGAAACAGGATTTCTGGAAAACCAGCAGGAGGCCAGCCCTTGAGGCTTGGAGTTTCTCACCCCCGCCCCATTTAATCCTATTCTCAGCATCCTCCTTGTTCCCTCACCGCTCTCATGTCCTCCTTCCTTCATTACATCAATGAGTCTCCTGTTTGGTCCTTTCTTTCTGCTTTAACCTCAGCATCCTAATATTGCTATATTTACCATCCCTTCTTTGAGCACATGCTTTTTTTATGGCTAAGGATGCAAACCACTTTACTTTTTAAATAAAAATACTTAAATATAAAGCTTTAGCATTGTTACTTACATTAAAACTGATTGCAGACCTGTCAAAACTAAGCTACATGTAAGCTGGAATACAGTTCAAGTTGTTTGCCTCATGGTGGCAGCAGACTGGCACAGTTGAATTCCTCTCACAGAAGAGGGATAAACTTAACTAGGTAACCTCATCCTCTGAGCCTTTGAAGAGTCCAGTAAAAGGGCGGTATGAAAATGCCTCTTTTTGGCTCCCCCATCCTGTTTCACCCTCCCGCCCCTCTTCCACCCCATCCCTCTTGAGCTCTCTGTCTTTTGGGGAGGGATTGTAAGGGCTGCTGCTTATTAAAGAGTCTGCTAGAGCAATGTTTTGAAGCACCGCCAGCTCAGCTCTCGATCTGAAGAATGTGTTGGCATATACAAGGGGCGCCACTCAAATGGAACTTTAATTCATTTACACAAAAACCAGAACAATCGTAAAAACAGACCTCAGGACTGAGAGTTAACGGTTTAGGCAATCAAGACTCAAACATGCCTCCCTTTAACTTTTTTTAACCTCTGGTTGAGTTTTGATTATTGCTTTACTTTTCACATTAAAAGGAGGTGTTAGCATATGAGCATGTGTGTCTTTACAGTTATGTATAGGATGATAGAGGTGGGCTGTGAAGGAAGCTCTGATGTTTCCAGTCAAGTTTCCCTGTGGACAGCAGCTGTTATGATAAACACCCTGTCCGGTAGCAACGGATCCTCCCAAGATTGTCCCCCACCTCTCCTCTTGCTCCCTCCTTTCTCTCTGTTTTCTCTCCTGAAGCTGTATTTAATAGATGGGAAATGAAAACAATAGCTGGGGTGGTGTGCAGTCCAGCAACCTGACGGTTGCACAAAGAATGTTAGAAACAGTCTTTAAAGGAATCAGAAGACACTCCAGAAAGACTTTTCATTTAGAGGAAAAAGAGACTGATTGTTCATCATCATCTAAGCTGTTCATCAGTCATTTGTGAGAAAAAAGGTGAAATGTATTTTTATAAATTAGAAATTGAAAAACAGCTTGAACTACATCTATGTTTGAAATATACTAAGTTTTACCACTTTCATTAACTCCCTGATTAAGCTCACTTCTTATCTTCAGCTCGGCATCTTCTTTCAACTATCAGTACAGGTATCCTCTTCTCCTTTACACACCAAAACTATTTCTTTTTGTTTCTTTGATTTTATCTCAAAAATGTCCAACTCTAACTGTCCAATGTCCAACTAGCTTTCCACAGCAGCGTCCATGCTGCTGAGTGGAGGCCTGAAGCAGACTTAGACCATGCACACAGGCACACATACATATACAAGCATGCTCTGTGGCTGCGACAGGCCCAAACCACAGGCACCCATGTGGAACGAGTCAGTGAACAGACCTTTATTCCGCTCTGAGTTGCTCCATGAGTAAGCTCACTCAGTCAAACTCCCATGCTTTTTGTCACTTGTTTTTAGTCGCTCATTTCCTCCCATCTGCCCTTCAAGATTTAACTTCCAAAGGTGATTCATGACCCGAGAAGGAACACACATATTCCAGCTGTGTTGAAAAACGCTGGGAGCAGGGGGAAAGGAGTCCTGTTAAAACTCTGGCAGAATATGAACTGCTGCAGCTTCCTGTATTCATACTAATATTTTCATACCTGCTCTATTCTGTGCAGAGATATGGAAGTCTGGAGCTTAAAACAGACCAAGTGGAAAAAAACTGAAAGGTGCAAAGACAGCAGTTCATTGCAGTATCACGTAAGGGAAGACAATTATGCACTCCTATCTGGATCTAGGACCACCAGTCCACCATGCTTTTAAGGGAATCTAGGCAACCAAATAATAACTCTGTGCAGCCATATAAATGACACGAACATTTCATGCAGAAAGACCCAGGCTAAGATTAAAACACCTATGTTTCGACACAGTGCTGTATAATCACACATATTACCTCCTTAGTTCACTTTTACTTGATAAATCATGTATATGACCTTGTTTTTAAAAGTGTTTTTTTACGTTTCCTGTAGACAGAATAACATGAATGCTTGTGTGAAGTTTAAATTTTGATTTATTTATGATCAAATATTACTGCCATTTTAATCTATCCATTTTGGTCAAATTAGTTTCTTGTCCATGCAGTCAACCACACATCACTTTCCTAAGCGTGACTTTTGGTCACTGTGTTTGGATGTTTGGAGGATTTACACAGCTCTTCTTTATGTGCCTTTAAACTTCCTTATCCTAAACACTAAAATACAAAATAAAGAAAATGTCTTTTTATGGTCCAGAGGCCACTTTTGTTTCATAAAGGATCTTCTTTAACCTGACTTTTGGCAATAAGATAATTTCATGGATAATAGGTTGATATGAATTTTAGGGTCATTTAATTATTAATTTTTTTTACTCATTTGAAATCAGTATGTGCAATAAATGAAAAACAAAAATGAAAATATTGTAAAGTTGTCATTAATCAGAAAGAAAAAAAAGCAAAATATTCATTTCATTCCGCCGTCTGTTTTTTATCATCATGTTTTCCTTAAGACAAACATCAGCATTCAGCCTGAACGTTTAGTCTGAATCAAATAGGCTGTGTTTAAAAACTTTGTGTTCAGCTTGTCTAAAAGTGATTGTAGATTTATTGATGCTAGAACATAATTGTTCTGGTTCACCTCACCACCACGCTGCCAACTTCCACCATATTGAAACTCCCCTTCCCTTTAGGGCATCAGTCAGTGAGCCAATCTATCATGGGAAATTTGTGCTGATGAGAGGAAAAGAAGGGAAAAAAATGGTTGAGAGACAGACAGGGTGTTAGAAGTGGAAAATAAAAAGGAAAGGCGAGAAGATGTAAAGCCCTGACCTCAGTGATGGATGGGGGAGAGGATGCTGGTTAATGGCTGTTCCCCTTTTTTTGAGCAAGAAAATCCTGCTTAAGGGATGGAGGGTTTGCAGGAACACAAAGAAAACCTTCGGATGAGATGCAGTTTGTGAAAGTTAAATAAAAAAGTATGTGACAAATATCTTATTTAAGTTTTAGTCATTTTATCATGAAATTAAAATGATTACTTTTTGTTTGCATACCCTAAAATTCTGAATATCATAGCTCTAAATTTAAGTCTTGCATGGAGAAAAAAAAACACTGTAGAAATCAGTCAAACGGGGAGAAACCACAGCATTTACCTCCTTTAGGATAAAAAAAAATGAAACAACAAAATAAAAGCTTGACACAGATGCAGCATCCTGTCTGTGCAAACATGCATCACAGACTTTATCCCCGTCGTCCTTTCAGACTTGTGTTTATGTACTCGAGTAGTATGTAAATGCTGGATTATACACAACTGCAGCAATCATATTCCCAAACAAAACCAAATAAACCTGATTGCTATCATCACCTAATGACTTCTGGGACATGGCAAAAAGATTATGTTGTAACAAAAAAAAAAAAAAAAAAAAAAAAGAAGGAACAGAGAGAGTAGCGTGAGGTGAGGAAGACATAGAGCTAGTGAAGTTTAAACAAGTGGAAAAAGAGGGAAAGCAAGAGAGGAGAGGTTTCCCCTGCAGGGCTGTGTGGCTGGCTGTGTGCTCCTGTTCTGCTAGGCGGCCGTGGCTGGCTAAATAAACAATCCTAATTGGCTGTGGAGCCCCAGTAGTCTGGGGTTTAATTCGCTTTCATCCTCGGGAAGTTGCCGGGAAGCTGTGGGAGATCTGAGGTGAAGCATCATGGTAAACACACATGTGCGCCATGACGCACACTCATGAGGGCTTGAGGACAGACATGCATAAACAAGGTGAACTTGAACCTATAGAAGTGGCATTTTGATACTTTCTTCTTCCTTTTTTCTGAATGTTTTATGACAACTTGTGAGTGAGTTGCTTCCCTGTGTGCAGTTCAGCTCAAGTAAGAGGGGTGTGGCCAGCTGTCTGATAGTTATGAAAATGTATTTTTTTTATTTAAACATACCTTATTTAAATGATTGTGTAACTTTAGAAGATATGAAAACTTGATCAATAAGAATATAAAATCAATTTTTACACTAAAACTAGGGACTTTTTCTTGATGGTGAGACAAGTTTTTCATTTTCTCTAAGAAAATACTGTATCAAACCATAAAAAAATATTTTGAAAACAATTTTGTAAAAAATTTAGATACAAGTTTTAATATAGCTCTTCCTCATCCACAGTCAGTTTCATTATCTGATACAAACTAAAATATCCTGAGGAAAGCTTTGAAGTCTTGAATCCCACATTTTCACTCCACTGAAAATGTGTTGTCTGAGAGAAGGAAAGCAGAAAATAAGAGCGTTTTTCTCTCTAGACACTGGCTTCCAGCCCAGCATGGCTTGAGAGAGGGGATTGCAACAGTGGTTGTCATGGTGGAGATCAGCAGAACAAAGAAAAGGAGAGTGGAATTAAAGAAAGCAACATCTTTGCTCTCGGGATTTATCTGCTGCAGAAATGTTAAAGTGCAAAAACTTCTGTTGTGTTCTCCCGCTTCTAAGAAAAGCCCCACAGTAATAAATCATGTTATCTCCTAAGCACTCTTAATTTCTAAACACTAACATGCAAATTTATTTCATATACATGTAAATGAATTACCTGAATCATGTTTACAATTAATACAACAGCTTGCCTTCTTGCAAAGATGCAGGCCACTGGTACCAAGCATCTTCTGGAAACTTCTGGAAGCCCACGGGTGGAAAAGCTTCTGGCAAAGGGCCCAAGTCATGAGTCAAAGAGGTGGATGCAGAGGAGGCTCCCACCCGCTTGGCCCCATCCCTGCTAAGCACAACTGGCTCACACAGACCCCATGAATCCTCAAAACCACGAGAGAGGATCCTGTGTCCTCATCTACACGCGTGTACGTGCGCACACGCTTGCATGTGTCTCTACAAGAAAGTAAAGCCTCCTTACACAGGCTTTCCCATCTGCCAACATGGCAGCAGGACTCAGAGTAGCACACACATATATTAAAGAGCAGAACCGGAAAAGAAAACACTCACTTTTGACAGCTGGAACATAATGTGTGTTCATGCGTTTGCCAGGGTTGAGATGCAGGGCTCCTCTTTGGGGTGGGAGCAATCAAGCTGTCAATATCAGTGTACAAAGAAAACACCAGACAGGTGATGGGGGGGGAGTTGGAGCAGAATTTAAAAGCAGGGGTTTGAACTGGGAGCACGATTATTGATATGGACAAGGGCGGGCAGTGCTTCTCAAGGTTCCCTCTGAAGATGTCATGAACATTTCCCTGACAGCAAGAATGAGAGAAAGAAAAAAAAAGAGTGAGGAACGGAGAGGGTGCTCTTCTTCTGAAGGCTGCAAGCAGCCAACAAAAACAGCAGACTCCAGTAGGTTGGCACAGGAAGGAGGAGGAGGGTGTATGTGTGTGTGTTAAGGAGGCAAGGGGGCTTTTAAAGCTCTTGTGTGTGCACTCTGTTCTCTCCAAGTGTTTGTTTTTGGCGATTCGCAGGGCCTTCAGCTGGACCCATCCCAGGGGAGTCATCAGATTGCATTCTTTTCCCATTATTCCAGGCGTCTCTTCACGAGCAGCACCATCCCTAGATTTGACTGGCCTGTCCTTTGGCTCCTGATGCCTCGTGTTTTCATCCTTGTCTTTTTTTTTTTTTTTGGTTCGCAATCACATTGTTAGTGAAAGAGAGTGAAAATATGCCAAAGAGAGCCTGAAGGGTGGGCTGAAGGATTTCTGCTGGGAAAAAGCTGGCACAGGAGAATGGACACGTGTCTTAGCTTGACCTATTTCCTCTCATCCTGAAAACCGAATCCTGACTCATTTCAAATCAACATAGCTTCTGGGTCATAGAAGACCCGGTAAATCTGGATATCTGTCTTTCAAATTGCCACATGTGCTTGAAGCAGGGGACATGAACGTGATCCGAAGAACAGGTGTCCCAAGCTCTTCACTTCCATGGGATCACAGCAGAACTCCACTGGGGTCACTTAGCACCTCCCCACAGTCATTCTTTCTGTCTCTTCTGCATCTCCTCTCCCCTTTCCGAATCTTCCCTTTGACCTTCCTCTATGCAGCTTTCTTCTCCTGGGTCTGAGTGACCTGGGAGGGGAGGAATGTTCCACAGAAGTATGTCATTACTTTTCAGTGTTTCAAATGGTAGGAGGGGGCCCAGCCAGCCTTCCACCCAGGAGGCACCTCACCACTGACAGACAAGTCCAGGTGAAAGTGGCGCGGGTCGTCCCGGTGTCACTGAGGACACGCACGTTATACACACACACCCGTTTTGGCACACATACACAGGCTCCAGCCAGGCTGTGGCTCTGTGGGAAGAAGGGGAAAGGTCAACTTCAGCTGTGCTGGGGTTCTCTGTGAGGCAAAGCAGGAGCTTCCTCATCCAAAGTCACAAGACAAAATCACATGATGTTGTCATGCTACATTCCAAATCAATACTTTGTTTTTTTATTGATTTAGTAGTTTGATAGTTTGTCTACTTGTATGTTTATTTTTTTCATATAACTTATCACATATATAAACATAAAGATATGTTTCATATTGGTTTGTATGCATTCTCTCTTTTGTGTTTTTGTTTCTTTTTCTGCAAACGTTTTCATTGTTTTTTTCCTTCTATAAAAGTTTTCTGAAAGAAAATAAAAATTGAATCTAGGAAAATAAATCTGTTTGGAATTTTCAGAACTGGTTACAGCAGTAATTGGTCCAAAAAGGCATACTGTTTTAAAAAAAACAGAACGACACATGAGGATAATAGAAGGTCAAAGTATATTTGTCTTGATTTAGAAGGGTCACTGTGATGAATTAGTGACACACATCAATAAAGCTTGGATTGCAGGATTTGCTAAAATAAGGTTACAATGTTTGAACTGCTAAATAAATGAGCAATGACTTTTTTCCGTAGAGCTGGTTTTCTCGTGTGGAGGAAACTCATTTTTCAGTTCCAATGATGACCTTGAGGAAGGCAAGAGATCCCTCTGACTATACTGATAAATAAATAACAAAGAGAAATCTCTGACTTCCCAGCCAAAGTTGCATGATCTTTATCTCCAGTGAGCCTGCCACGCCTCCTTTCTGCCAAGATAATTAGACCTCTTTCTCCAAAATAACATTTTACGATGCCAAAGACTATGGGCAAGCTACACCGCTCTCTTTTCACAACGGTTTGCAACCTGCTTCACAATCTCAGTGATGACTCTCCATCAAGGAACTGAACTCCTGACTCTTTGGCTTGATTCATGTCCTGCGTTACCTCCCTGTAATGGCATGTACACCCTTACTTCCTCACTGGCAGGATGCAGGGCTGCAGCTGGCAGCGAACCGTGGCTGTTATTTCTGGCATTAAAACGTACCTGCCCCTTTCAGAGCTTAATAAACAAGTGACACCGATAAACAATGAAGACTTCTAAGAGCTTTTTTCACAAAAACCCCTGAAAGTTCCTCCGCTTGTTATTTTGCTTATTAAAAGAAATCTAATTTTGTGACTGATTTAACATTTTCCATGAAACTCTTTAACTAAACTGTAAAAGCTGTCTGTCAGGTGAGGGGTTTCCCCTCTGTCCAGCTCATTTATTTCTCACACAAACATTCTGGCCTACTTTATGCTACTTTTGTGGATCGAATGTTCAGTAGAAAAACAGTCCTTGAAAAGTTCAAAGTACACAGACACAAATAAAACAAGACCCTGCAATAACTTCTACATAACCCAGGATAATCAAAATGAGCAGTTACCTCACACTCCTTTGTTTTATGTAAAGGACCGTCTAAATCAAACAGAGGAGCTGAGGTTAAGTCTCATAGTAGTAAACACAAAGACAATGGGCAGACTTGTTTTTATTATCATAAATCACAGTGAGTCACTGGTAGGAACTCTGATGTTGTAAATGTGTGTATTGTGGCTTTTCCATGCAAGTTAAGACCCACTCCAATGAAAACGGTGTTTTTAGTGTTTTTTAACATGGTCTTGTGGCATTTTTTACATAATGGAGGACATATCTAAAGAAAATTAAGATTAAAACTGTGCTGATGAGCATTTCTTCATTCAAATCACAATGAACCAGAAGCAGACAAAAAAAATGTCTTGTAGCACAGGACATGTTCTCCCCACAACTCAGAGGTGAATTTCTAATGAACTCCTGCTGCTCTGCAGAACCTATGTCCTAGAAAATGGCACAGTTTTGTTTTTTTTTTAAATTTTGGCTAAGAGCAGAATAATCATAATTAAAAGACCATTGGGAAAGCTTTTAAAATAACTCAAAAGACAATTGGAGTGGGACTTTGAGTCATTTTAAACAAAAGATACATCTATTCAAAGCCTAATGCTATGTCTGTTTTTTTCTATTAATGTACAAACAAAAACATTAGCATATTATTTATGCTGGAGTGCATCTGAAAAGTGACACAATTTTGAACCCCACATCCTCCCACTGCATTCACCACCACGTGAAAGCTCGTGAATGTGAAGGAGAAAATGTCCTGCTTGAAAAAGGCGCTCTACACTTCATTTCTAAACACACTGTGAGGCTTCCACTTCAAAGAAGTTTCAAAAGGCACCACAAAACTCTTGACCACATGCTCAATTTAAAAATTGATTCCAGATCTGCGTCTTTCACCAAATGAACCAAGTGTTATCCGCAGCACTCTCTGCTGCGAAAACACACCTGTGATGCCTTTCCCTAAAATAAAACCATGGTTTTGAAAATTGGCATAATTTAAAGTTTGCTCTAGATTAGATTACTGTTTTGTCCCGTTGAAGGCCAAATGTGGATCAGAGCCTAAGAAAGGAGCCTGGGAATTAAGGTTTTTTGGTTTTCGTGTGCTAAGTGGATTTACAAAAAAAAAGAGTGGATACATTTCTTCAGAACAGATTGCCCCTTATTCTCATCACATTATCCAATACCAGTGTTGTTTACATGACATGTCACTACTAATTGTAAATGAAATTAACTGTAACTGCAGCTGAAGCTCTTCTATTTAGTATAAACCACAAAGAGCTGCAGAAAACATTGAAAGGCTCTTTCCTGTTTTAATATATAACTATTTCCTGAGCATTATGATCACCTGTTTCCACTTTGTGACCACAGAGGTAGATAGTGCTTACAGTCATTTCAAATTTGTACGTCTAACAACACAAGGCTTGCATGAGCAAGAGAAAAGAAGAACAGCAATGGCAGAAAGTGGGGGATTGGGGAAAATAGGGTGACAGAAAGAGGATGGATTTGGGAAGGAATGTTGCAGCAAAAGGTCGCTGAAGAATAATAGCTGTCAGTCAGCCTTGACCTGAACACGTCCGCTTCATCTAGTGGAAGCAGTTTGTCTGAATATACAGAAAAAAGTAGCTGAGTAGCTGTGGCATTTTCCTGAGGAACAACCCTTCACTGAAACACCAGCTTATGCTACAAAGAGAGAGCCACAAAAATGGCATCAAATCTGAAATCAAATAGTTTCATGTGCATACAAAACTGTTTCTGTCTTTTGAGTAAGTTTAAATTTAGAAAAATACGAAACTTCTAAATATGCAACATTTCTGCCACTATCTTTTTCCCTTTTTGCTTCAGCACGTCTGCTTTTTAAGAGAATGTGTGCAGTCCTGTGGTGTAACTGTAAAATAATGCCTCCCATATGGCCGTGAAAGCCATGGTACATATAACACCCTGCAGCAATGAACAAAAACAGACAAGCTGTGTGTGCGTGTGTATGTGTGTGCAAAGAGTGTGCAAACACTACTGTTAAGTAGCTTTATGGTGTTAAATCATTTGATGGGTAATCAGGCATTTTAATGGCAATCTGATTGACAGCAGCAAACAAGTAGGGAGAAATCCACAATTCATCCATTTTTTTTTAAACGCAGTTGATATTTCAAATTTGTTTGTTCAAACTTTATTTAAAAATTGACTTGACAACTGTGGTTTACTATCTATATTTTTGGACACTTGCTCTTTTTCAGTTTTTATTTGTGTTTGCACATTTTTTTAAATTCTGTGTATGTAAAATTCTCGCCATCTATGATTTGCCTGCATGATCCTCTCTGGCTGCAGCAGGAGTGGGTTGGGGATTTCCCACAAAATGCAATACCAAGGTTGGACAGTGCAGGGCAGCATTGTGCATCTGTGTTATTGATGGCACACATTTTTTTATGCTTTTAGAGACTGTAAAATATGATAGGGAATGTTGTCCAAAAAGAGTTTTGTTTTCTGTTAATAACAAGACATTTATTTGCTATAAAAGTGTAAAGAGACTGTTTTGTATTATTCTTTGTTCTTTCTGTTTGAACCATTTCCATAACAGGTAAACTTCACATTGAAAAATTGCTTTTAAAAGTACGTATTACAAAATAGATCAACTATCATAAAATTTGTTTTAATAGAATGAATAAACCTTCTATAAAGATTTGATGTTTTTGGTAAAAAGTTATAACTTGCAGGGAATTAGCCTGATTTCTCATATTTTTCTAGCAACTTCATGTGTTATCCAATGTTCAAGAATTTTTTGTTTTCTAAAAATGTGGAATTATATTAATGTATATAATTAAAGAAAATGACCATTTTTGAAACAATAGATCTGTAAATTTGTAAAGGTTTATCTACTTTGTGTCACACCACACGATTACATTGGACAGTTTGTGTTTGTTTTTTTTTTTACTTTCTTGTGTATTCAGTTATGTGTATTGCATCACATTTATGACACTTCTATACATGGGTCCATTACTTTTTTTATATTTGATTATTCTTTTCAGTGTTCAAATCCAAAAGCATCAATATTAAAACTCTAAATGTCAATAAAAAAGCTGGTTCATGTGATACGATTGGACACAGCATTTTCCTGTAGTCTGCCTCTGTTTCAAAGATGGTCTAATAACTTATTACTGTGGCCCTTAGCTTACCCCTACATTTTTGGAACAAACTTAACCCGAAAAAGTTACAGGTTTTGCTAAAATAAATTACATGTTGTCTAAATTAGGAATTCCAGTCATAAACAAGGGAAAAGTAAAGTCTGACCATTTGGTATGGTAACAGCAAAAATCAAGCATGGTGAGGTAATTGGCTTAAGCAGTTACATGAAAATATCATTGCAGGAAGCTGGTGGAGCTAAAGAACTTCTTATAAACAAATAGTTCTCTCCATAAGCTATGTTATTTAAAAAACAAGATTATACTGTTTTAAAGCCTATTTGCAACACAATGAAACCCTAAACATAGAATATTATAGAACCTTTCTACCAATGAATTATATCACTGCAAAATTGAATAACTATTAAAACAGCTCAGCTTCTTTACACACAGTCGTTTTTAAGAGACTGCTATTTAAAAGAAAAGGTAAAAAAAACTATGCATTTCCTATAAAGAAATACGTATGCTTTCTGCAAATAAAAATTAAATACAAATCTTGAAAATTCAAAGCTGGAAGGGGAAAAAAATTATAATTATATCCAATATGTGTGATTTTAAATTAAAATATGTTGACATTACTAAAAGAAAGTCAGAAATGATAATTAACTTTGTGAAAAGTATTATTTTCCGGTATGAAATACATACATACATACATACATACATACATACATGCATACATGGAACTAAGAGCAGACTTGAAAGTCTGGCACCGGAAGTAATGCTTCCTGTGAGGCTTTCTCGATCCGCGTTTGACAATCTGATGAAAACCGATCATGTGACTCCTGTGAAGGACTTTTAAAAGCAGATGACACATGAGCCTGCGCAAATGCATGTTGGAGTGAACCACTAAGCGTGACCCGCGTGCGCGGCAGCTTGACGATGCACCGGCAGCTCCCGCGCGACCGCGCACGTGCGAACTGTGCAGGAATATTCCAGGGAGAGGGGGGGTGGAGGTTGCCTTTGGGGTGTCGAAGCGGGTCCCGTGAATTTTGGGATGGCGCTGTGTACAATGCGCGTGAGTTAGCAGCCAAAGTTGGGGAAAGTTTGCTGCTGATCCGAAGTTCATTCATGTGGAAGCGCAGCGCAAACATGCGGATTACAAACTCCAGATAACGCGGACTTCCCCGCTGTTTTGTGGACGTTTTGTGCTTGAAAAGCAAAACTTACAGGGTTTGTTGGATCGTTTCAATGGACTGTCGTCTTTCTTATCGATCTGTAAGTTGGACAAAGATTGATTTCATGGCTGGAGACGAGCATTTATCACGAATATGGCCTAACTGAATATGCTTTGTAGCCTTGTCTCGGGTGTTTAAAGACAATGAACTCCCCCCGTGAGCAGGAACTGACACCCTTATCTCGGAAACACCGACTCATGGCTGCAGCGATGCCCGGCGAGGACAGCCCACTGCCCGGCAACTCGTCCAGGGCTGAGCGCAACGGAGTAGGGGGTCTTGTCCACTGTTTCATATGTGGAAGCGGAGTGACACCGGGGAAGGAGCTGAGGTTACAGGTCACATATCAGGGAGAGAGGCTTCCCTTTTTCCCGTTTCTCCAAAACCAGGAGCCAGCCCCGGGCGCGTGTGAGCTGAGCCCGGACGGTTCCGCACTGGTGTGCGCCGTGTGCCACTGCTTCCTGACGGAGCAGTGGAACTCCTTCGAGCGGAGCAGGACGCCTATTGAGAAGCGCATGTACTGGCTGAAGCGACCGTATCAGTGCGACTCTCGGCGGGTCCCGCAGGAGTGGAACATCTCCTACGACCTGGAGAGGAGGATCAGTGTCAGCAGCCAGAACTACGACGGGGGCGCAGAGTCTGATTTCTCCTCTTTTTCCGAAAACGAGAACCTGTCAGATCTAGAGATGGATGTAGTTGACAGAAGTGGTGTGAGCAAAGATAAGTGTCCCAGAATGTCAGGGAAAATGACACGAGATGGTGTCAGGAGAAACAATGTCATCAGTATTAAAAGCAGCCCGGAGTCCCAGCGTGCGCTGCGCTGCGCGGCGCGGATGTGCGGAGCGCAGGGATCGCCCAAAGCGGAGCGGGTTCAGTCAGCATGGCGCGGGGCTAAAATTATGAATAATGTCTGTCAATCATCAGAATCGCTGGCAAAGTCCCAGGAGAGATTCCATCAGCGGGGCTATGACAATCCCCTGTCTGACCCACCTGTGCAAGACAATGGAGTCATTATGCGCAACAGGCGCTGGCTAGAGGAGGAGAATGTCAGACATGTGGAATCGCGTCAGATCCAGCATGCTGCCGACAGCAGCTGCGTTCCGTCCAGCCGTCCATCGCTGCAACACCGAGGGAGTGCCAACTCATCCTCTGTTGGCATGGCTGCTTCCATCCCTAAATGTGCCCGCTCTGTTCCCAGGGAGAACGCCTCCGACAACTCAGATGAAGATGAGATCAACATCACAAGTGATGATGACAGGAGCGCCTATGGTCGCAAAAGCAGCCACATCAGAGCTGTGACAGTGCTCTCAGCTGCAAGGTGTTTTCAAGCAGATCGCAGTGCAGGCTCCAGTCCAGAAGAGTGCGTGTGTTACATCTGCGGGACGGGGCTCAGACATGATGGTCAGTTTAAAGTCAGTGTTCAGAAGCAGGAGAAAGCGCAGGATGAACCTTTCTTCCCCTTCTTGTGGCTTCACTCTGCTCCCAGAGGTGCAGTTCCCATCAGTCTGGCTGGCACTACCCTCGTTTGTGGCAGCTGCCACTCCTGTCTGATGCAGCAGTGGCAGAGCTTCCAGCTGGCGGATGTCCCCATCCTCCAGCGCTTGTATGTGGTTCCTCTCAACCAGACTCTCCATCACTCCCAGCTCACATGGGAAGATAAAAAAAATCCCGCATCCACCGAAAGTATAAGTGAACCCAATGCCTTTCATGAAGCATGTTTCCTCTGCGGTCAGGAGTGCAGGGAAGACATGAGAGTAGTGTACGCACAAGTCGGTGCTGGCAAATCTCGTGGAGTGATGTATTTTCCTTTCATCAACCTGCTGCCTTGCCCCCCGAATGCTCAGGGGATGAGGAATGGGCGTGTACGCTGCTGCCACCAGTGCCACTCTATCTTGGAGGACATCTGGGCTGCGTATCGGCGCAGCCTCAGCGAGGACCTCATCACATCAGTCAGCTCCTTCCTCATTAGATATCATGCCTCCTTGCCAGCTGAGTCTGGAGCTGTCTGCTTACAGAGAGGAGTGACCACAAACCCCAGAAGTTCTATGTCAGTGTGTTACCTGTGTGGAGCTGAGCTGAGTGCAGGAGAGGAATATCAGGAATATCAACTGCATGTCAACCCTCCAGGCCGCTGTGGGGAGAGGGAGCCCTTCTTTCCATTTCTCACTGTCCACCCTCCTGCACCCAGAGCCAAGCCTGTTGATCCTACAGGCCTGGTTTCGGCATGTAAACTGTGCTTTCATGACTTACATGCTCAGTGGGCTCTTCATGAGAGCAAAGGCCAGACTCCATCAACTCCTGCAACCTGTAACTTACAGAATTCCAACCCCCAGCAGCCCAGCTCACCCTGGGCCCGTCAGTACAGCTGTGAGACATTTGTGTGTTTCTTCTGCAGGCAGGAGCAATGCAGGCAAGGTAGGCTGTGCGCTGTCACTGTGCCGCGGCTTCCTGTGTTCTTGTTTGCGCCCCGTAGCCCTCGCACACTCCTTGTGGATGATGGTGGGAGGCTGATGATTGGCTCGTGTGTGGAGTGCAAAGCAATGGTGCAGCTGGGACAGAGCATGCAGCAGGACACGTCTAGATTAAGACATGGAGCCTCAGCTGAGGAAAGGAAAGATCCAGAGACAGCCTCACCACAACCAAGGCCCAAGGTAAGAGAAAACACATGCAGTCCAAGCGTGCGTCAGAAAGACTGTAAACTTCCTTCCAGTATGGCACCTGCTCTTTCTCTGTTTTCTCTACACACATGGTAGTGTTTAGTCTTTTTCTGGATAGCATTGCAAAGTGTGCAGAAGTACTGATAAACGATCATCCAGCAGTCAGAATGTATAAATAACATGCAATGATATTAGGATATCATATCATAGGAGAGCCGTTCTAACGCTTTTGTTTGGCATAATGCTGCAAAGAAACTTTGATCTTTTTACGACCATTCATTTGTAGCAACAAACTGAAAATGACGACTATGCGCAAACAGGTTTTTGATATGTGTGTTCATGTGTGTGTTTGAGCCAGCACGACGAATCGGTGTGTTTCTGTATGAATGCAGTGAATGCTGTTTAAAACCATACCACAGCAGTCTTAACAGTGACAGTTTGCCTAAAAAGGACAAATGTGTCCAAAAAACACAACATGCATTTGTTTGATCTGAAATGTATAGACAGTGAATGTAATTAAGTTTATAATCTACAGTGTCTAATGCCTTCAGCATGAAGAGCATCAAATGCAACAAATGTCAAAGCTCAGTGTTAACAGAAGTTAGTTTCACACTTCAAAAACATGTTTTGATTCATGTAGTACTCATGTAGTTTTTTACATAACTTTAGTAGGATTGAAATAGTTATTATTTGATGCATATGAATATTTTATAACTAACGGTTAAGAGACTTTATTAACTTCAGGGTTTTTCTGTCTTTTATCAGGCTAACAGGATGCTAGGTAGTTAAGCTAATTTAAGGACCAACTCCAATGAAAATTATGTTTTTGGTGTTTCTTACATGTTCTTTTGGCATTTTTCTTCATGATGGAGGACATATATATAGAGGAAATTAAGCCTAAATTTGTATTTATGAGTTTTTCTTTATTCAAATTGTTGTGAATCAAGCTTGTAAAAAGCTGGTAGCTGTGACATCCAGTAGGTGCCACAACCTCCCTGCTCCACTCCATTCTAGTGCATCCACTTGATGATGACTAGATTCAAATGTCTTTGCTTTCCTCATTGGAGCTGATGGTTGTTTGGCTCAAAACTGTACAGCTGGATAGCTCTGATTTTTCTCGCCATTTTTTAAATTGCACTGGTAATGTTATGTTGTTGTTGTTGTAAGGGGCTGTAAGCTAGCGGGAGAGCGTGTAAAAAGAGCGAGGATGGGAAACTGTTCCCCCTTACAACAGTTCATCCCCCAACTCAGAGGCAAACTGTCGCTCTGCAGAAACTATGTCCTAAAAGGTGACACATTTTGAGTTTGGCTAAAACGGCATAGTCATAAATAAAAGACCACTGGGATTGCTTTTTCTCTTTTAAGGTCAAAGTCAGTGAAAAGGAGGTGAGCAGAGTTTCACGTCATAATTTTAGGCTTGTTAGTGACAAAGTGTCCGGCAAAAGTCTGATTTAGCCGGTGACCTGATGCCTGAGATCATACTGGTGGCATGTGAAGCAGGAGCTGCGCACTGCTCCAGCAGAACAGGTATAAATAGTATGTTTGTGTTTAAAAGACTTCTAAATTAAGAGCCGTGATAGCAATTGAAGTGCAGATGGATGTACATCTTGATGAAGGCTTTTCTTTTACAGTCCTATTGGTACACAAATCCATTTATTGATAAGGGTGAGTGACACTCTGTCATTTGAAATGAAAACTAAGATGTGGCCCACTTGGTAAATTTGATGCAGATAGACGCAGCTGTAAGCGTTAAGTTGGTGCAGTAATTGTAGTAGTAATAGTTTGTGGATTGCTCACCACTGTCATTAAGAGGTATACAGGTGTAGACCATCATATAAGGACTAGGAGAGGATGTCTGACAAACAAGAACCTCAGCCAGGATGTGAGTTTAAAAAAAAAACTGCCACTAATGGAATTTGTGTCTTAAACACAAATAGTGATTGCAGTTTATTGTTAAATCAATTTGATGCTTCACAATAAAAGCATAGCTAAAAAAGAAAGTACGAGAGTATTTATCACTTTAAAAAATATACTGTCTGTTATTTATCCACATTAAATTATTATATTTGATTATTCAAATATTATATTTGAATTTGGTTTAAATGTATAAGCTGTAAGGTAACATTTCATGTGTGGTCACGTCAGTTGAAAGGAAAAGTTTGTATACATGAATCTTTAGTCCTTTTATAAACTGTGTGTAGAAAGTATTAAAGAGAATGAATACTTTGTGTAGTTTAATTCTAACTATTACAGCCATCTAAAAAAAAATCTTAAAACTTTATACTGCATTTATTTTATTAAGATTATGACTACTTACATTGACAATGCATATGGCAAATAAACGTTCAAAATAATATTAGATGAACCTTGTGAAAGCTTCTTTTCTGGAAATAACATTTTGAATTGTATTTTTTTATCATAAATATATAATTGTTGTCGAGTTTTTTGTCAGATGCTGTTGTTTTCTTTATATTTTAGCATCTTTACCTGTTTAAATAAGGATTTCCTTTTGTTTTCGTTTAATACAACAAGAAACTGAAAAAGAATATAAGCTAGATAAAAGAAAGGTGTAGAAACATTATGTACTAAGTCTCTGCATTCTTCTTCCACTCAGAATACATTGTATGGCTGTAGTAAGATTTAGGACAGGATATGTGTATCTCCTATGAAATAATATGTATGATACCCTCTTTAAAAAAATAATCTCAGTTTGAGTTAAAATAAAGGAATGGGCCAAAGATTGTGGGTATTTTTCTTTTCTAGGACTTCCTGAAGCTTCGTGGCTAAATATGATTATCCTATACATCTAAAATTTGTTTAGATGGATTTGTTTGTCATTACTGTTAAAGGTGTGGCAAACAGTGATTGTTTAACATTTCTATTTTCATTTTAGAAACTAGGGCTGTCAACGTTAACGCGTTAACGCACACGGATAATAATTTTTAAAAAACTTTGATTTATATTAACACTGATTAATTACACTCTGCGAAGCGATCATCTGCCGCCGGTTCTTCTACTGCGTGCACACTTGCACACTTCATCATGCACAAGCCCACTTATAACATGGTCACTTATATAAAATATAAAATAAAATAAATCGATTATGATGATATTACAAGCACCATTTGGATTGAAGTGGAGTGGGCTTGTTTAACTATATTGTAAAAATAACCAAGTGTCATCACAGCAGACAACACAATGGCAACAAAAAGGGATCAAGCCATCATTACAGTCCAATGTGTTGAAATACTTTGAATTTCATGACAGAATTGTATGACATTTGATCATTCAGTGTGGTAGAATGTTCAGTTAATATTATTTTTATGTGGAAAAACAACAGTGGGCTGAACTTTATGAACCTAAAATGTGAATGGATTTGCCATTAATTGTTGTTTACTTGTTTGTTTGTACACATATTTAATTTACACTTGGAATCTGGAAAACTTCCCCTGCACTGCTTAGTAACCAGGTATTTATCTCTGAGTCACACTGGTTGAAGTTTGAGCTAAAGAGGTCCTGGATTGATTTTAGGTCAGTGAATTAGATCGTTCAGAATGCACCAAAATCGACTATGAATTGTATTAGGAACCAAAAATTAAGATTTGAATCGAATGGTTGTTAAAATGAATTGATACACCCCTGCCAATTTTGATTAACAATTCTCTAATTGTTCCAAATCATTCTAACCAGAGACCAGTCTTTTCATAGCTTAGTTTAGATTGCCTATGGTAGTTGGACATGGAAAACCAACAATTAGTGGTTAAGAATTTATTCCTGCTTCATGGTAAAAGTTGACGAACTTGACTAACAACGAATCAGTACTTTTTTTTTTTCTAGGGGTGGCCACTAGGTGTTGAATTAAAAATTGCGTATGCTCACATGATGTCCATGGGACCTCTGTCCTGATGGAGTTCTCTACTTCACATGTTTCTTGAGACTGGCTGGTGAAAGTCAGGATGTAGCTCTTCTGCTTTGTAGAGTAAATGATGTTAATGCTTTCCAAAACAGGTTCCATTGAAAATGTGTATTTTTAAAGAATGTGATCATACAGCTGTCAAGCTTCAAATATTTCATTCATTCATTCATTTTCCAATCCGCTTTATTCCTTTCGGGGTCACGGGGCTTCAAATATTTATTTATTCTTTTTTTTTTTTCTTGTATTATGCAACTGCTTTTGTGATACGGTCTACAAATTCCCATAAATGCATGTGTACTTGTAAGCTGGTTTGAATAGTTCCTTTTTGGCAGCAAAGTATGTGAGTGCACTGAGCCAGTAAATGAGCGGTCAGCTATCTGGCTGAAGTGAAAATTAAGTCATGTGAGTGCAGGCAGTGCCAGCATGAGTTTGTCTGCGTTTGCGTGATGTGTTTTTATTTTCTAGGACCTCAATGAGTTTTACGTACAGGCGGCATTTGCTGATTCTGGTCAGTTTGCTTTTTCACACGTCAGACTTTGAGGTCTTTTTAACTCAATGTTCCAGTAGTTTCACCTGAATATGTGAAATTAGTTTTTTTTTTTTTTTTTGCATTTGATCTTTTCTTTTAAAGAGCTGTAAGCTGCACACATTTCCATGCTCTGAAACCACTTGACAATAAAACCCACAATTCAAACATTGATGCAGTACAAATAGATGATGGATAAATGGTTTTCTACAATGAAACTGTATTAATACAACATGAATTTGTGAATTTGTTGACCTAAAGGAAGCTGGAATTCTAACCTAACAATATTATAGAAAGAAAAGACTTTTCATATTTTTTTATCCTCAGAAGTGCTCCTGGATAGCTGGATATTTTCATACATATCTTATAATACAATTTACATCTTAGTGGTGAATGTATAAGTACACCGTTGACTGTAAAGAGAACTGGACGGAGTGACACTCCCCCTTGTGTTCCAAACAGGAAGTACCCTCCAAAAAGCCAAAATTGCATAGACTGGTTGAGAAATAAACAGCTCAGTCATTATATTTGTCAGAATAACCATTTTTGCTCTACTACTTTTTTTTACATCTTGTTAATCCGAAGTTATTCAAGCTATAAACTGTCCAATTAAATGTCTCAATAAAAATAGGTGGTCTCACGTCAAACTTGTAAAACATTTGATTGACGGATTCTCCCAAACCACTTTCAAGTGGTAGAGGTGTGGACATCCAACAAGCTCACTCCTTGGTTAGAGTGGTTGCCGTAGGAATGTTGACCCAGACCAATCACTGCATACTACTGACTATGTCTGGCTCCAACACGGCTATGTCAGTATGGTGAAAAAATGGCAACTGATTGACTTCATTTGGTAGGAGCTGGATACAAACCATTTTGTATAGTTGACATCACACTGATTTAATCCAGTCCTCATATACAGTCAACGATGTACACACATGTTAATTGGGAACAGGTTCCACCTCCTCACTGAAGATTGTGTTGTGATTCTATACACTGTCTGCTAGACTGTCTTATTTTTTTGTTTTCTATTGGTAATCCGTTTTAACTGTGGAAATCATAAAAGACAAGGTTTTACAAACTAAGCTCCCTCAATTTTTGACACATAGTAACTGATATTCAAGGATTTGTTTACTAGCCTAAACATGGTGCACTGCACACACACACACATTCACATATGCGTGCACGTATCACAGTTTTCTTTAAGAACAGCTGAAATTTTTTTAAAAATGTTCTTGCACGTGTGTTTGCCAGGTGGTTGGAAGGACTGGCAGGTGTTTGCTTTTGTGCTGGCAAATGCAGCTACAGCGTTGCCACAGCTGTTTTTGTGAATAGTCAGTGTACATGGGCAGGTCTGCACCGGGAGACAAATTTAATGTGCAACAGTTGCAGCTATTAACAGCCTATTTCCTAAACAGGCCTTTAACGCGAGATCCGTAGGCTCAATTTCTATTTCTTGCTGCTATTTATTATTTCTCTTTAGTGATGCTTTTTCACACCTTTCGGTGTTCCCCAAAGGTCATGCAAATCACATTTATTTATTCTTCAACTCTTCACCTTCATTTCAGTTTTTATTTCACTTTGATTTTGCCTTCAGGTTCTTTAAACAACTTCATGCTTTATCCAGCACATCCGGACACATGTCACCTGGTGGGATAGAAGTCTTCTATACTTGACTGCACAACGTCTGGCTCTGAGAGCTGTGGCATGAACAGCTGCATCACTTTTTACCAATCAAACAAACACTCATTAAAGAAATAGAGATCAGCATTTCTACACATAGAAGCTTCCTTATGCTTCATATCATGGAGCCCCAAACTGTTCATAATTAACTAAATAAATATGATATTGTGCAATCGGACACTCAACCAATAAATATCTCATAAATATTTTAAAATATCATGAAATTGTGAAAAACCTGCACATTTATATTAAATTAGCCATACTATAATTGAATATATTTCATTAAACTTAAAAACCTGCACATTATTTCATAGCAACATTTTAAAATATT
Source organism: Adrianichthys oophorus (assembly GCA_036245035.1). Lineage (NCBI taxonomy): Eukaryota > Metazoa > Chordata > Actinopteri > Beloniformes > Adrianichthyidae > Adrianichthys > Adrianichthys oophorus. Next base: position 15,362,862 of record BSAI01000104.1, on the reverse strand, counting down.
CATTTTTTTAATCATGTTGAGTATTACTATAATTATATGGCATTTTTCAGAAACTTGGATTTTAAATTCGGTATTTTTCAAAGTAGCTTTTTTTTTAATCATTTATTTTATTCATTTATTTCATAATAAGCTTTTTCAGGAGTCTGTCTGTCAATCAGAGAAAGTAGGTGAGATCTAAACGTTCATTGACAGATCCTTTGTAATCGACTCATATTCCTAAACACCTGCTTTGCTGTGTGCCAGTTAGAAAGATGACATATTTCTGCGGCATCCCTGCGGTTTGCTGGCGGTGGCTGATCAAATAGAAACAATCTGTCAGCAGATGAGTCGTTTGGATGATATTTTTGAAATGCTCGGCTTGATAATTGCTGTAGAAGATGCTAACATCCACGACTCCATTTGTGAATATCTTTCAAACTGGAGCAACTTGGATCAAATATAGTTAGGATGCAGCTGCTTATGTCTGAAGAAAGGAATAGCCAGTCAGAAAAGTGTCCCCGCCTTATCTGGTTTGACTGACAGACAAACTCATGCTCCTGAAAAAGCTCCTTATGAAATAAATAACTCTACAAAACAATAATATGAAACTTTAAAAAAAGCTATTTTGAAAATTACTGTTATGAAATAATGTGCAAGTTTTAAAGCTGAATGAAGTATATTTAATAATATTATGGTTAGTTTAAGATACGTGTGCAGGTTTTTTACAATTTAATGATTTTTTTAAATATATTTTTGAGATATGTATTGGTTGAATATCTGATTGCACAAGACCATATTTATTTACTTAATTATGAACAGTTTGGGGCTCCATATAATACAACATTCCCATTTTGGATTATGTCCTCTTCCTTTAGGCATCCTCGAGTCATGGTTCTGGTATCCTCCACCCCCACTTCCCCCCTCACTCATAACATTCTGCCACCTGGTCCCCCACATACCCAGCATGTCTTACCAGCCTCAGAATGACTGCATATACATAGAAAGAGGGGGAATTATTGTCTTAGCATCATGGGGTACTAGAGACTGCCTCCAGAAGAACAACCCTGTACATCTGACACATTTAACATCATGCTTTGCTATTCTTGCACTTAAAGTTTCTGAGTGAGTGCCATAAAGGATTTCTTTTCTGTGATGCTCAGATGCATCATTTTATCATGTTTTGTCTTGCTATCTTTTATAACCGTTTCATTTTTCCTGTCGAAAAGCGATTAATAGAGATTCTCATGGCTGTTTACTGCAGCTGGAGTCATGTGTGATTCGAGTAAGGAAGAAAAACTTGAAGGCATGCATCGTTCTTCGATAACACTTGCCAAGTTGGTCAGTGGCATTTTTTACACAGTCTGTTGACCAATAAATGAGTCACAGCTGATTTCAACATCTTAGCCTCAAAATCACAGAGAAAAGTTCCCAGGAAAGTCAACATGCAGGCTGACAGTTATCAATTTTCAAAATATGGTGCCAAAACATTTTACTTTTGAAGATATGAAAATATTTAGCATAGAGAATAGACTTATGACATGAAAAAGGTCAGTGCCTCCTCCTCAAAGATTTCCCAGAATATAAAACACTTAAGTTGTTCTGAGAGGCAACAGACACAGAGGGGCTCGAGATGTTTTTATGTTCCCCTCTTCTTCAGGGGGCTATAAAAATAGCACTTGGCTCAAGTTAGGTGTCAGGGGTCTTCTTCTCTTTCTCCTCTCTTCTTTTTCCAGCTGTGTCATATCTTTCCTAGTCTCTCCTGCTCTGTATCACCTCAGTTTTTGCCCCTTCTGTCTCCACTTCCCTTTTTTCTTGTGTTTTTTTTCCCCTTTAGACCCCTTAGCCCCCTCTTGTCTCCTTCCTCCTGCTGTTCATCTCTCCCTCTGGTATTAGCGAGGCCACATGTTGCTGGCCCCTCCTGGCGGTGCGAGCCCCGTGGCAGGCCCTGGCTCCAGGTTGACGCTCAGTTTGATGTGTGCGCGTCTGTGTGTGCGTCCGCGCGTGTGCGTATGAGAAGGAGGACTGTAATGTGCTCTTGCATGCCTGACAGCGAATGCATGTGTGTGCAAGTGTGTGTGCGCTGCTAACACAGTAACTTGATCATGGTGTGGCCGAACAGTACAGAGTGGAGCAGTGCTGTGATTTATCCCGTGGGGCCAGCAGATGGCTGCAACAGGAGTTTGTTTAAGTTTGCTTCAGAGCTGGGCAGGCAGCCAGGAGCATAGAGGAGGTTTGCCAGAAAATGTTCACTAACTCTGGATGCCTAACCACATTACTCCCCCTCTCGTCTCCCCTCTGCCTCCCCCTAACCCTTCACAGCCCCTTCGGTCCAACACACACACAGACACACAGACTTGCAGACTTTCTGTCGCTACTCTCCTTTTACCCCTCTCTAATTTCTGTCTTTCCTCCCATCTGCTTCGCACACATGCTTACATACGAATGCACGCTCACATGCACATGTACGCTTTCGTTTGCGCATTCTTCCCTGTTCTGTTGGCAGAATCTCGGCCTCAGACATGATCTCACACCTCAGGAGTGGACATTAAAGACCGAGGACGTGTCCATTGTAGTGGGGGCCTTCTGAATACAACCAGATGAGCGACACTTATCCTCTCACACTTGAAAAGGGATTGATCTCTTGAGCATAAACAGCAACAGGGCCGCCACACATGCATGTCCATGCATGAGTTCACCATTCACATGACACATGAGTGGTGAAATGAAGTGCAGTTGGATTTTTCTTTGCTTCCGCACGCTGCTTTTTTAGCTTTGTCCTTGGTTCTGTCTCTGTGATGAGGAAGGCGATGACAGCCCTCACCTCATTTCAGGTCAACCAAATAGATAAGTTCTCGACCTTCTGCTTCACACATCAGCTGCACTCACAACCGCTTATCTCCTCTACATCCTGTACTCGTCTGTCTCTCCTCTCTTCAAGCTCCTTTGCTAGACAGAGATCATCTCAAAAGGTGATTGTCACTGACTAAATCAGATCAAGCAGCACACATCACATCATAGCTGAAAACCCCGTCTGAATGGACAGCCAGAGTGGATGGACAAGACTAAGTTTATGTGCAATGCTGAAGACAAAGTGAAAAATATTTAGACTTTAGGCACGTGTTTGGTTTCATCCAAACTACCCAATTCCTTATCTTTGATTAGAGGAACACATTGTTCCTAAAAAAAAATAATATTTTACTATTCACATTACATGACCATTTAAATCGAAGTGCCATCATTTAAATATTCAGGCTTATATGAAGAAATCAGTTCCTGTTAATAAATTACTAAACTCAAAAATATTATACTTGTTATTTGTCTCATATTAGCTGAATGCTCTTCTGAAAGTTAGAGTTACTCCAATGCAATGATTTTTAGTGTTACCAAGAGCGGAGATGGTTAGATAGTTTAAAGACATACAGACCTGCAGCAGTGATGTAGAAGCTACATTGGCAAACCAAAAGCTCCCTGGTCTGCTCCATTCTGATGCATCCATTTGTAGACGACTAGATCCATGTACGTTTTTGTTTTTGTTGCGTCGGTAATGTTAGGTTGGGGGTGTGAGGGGCTGTAAGCTAGCGGGAGAGAGTGTAAACAGATGGATGACGGACAGTAGGGGCAGGCTTAGTCTGATCCAACAGAAGCAAATTTCTGATGGACTACTGCCACTCTGCAGAAACTATGTCCTAGAAAACAACGTTTTTGTTTTTTTTTTTATTAAAAACAGCACAATTATGAATAACAGAGGGAATGTTTTTACAGCAGATCAGCAGGTGATTGGAGTGGGACTTTAGCACTCTCACCTCATAGCAAGAAGGCCCTAGTTCAAAACCCAGCTGAGGGACCTTTATGTTTGTAGTTTGCAAGTTCTCGTTGTGCATGACTGGGTTTTCTCAGGCTTCCTCCCACAGTCCAAAAATATTCATCATGGGTCAAATGGTGACTCTCAGCTGTCCCCAGGTGTATATGTAAGTGTATGGTTCTATGTCTCTGTGTGGCCTTGTAATGGAGTGGCAAACCATTCAGGGTGCAGCCCGCCTTCTCTCAGCAGTGTCTGGGATAAGCTCCAGCAACCCTGTGGCCCCAAAAGGGTTTATTAAGCAAATTTGAAAATGGATGGATGGATCACTTCTACACATATAATTTTTATGACCCATGGGGCAGCCGTGGTGCAGAGGAAGGGCAGTCAACCTCTGATCCGAAGATTGCAGATTTGATTCTCACCTTTTGCCAGCCCATGTGTCGAAGTGCTCTTGGGCAAGACATTGAACTCTACATTGCCTCTGGTGGTGATACGTTAGCGCCAGTGTTCAGCAGCTGAGCCACTAGCAGCATGTGTGTGTGTGTGTGTGAAGGTTGAATGGGACTGTGACTAAACATTATATAATAAATATATGATTTATTTAATCTAAACTTAGGAAACGAACTACTCAAAGAAACTCTTTGTTATTAGCCCAGTGAATACCCAAACCCCAAGCTATCTCACCTCAGAAATATAGTTCCTCTTTGTGATCAGGTGTACTGGGTTTCACAAAACACAGAATACACAGTCAACTTGACAATTTGAATTAATTGTTTTAATTTGAATCAATTCATATGTAATTAGAACTGGGTTGATTTTTACTAATAGGAGTTCAGTTTCTTCCTTATACTGTTGTTATGGTAATCATAATTATCATAGTTGGTTCTATGGCATCAGGGTAATTTTCTATGCAACACCCTATACCAAGCAACATTTGTTTTTGAAAACCATTTGAAATGCAGATGAGCCACATCAAATAGAGTGGATGAATGGAGGAGACAGGTGAATGAGAGCGGGAGCAGAAGCAGCTGGCAGCTCTACTTCTTGATGGCCTCAGAGGAGGGAAGTGAGCGGGTCACAGGTCAGGTAGCTTAGCATCTTGCTAATGAATATTTATATGCCAAGGTTACATTAAGTTGACACTCATGGGTTTTTGCCAAACTCATTACTTGAAGTGTGTTCATGTCTGCTTTCCTCATTACTGTCATCTGCTGTGCAGCAGTGTTGTTTTTGAAATTGCAGTTATAAAAACACTGAATGTAGATTCCCCCCCCCCCCCCCCCACACACACACACACACACTTTTTACCTTTATTTGAATTATTTGACTATAGGTTGAATGTGGTTTCTAAATGAATGAAGTTACTGATGCATTCTGGTTTTTATTTCATTTGCAAACTAGAAGCACCAACAGGGATTTGAAACTTTGTTTTCTCATTAAGTTAAAGATTATGTCCATAATTTATTGTTTTACTATTCTGTTATTCTTAACTTTTTGTAAACCTGTCTGTTTTTTTTTTTACTAAAAAGATCAATCTGTTGTGGTTAGGGAAGGGTTACACAAATAGCACAGATTCAGAGGATGCAAATGAAGGTTTGTGCTAATTTTAAGTCTCTAGATTTTACTGATTCTACAATACACATTCTCATTTTAATGTCTGTACAAAGGCCTCCTTTGATTCTGTCCAGGTGGTCTTTTTGTGAGCCAGTTGTTGTTCACCTGCTGGTTTGCCTGAGGAGTCCTGCGAGCATAGCATTTCAGCAGATCCAGGCCTCAGACAGACTGACGCTGGCTGAGCAGCGATCAGATGCTTGTTTGACTTTCACTCAATGCAGAACATGTGTCTCCGTGGTGGACCAATAGCAGGCTCCACAGGTGCCGGAGCTGTTCAGAGTTGTATATGAGCTCGTGACTGTGAGTCAGACTATGTGTGCTTTCCATAGATACTGAGAGCATTTGGAGTAGCTGCTGACTTGGAGCGCATCTGTCAGAACAGATCAAAGGCTTCTTTCTCAGTTGTTTCCCAGCTCTTGGCTGAGTCAGCTTGCATGGAGCCTGAGCTGCTTTTATAGGGTGTTGCTGAGCTGCTTCGCAGTGACTGACGCTGCATGCACGGCTGTGGTGCTGTTGGATCTCTGCAATAGGTTGTTAAAACTGACTGACAGCCTTGCTTTATGAGCTGCAATACATCAGCCAGTAGACCTGCCGTGGGAATAAACCCCTACATGTTTGTGCGTAACTCAGACGGCAGTGGGGATCAGAAACAGGGCCTGCTGCTGAACGATAAGGCCTGCTGACCTTTTCACCTCAAGTTTGCCGTGATGAGGTCATCTCGAATTACACACAGCCAAATGCTCCCTGTCCTCTGGTATTAAAAACATGACGGGGAAGCTCTGTGAACAAAGTGATGGATGACTGTTGTCTGGCCAACTCCATGTCCACCACACAGGAAACAAAAAGTTACAAACTAGGAAAACTCAAACCGTTCCAGTATTTTCCCTTTAGTAAAAACAAAGGCAATGTTGGAATCTCTCAAGTTCAACAGCACAGAATAAGTTACATTTGTCCTTTATTTTTATATTTAATATCATGCTATTTTCACAAAGAAATTTATATTGATCAGACAACTAAAACTAATTAAAGAACCACTGCGATTAATTTTCTGTTTTTGGTGTTTTTATCATGTTCTCTGGGCATTTTTCTGATGATATAGGACATATATAAAGACAATTAAGCTTAAAATTGTATTTCTGAGTATTTCATTATTTAAATTGGTGTGAAGCAGGAGCAGACAAAAAGAGCTTCTGAACAGCTCTTCTGAACAGCTCTTCTGAACAGGCTTTCATAAGGGTGTTAGGTGGACTACGTTCCAGGAGTGCGAGTTTGTTTGTGTTTATTGTGAGGTTAAATTATCCGTCACTTTGTGGCAATCGCCATTTCCGCACTGCTTTCATCAAAAGTCTGTTCATGATCGAAAATATACATATATATATATATATTTTCAGAGTGAATATTTGTTTCATGAACTTGATGAAAAGGTTGAACTGAAAAAGTTGAAATGCTTATATACTGGACAGTGAGCTTCACCTCATACCAGGGACCAGGAAAATAGCATTCATCTTCCAATGTGGACTTCCAGCCAACGTTTCGTTCTCACTTTTGATCTCTGGATATTTGTCTTTAAGAACTTTAGTCTCTCTTCGCTCTCCAAGTCTTCCTCCTCCATCTCTTCATTCTTCTCCTCATCCTTCTTTCTTTCTTTCAAGCCAATCTTTCCGGCGCCAGGGCTGCTTCTTATTTTTCCCTCCGGAGGAGTCAGATGTATTAGTTTAATGTTTGTTTTTCTACCTAATTTTACATTTTCATTACTTATCTCCAAACATTTGCATTGCTTTGTTTTGGGCTCACCGGGGAGAGGCCATGAACTGCTCAGCAGGGACAGTGGTATGGATCATGTGTTTAGTGTAGTTTGTGTGTGCGCCCTTTTTTAGTGCACAGATGTTCTCAAAGGCTCCAGATTTGAGGCAGTCGTTCTCCCTCTCCCCTTGCAGAAAAAGAAGGGAAGTGTCTAATAAAGGCAGCCGTATGAGACGAATGACTCATGCACACCCGCGCAGAAAGAGTCGGCTTCCATCGATCTCTCTGAGCTTGTGAAAGAGACTCGACGAATGAGTGAGAGCGAGGCAGGAAGCTGAGAGGGAGGCTGTGCCAAGCTGAGGCTGAATTCCTGCCAAGAGTCTACTTGTTTGCTCGTCTGGCTGGAGCCAGAGGCTGACCTTATTAGCTAGGAGGGCAGCCGTCTTATTAAAACACATCTGGCACTCAGGGAGCCCAAATAGTCCTCATATTGTCTTCCTGCTTGCTCCTGACCTTGCGTTACCTAGCAGGAATGCTGACATGAGCTTCACGCATCTGCTCAGAGTTTCACCAGGGTCTTCTCCCCCTTCCTCCCCCACTCTTTCACCCTTGCTGTCTTTACTGGCGCCTGCACGGTAGCTCTATGGGACCTGTTTTTCTTCCTCCCCCCCTTTTTCCTCTTCCCTCCCACCTTTTCCACACACCAGCCTTCAACACCACCATCACTCTTTGGCGTTGTACTCTGGTACCCCCCATTGAGAGGCTTTTCTCTTTTTTTTTTCTTGAACCCAGCCAGCTTGCTGTACCCATACAATTATTTCTGTATGTATTTGTTTTATGAGAGGCTGTAACCTGGTCCTGTTCAAATAGCTCTTTGCAGATTTTTTGAAAGAATGGATGATTCCTTCAGGCTGACTCTTTAATGAGGGAAGGGACTTTATTATTAATTTGCTTAGATGTAGATATATACAGATAGTCAGACTCTCACTTTAATGATTTTTTCACAAAGCAAACTGTCACAGACCCCCTCCAATGCCAATAAAAATTGTGTTTTGGGTGTTTTTAACATACTCTTGTTGCATTTTTGTCACGTTGGAGGACTTATATAAAGAAAATAAAGAGCAGAGGAAAAATGCTGTTGGAAAAAAGCCTGTAGCAATGATGTAGATGCTGCACCACAAGCTCCCTGCTCTGCTCCATTCTGATGCATCCACTGTGGGACAAATAGATCCATGTATGTCTTTGTTTTTCTTGTTCAAGCTGGCATGTGACTCAAAACTGTACGACTGGATAGCTATGATATTGCTCGCCATTTGCGTTTCACCGCTAATGTGAGGTTGGGGGTTGTGAGACGCTGTTAACCAGCAGGAGAGAGTGTAAACAAAGAGATGATAGGAAATAAGGGCAGGCTTACTCCGTGCCACCAGTCCCCTCCACAACTCAGAGGAAAATTTCCAAGGAGGTCTTGCTGCTCTGCAGAAACTATGTCCTAGAAAAACACATTTCTTTTTAATTCTGACAAAAACAGCATAATAATAATTAAAAGATCACTGGGAACACTTAAATGTAGATCAAAAGATGATCAGAGTGGGGCTTTATTAAGTCTTCAGAGGTGATGCCACTTTTAAAAGTAATTAAAAGTTTCCTTACTGAGTGACAATTTTTTTTGTCTTTTTAAGAGTATTTTTAGTGCTATTTGTCATCTAGCTGCTGTTTTTAATAGAGCTATGCTAACTAGGTAATTTCCCCTTTGTGAGATTATTAAAGTTCTATTCTTTTCTTTTCTGAATTCATGCATTAAAAGTTTTTAAATAAATTAAGGTATTATAAAATGAAAGCAAATCTTTGTTATTTATTTACTTTGCTAATGATGACAACACCTTGATTCTTCTTTTCTTTACACTGTGAAAGCTGTTTAAAAAAAAAAAACAAAACATTGCTCCTTGTAATAGAATTCCTTTAGCAAAAAAAAATCAGGTTTGTATATTAGAGATTTTTAATTGTGAGATTTTGCCTCACTAATCTACAGCAAAGATGTTTTTGTTCATGTCTTAAAGATGACAGGGGATTAGCTCACAGTAAATGTAACTGTAAGCTCACCTGGGTGACCAGGAGATGGAAATCTGTCTGTTCATTATCCCTCATTCGATCACATCCTGAAAAACTTTCACCATGAAGTTTTCTGTCTGTTTTACGTGACGGATAAGATTTTCCATGAGTCAAATTAACGTGTTTGCAGTTGCGGAGTCACATCTGTGATTTGACATCTGTTTGCTGGTGGAGTCTGGACTCACTCAAGGATGGATGGATCACTTCTACACAGGAAAACAATTCATTCTCTTCCTTTTTTTCTCTCTTCTGTCTTCTTCCTTTAGCTACTCTGAGCAAATCCTGCTTTTCTCCTTCATCTGTTCATGTGTGTGGCAGAACGCTTAGCATTTGCGGATGATAAAGCATATGTGTGTGTGGTTTTGATCTTTCCTCATCCCACCAGCTCTTATCCTTTTTCATGATGACCTGCTCTCTTGCACACTATAAAACCACAGCTATTGATGTGTCATTTCTGCAAATTTGCATGCTTCATTTGCTGATCCACATCTTATTTCCATTATTTATATAATTCCCTTAGTATTGATGTAGTAGGCGCCGCTGTGACTAAGTTGTCCCATTTTTGTTTTTACTTCAGACATCTGCTATGTCAAACACAGACTTTTTTATTGCTTCAAACAATAAGATTCGATGAGTTGCAAAAGAGTGTCCTGACCTGAACATTTATTTTTGCTAAAAACGACATTAATTGTAGACTAAGTCTGTTACAAACACAGATCAGCTCCTGAGGACGTGAAGGAAGGGATGTTGTCACGTACATTAAGTCTGTGCATTTCTGAATTGCATCTGGCAAAACGATTAGCTCTCTTGACCATCGGCTCTTTCATCCCCCCCATTTAACAAGGTAACACACTCACCCCAGGCGCTCTGCTAAAAGCTTTGTTTTATTTGCTCTCAGGCTGTCAACGAACAGCCTGACAGCAAATCTTTTTATGTTCATATCAGCTTCTGTGTGCTTGTTATGAGGCTTGCGTATTTCCAAAGCCTTAATCGTTTTAGAGAAGGTGATTAAGAAAAAAAAGAGGAGAACAATGTATACGCTCAGATGTTTGTGTGTGTGGGGAGTGATAGAGAGAGATAGTTGGCTGGACAGAGCCTGCATCCTCTGGGGAGATTCCTAGCATTCCTTTACTTCCTTACACACTACAAAGAAACCCATTTCGCAAGACCCATCTTGGTTCTGTTTTTTTTTACACACACACAAATGGAAGAGAAAACAACTCATCTTACTTTGTTAAGTTAGGCTCCATGAAGCAGCTTTAGGAGTTAGATCTATTGGCTTCAACTATGTTCTCTGTGATGACCATACTTCATGTGTGTGTGTGTGTGTGTGTGTGTGTGTGTGTGTGTGTGTGTGTGT
>BSAI01000104.1:15276310-15352245 GCA_036245035.1 Adrianichthys oophorus | reverse complement strand
GTGTGTGTGTGTGTGTGTGTGTGTGTGTGTGTGTGTGTGTGTGTGTGCAGGGGGGTGTGCATGTGCCATGGAGTGGCTGGAAAGAAGAAGTCTCTTCCTCTCTCCATTGATAGAATAAATAAAAGTGCTTCCTCCCTCTGCTCCTTGACTTTTCCTGTCGTCCCCCTTGTGCATTAAAGAAAGAACATGCCACTTCCACGCTTCTATACATTTTTCTGTTTGCTATTATTCTGCCTTTGTTTCTGTAGCTAATGACTTCCTCTGCTGTCATTTTTAAACTGAGGGAAGGTATTTCCTAGTAAATAATATAATTAAAAAAAATCTAATTTGTAGTTGTTATTTTAGGACTGGCAGCTCTATTTGGATGTGCAGGATTTTCAGGGAAACGTGTGCATGGTTTGTGTGCGTGCTTTGAGTGTGTGTTTTGTGTGCGTGTGGCGGCCAGGTCCCCAGCCTGGGAACAGCTGTTCAGAGCTGTGTTGGCCACACATGTTTATGATTAGCACTTGGCGACTCCCATCCCTTCCTCCTCCTCTCAGCTGCCCTCCCTGTTCACCTCCCTCCTTTCCACCAGAGGCTGCGGCACGCTAGCGGCACCAATAATTTTAATTCCTAGTCTGACTCTGGGAGCACAGGCCTGAGTGCACGCCCGCACGCAGACAAGCGCATGCAGAAATGTGCAAAGACAGACTTTTGCCAAGAGGGGGAGTCCTCTGCTCTCTCACCCTTTCCTCCACCACCGCTTTTGACCTTATTTTTTCTCTGCTCCAGTAGTTTCCTCCACAGATGTTTTACCTTAACAAGTTCAGAGATGACTTGTGGGGTCAGCGTGTCCTCTTCCATTGCACAGTAATCCCCATGTTAAAGCTGTATATTGCTCTCCTTTCTCTGTTAGAGCCACCAATTACCCTCAGGGTTTCTGGGTGGTGTGATTTAATGAATAATAATCACTTTATCAGCCTGGATGCCTGCTACCAAATCACCATGTTAACCAGGAAGAAATGTCTTTCATTGCCTTGAATTCTCATCAAGGACGTAGGAGAGCAGCAGATGCATTAACTCACAGAGGAAGATGGATCTGTGGCAAAGAAGATAATTAAAGACAAACTTTAATTTAGCAAAAAAAAAAGAAGCATAATCGAACTTAAATGATAACAACATATACCGTTACCATGTTGAATAGAGCAAACATGGACACAAAGAAAACTACAACTGTTACTGATCAGTCTTTTTATTTAAGTCTGGATTTCTGTCTAACTATTTCCTCGACCCTCAGGTGAAAAAGAGTGAAAAATACATAGTACTTCAGTGCATCATACACATATATTTTGTGTTGTAAAAGTTATTCAATACATTTTTCATATATTAAATTTATAAAAATGATTGTCTGTGTTGTCAAAACTTTGCTTTGATTTTTCAGTTTGCTTCCCATGATTGAATATTCCTTTGCTGTCTCTGTCATGTGTGCACAGTTTCCCTTCAGGAATTATCTTGTGACAGAAATAATCAGTCAACACATTTTTGAAACTGAGAGAAACCCACCATCTTCTGTTTTAGTTTTGCATGTGTTGGATTTCAGTTTCTGAAAAACTTTCTGTGAGTGTTTCTACAATGTATAAAGAGTAAAATAAAATAAGCAGAGAGTAGGAAAGTGCAATGGTAGTGCAGTTACACTAACAACCACCAGATGGAGGCAGAGCTCTATATAGGAGAGGGTCAATTTTGGATTTAAGGAAAGGTATATTCAATCCAATAAAAGGACTAAGGATCTCACCACAGGTTAATGTTCACATTGTTTGTGTTTTTTGCACTCAGAAGATATAGTTCTGCTTTGCAAGAAAACAACAGTTCAATATTGTTTGGGAGCGCCGAGTGCTAAGCACAAAAGAACAAAATGTGTAGTTTGAAAACCTAGGCCACATGGAGCAGCTGTTTAAATGCTTTGTATGGTAACTGCTAGGGTGCTAGCATTTGTGTAGACGCATGTGGTGAATGGTGTCATAACTTGGGCTGTGTTGTGGTAGACTTTCGGCTCCACACACCAGGCAAGTCTGTAATTACACAGACCAGTACACACATGCCCGCAAACGCAAACACACACACAGCTTGGGCAGTCTGTGGTGCTTTCTTTCAATATCTCTTTTGGTTAAACTCTTCATGTGACACTTCCATGGTTGTCCCAGTCATGGTTTGGCCATGAGATCTGTTGAAACAGTAAATGTTTCAGTGCTTTCAGTTAATTTGTTCTCATGCTAAAAGCTTCAGCAGCACAAATATTCACATAGACATTGTATCGCCACATCCTCCTCAGACAACGTTACAAACAACTCCATGAGGTTACACACCTTTACAACAGAAAGTGGACAAACAGCAGCAGGGTTTTTAAATTGTCTTGTTAGCATTCCTCTGTTTTGCGGGTTGCATTCTTTTTGGCCTTTGACCTCCAATGCTTAATTTGGACCGTCGGACTTCTTTGGTCTGTGCCGTTGATGGGAAGAACGGTCAGATTTCAATCAAGTTCATCAATTAGCGACAAGCCCCACTCTCAAATGCTGCATCCAAACTGGTCTAAAGTATGCTAAGGATCTGAATTTTACAAACGAGTGCCCTCTCTTTCTCTCGCACACACACAAGCACTCCCAGATGCACACAAATGCCACACAAACGCATTCCTACTCCCAGGGTGGCTAAACTAGATTAGTGTGTATAAAGGCTCATAATCCCTCCTGCCTCCCTAGCAGGCGAAGAGGAGCCTGTCCTCCAAATTAGGTTTGGCCCCTGCAGTGATGAGCGGCTGCCAGCATCGGTCCGCTATATTTGTATGCGTATTTTTGCTATTTGTGAATATGCTGTGAAGCATAAGTCTGTAGTTGCTGTGATGAAGTGTACAATAGACACACTCAAATGAAGGGTCAAGTGAAGTTGTTGCAGCAGTAGCGTTCCAGCCTTCAGTTTACTGGGATTTCACACACACATAGATATATCATTCAGCAGATGTTTTTACTTGGTTTGACTAAATACTGCTTTTCCTGCTGTATCTAGAAATGCTATGTGGAGGTTGTGTGCCAGTCTAAGCTGATTTAGAGATGCTTTAACCCAACAGGCCAGAGGCTTCCTGACCTGAACAAAGATTGAGATAAAGGCCATTGGATGATGTAGCTTTATAATACACACAGATTTTCATAGACATCTGGCCGGATTAAAGCATTATGGATCATGTTATTGTACTGTCCTTAACATGTATTCAGCTGGTAAAATTAAATCACAAATCGAAAGAAATATAAATATTCTTACTTATTACTGTAATAATGTAAATTAGCTTTCATATTATTTTAATTCCTGTGATGATTCTACTTAGCTGACGGTGTGAAAGCTGTCCTTCTGTCATCCTCTGTAGGGCTTATCATCACGATTCAGCATACCTAATGTTAGATGGAGGTTGTATTAGCGATGGGGCTTCACTCTTTGGGTCTTTAGTGTGCTAATGGTGAAGGGCCCATAGGGAAGCACAGTAATTGCTCTTTATTTATGCTAAAAGACGGCTATGATTAACTAATACCACCCCTGAGTTAAAATGTGCGTCCAGATTAACACACATGCATTGTAAATGTGGTTTTGCAGTTGTGCACAGACCCGTCCACGCCTGCACACACATATGAACATAGATCCCCTCTTATAGAGTTTTTAGTTGTGATACTTAGTGGAGAATTGCACTAATCCCTGGTGGCAGCTAGGACCACTTCTCAAAAGGGAAAATAATGCTGGAGAACAATCTCACCAGTAGTCAGTTAAATGGTTTTGTAGTGAACTTAAAGGGTATCATGCTATAAAGTGCAAAGGGATTCAAAATATTGCTGGATGTGAATGTGAATGTGTATGCGTGTTTTTTGCTTGCTAATAAACCAGAAACAGCACAACGAAGCAGTGTTGTGAGGAGACAGACAGCAAGCGGGGAAAGTAATGTTCTTCTGCTACCTCCTTCACTTACATGTGACGTCACTGCATTAGTCGCGTTCTAGCTGTGTTGTTCTTGCGCTGCGCCTCGTGTACCCGCCTGTGCATGTGCGTGCTGGCACACTGTCAACTCCCCACAACAGCAGTGTTCTCATGTGTTTACTCCTAGCGTAGAAACTGTACACCGGGCTGTAATCAGAACTGCAGTGAATTGCTTACAACAACAGTGTTCCCTCATTATGGCATCGGCAGATCACCTTTGTGCATAGGTGTGTGTGTAGGGGGGTGGGGGGTGGGGGGGTGAGGTGGAAGTTATTGGATTTCCTCTAGAAGCCTCACAAGCATGTGGACACAGGCGAAGGGGTCTGCAGGCTGTATGTGCACAATGTGTGCTCCAAAGATTCAGGTTGATTGGATTTCAGCTGATTAGCTCAGATCTGCCTGTATGGCTGTGAATGAATGAAATATGAAGACCTCCAAATAACGGGTATTCTTCTGTTGATGTGTTCCCAGTACTTTGAGTTTTCTCATTAAACAAAGATGGATTTGACCCTGCAATCCACAGGGATGTTTGACCAGCGCAGGTATGATCACAGCCCTTGTGTCAAAGCGGACTTCTAATGTTGTTAACTTTGTGATTTCGTAGTTATTTGTTAATTAGACTGGCAGATTATCTTTTAATATTACTCTTCTCCTTTTTTCATGAACAGTCAACTCTTAGCACTGACTTTCTTAGATTCTAGCGTCTTTTTTTTTTCTGTTGTGCTGATTTAATGTCACTTAGTCACCCAGTTTGCTTGT
Source organism: Adrianichthys oophorus (assembly GCA_036245035.1). NCBI lineage: Eukaryota > Metazoa > Chordata > Actinopteri > Beloniformes > Adrianichthyidae > Adrianichthys > Adrianichthys oophorus. Next base: position 15,347,490 of record BSAI01000104.1, on the reverse strand, counting down.
TCCGGGTGCTAAATATGTGGTAAACTGCACACAAGCGTACACACACGGCTATGTGCACACAGCTCTCGCCTCGCTCCGCCCTCAGCTCAGTGCTGTCTCTATGTCTCAGAGCACACGTTCATTATCTAATCTTCCTCTATGTTTAATTTACAGCCTTGGCTGCTGCTGCCATATGCTCTGTTTGTCTCAGCCTGTTAATACACTCTCTGAGATGTACACACACCCACACACACACACACTTACAAAGGTATGCTGTCCTGTACTCTGGCTTTGCCTTACCATCTAGAAAAAAGGAAAAAACTAAATAAAAACAAACTTGCTAAAGACAAACTGCACCTACCACCCTCTCGCCACCTTTTTGCCATTCCTGTGTTCAGATTTTAGGCTGATTATCACTTGGTCTGCTTGTGTGTTTGATGTTCTTCCTTAAAGAAAAGATTGACGATTTTAGATGAGATGTCTACTAATAACTTCTTCAATCTCCCTTTTGCTCTTTTGTCTACCTGTAATTACTGTTACAGCATTCCATTATAGGCGTGACCTTCCCAGCTGGAGCATACTTATTGTATATGTCATTTGCTGTGCCTCCTCTACCACTTCAAAACACACACATCACAGTGTTTACTATATATCCTTGCGCAGGATAAGGCAGAAGTGCGTTTGCACACTGTGTGCTCATCCAGGGGCAGCTAATGTAGTGTCACTGTGAAATATAAATGGGCCAAGAGCAGCCATGCTGTAGATGAGCACTCCCAGTCCTTTTTATACAGTGGTGTTGTGTGAAGAGCCCCTATCCTTATTCATTTTCATGGTTCTGCAGTTCTGCTATTGACTTAAAGTGCAATGATGCTACCACCTACTCTGTGCATTTGGGAAATATAATGAGCTGCAGCAATGGTAATTTCAATACGGTGGAGTGGTGAGGGCAGGAGATGAGAGAGGATAACACAAGTGGAGGAAGAGAGTCTGTTTGTATTTATTTCACTCTGAAGCAGACTGGATTTCTCCTTTTTCCATTTTTTTAATTTTTTTACCTGCAGCGGTTTATCTCTGTTTACGGGCCTCTTTCCAACACAAGTTGCTTCCCTGCACATCTGTCCAAAGACACAAGTTTTGAAATGTCGCTGTCACACATTAAGGCACTTTCAGTTGGAATGTGTGTGTGTGTGTGTGTGTGTGTGTGTGTGTGTGTGACATGTTTGTGGTTAGCAAGGCTTTCTCTCTGGCTCCAGAGGCCCTGGCCAAGTCAGCATTGAGGTTTGGATCTGCTCACTCAATGCTCCACAGTCTTGCACACACACACAGGCGGTATACCCTGTCCTTCCTTGTTGTGTCTTGTATTTCTCTTCCAAACATCAGGCTGCCTCTCTGTCTTTTTGTCCCCTCAGCATATGCTGTAGATTTTGCTTCTTTAAAGACAATGAACATTGTTTTTTTTTGGTGTTTTTAAAGTGTTCTTGTAGCATTTTTCTCATGATGAAGGAAATGTATAAAGAAAATTAAGATTAAAATTGCATTTCCAAGCATTTCTTTATTCAAATTGTTTGGAATCAGGAGCAGACGAAAAAAAAATGTCATATGAAAAAGTTTGTAGTTTTTACATAGAAGCTCCCTGCTCTGCTCCATTCCGATGCATCCACTTGCAGACAAATCCATTAACGTTGTTGTCGTCCTCAACTGAGATGGGTGGAGTTGTGAGGGTGTGTAAGCTAACAAAGGGATGATGGGAAATAAGGGCAGGCTCACTCTGCACCAACAGTCCCGTCCACAACTCAGAGGTGCAAGTCTCAAATGACACAGGTCTTTTGATTTTGGCTAAAAATACATAATAATAATTAAAAGACCACCAGGAGCACTTTTAATATAGATCAACAGATGATTTTACTGGTATTTTAATGTGTTTGAGTTCTTCCTGTATGACACACTGAAACAAAGTTGTACGTTTTTGGTTTTCCTCACTAAAAGCTGAAGTCGCCAGGTGTATTTTTTTTGCTTTTTTTCATTTCAGTGAAGACACATAAACAAAGAAGGCACCACCTTTCAGCTCTTAACCAGACAAAGAGCCATTGATTTAGCAAAGAGTACAAGGAGTTAGTGATGATTAATCTTGTTAAGCCTGTGGACCCCTCAGAAGGTCTGGAGGAGAGTGGAAGTGAGACAGAAACAGAGACAAAGCAGAGGGAGCAGGTTCAGCGTGGTGTTCTGGAAATCTGGTCTTTTAATGGGATCACAGGGGCGGTGCTTCACAGACCATAACATGAACTTAACATTCATTTCTCTGCAACAGGTCCAGATGAGGACGGCTTTTGTCAGGTGGGCTGCAGCAGAGAAGAGAGTTCTAGGAGGAGTGATGGGATTGAGATAGAGGTTGTGCAGTGACGCATGAAGTCTTCAGGGATTTGTCGTGTTTGTGTGTGGTGAGGAATTTTATGGTGAGACTAAGACCTGCTTCTCTCAGCATACAAGTGAGCTAGCACTGTGCAATTTGGAAGAAGAGTGGAGTGCAAAGACAGCCATCTACACCCCACGTTTTCAAAAAGACAATCATCAGTGGATTGATGATTTTAAAACTTATTCAACAATTTCCTTTCTTGTCTGTTTTGTAAGTGTGTGTGGTCTAGAAAAAAAAAGTACACTGCTTTATGAGGAAAGATGACTGGCAACGTGTCACAATGATTTTGTTGGTCAAAGCTGGGTACATGTTGCACAGTTATGATACAGTCTTTAGTGTCACACATTACTATGTTGTTTGCATGTCAAATGTGGATACACTTCACTGTTTTTTTATGTTATTTCTGCTTCCTTTTCTTTTTATTCATTTCTTGCTCAGTGCCACTTCTAATCCAGTTACTGATGACAAGATAAACAACACAATGTTGTTTAAAGGACATTATTCTACCTTTGACAAGGGATATGTTTTAATGGGCTCTGGTTAGCTTTTCATTTCCTGCTGAACGTTCTAAATTGTTGTTTTTATTATGGCCAATATAACACATCTATCAAAAATCTGTGCATAACAATCTACATTGCATTTGCTATATGGAAAAGAGGCTCAGATGGATGCACATGCAAATTTTGTTGTTATTTTTTCTGCCTGATGTTCAGGACTGAATAGATGCTGAGTCTTTGACCAGAGTGCCCAAACACAGACCACAGAGAGACAGACCACAGCATTGAGACATGTGACATCTAATCAATTATTACAGAAGTGTTGTTGAAGTTTGGTCATTGTGGGTTGGACCTTCTCTATGGATCAGACTAGAATTGCTGATTAGCTGGAACATATGATGTTCTTCTATGGAGCAGAGGCTGGAAGGCATTAGGCCCGCAGAGACAAAGATCTGCTCAAGCAGAACCCTTTGACTGGCCTGAGGCCCTGAAGGCAGTACACAGCCCACAGGATAATGTACAGAACTGGGATATCCAAATACGATGCTATGTGAATTTGTTTCTACCTGGGAGAACCACAAAGATACTTTTGTGCAAGTTTCTTTAAGTTTGTTCATTTAGATTTTTCGACTTGTTTGTCTTGCCAGTGTTAGGGAAGCTACTGGTTACAGCATTTAACATTAGCGTTCCTTCAAAGCCATTGTCTTGCCAGTACCCACCTTGCAGCATGCCTCCACCGTACCAAAGTAGCAGTAAAAAGTGTTGTACCTCACGTTGACACAGACGTTCAAAATTAGTCTGCAAAATATAAAGTTTGAATCTGTGAAATATCCCGACATGGTTATTAAAGAGCAGGACTTCCATAATTTCCTCCTCTAGTTGCTTTGCTCCGCCCTCTTAATTCCTGGCCAATGAGTGAAGAGATTTTTAATCACTTGGTTTTGTTACAAGCTTTATTCCGGAACAGGAAAGTCCATTTAACGGCAGTCTAAACCCAGACGAAGCGCAAGGTTCAGGACTCGATTCAAAATAAATTAAGCAGACTCAGACCAAAACCAATCGATTTTGCCAGTCTGATTACACCCTAAGAATTTTTAATCAAAGAAGACCCTTTTTTTTGCAGGTCAAAAAATGGTATTCTGAATAAAATGATGAAACCTTTGACTTTCTAAGGACCTAGAATGCATTTTGTTTGTTTGTTTGTTTGTTTTTGTTTTTGAACTAATAATTTAAAAATACTTATTGCTATTGTTTTACTAATTTTCTTTATGTTTGCCATAATAAAAAAGCTCTGTTTTAAAACACAAACAGAAATTACACATCATTTATTCGTTTACAGTTAGTTCCAGTATTGTTGCACTGGCTGTGGCCAAAATCTATTGATAAGACCCTACACATATATTACCTACTTTATATGAAGCATATTTGTCATAGGTTTAGTGAACTAAAACGCAGAAAGTAAATCATATGAGGTAATCCTAAATGTGCACACACTTTTATTATAGAAATAAAATTGTACAAACTTATTTTGTTTCTCTTAAAATACAGTCAAACCCAATGTAATGGTATGCAAAAAAAATGTCTTCATCAAGATCCAGAATAATTACTGGTCATGAACAAATAACCTTGTTGTTGCAGACATCAGCACCTTACCAAACGTGGAGACCGGTGACTGTCTTCTGGCTGTTTTTTGCTGCAACTGGCAGCTCGACACATTGATGAATGTTTAACAGGCATGGATGCATTGCATGTCAGTGCACAGACACACACCGAAATCTATCACATCTGTTCATCTAGCACGCACGCACGCACATGCACGTACACACATCATGTTAAATCCATCATGGCCCCTGTGTCCTGTGCTGCCAGCTGCTCACTGTTGTGTTACTACGTCTGCCCTGTTGCTAGGATACATGCACATTCATAGAGTAACTCACCCCTTGTCATACACATTCTCTTTTCACCCATATGTTGCCAACGTGCTGCTGATTAGAAAGATGCAAATGAAAACACATGTGCTTGCACACGCACGGCAGGCTTCCTTTTGGCCTGTTGATGTATGTGCATCCATTTAACACAGAGTTATAGAGCATTCTGGTGTGCTCAGGTCATACATAACATGCTAAAAAATTACATTTTCCTGTTAAGTTACTATCATTTCAGTTGATTACAATCTCGTTTGTTGCCATGAAGGGATGGAGAACAGAGACTGGAGGAAAGACAAATACTTGAGCCTTTAGTGAGTCCTGTCCATTTATTTCATTGCTGTTCATCAGGGATATCACTTTATTCTTATCAGTAGGAAACCTTCCCAGCTGCTCCCTTCTGCCTTCCTTTATTTACCTCACATCTTGGCGCTGTCTCTGTTGTCTTTTTATCTCTTCTTAAGCCTGACTCTCTGCCTGTTCTCCACCTTCACTGTTTCTCTCTGCTTCCCTGGGTTTCTTTCATACCCAACTTCTCATCCTTACCTGTCTCTCTTCATACCGCCTACCATTTCCTCCTTTCATCTCACATGCTTGCCTCCCCTCCAACCTCTTATATTGCTGCCAATTCTTGCCCTCTCGCCTGCCTTTGCTTCTTCCTCTCCATCTCCTCTCTCAGTTTCTCCATATCTCACACTTACACAGCAGATGAGATTGTCTTTTACAGAGTCTCACTTGCCTGCCTCTCATCATTTCCTCCCTTCCACTTTGACCACCTCCCTCCGCACCTCCTTCTTGCCCCTCTGGGCTTTGTTCGGCTTTAATCAGAAACTTAAGTGTTGCATTTTCACCCTGACAATTTTTGCCATTTAGTCTAGAGCTGTAGAAAAAGGTGGACCCAGTTAGTGTGCCAGTCGGGGTGCCACGCCAGCGGTAGCAACAATCAGTGGACCCTCCGGCAACGGAGCCACTTCTCTGCACACACGCATTCGCAAACGCACATGCTAGCGAACAACAGCAGGAGGTGGAAGAGCACACACTTAGCAATGGCTGCCTTTGAAATGCTGCCACACGATGGCTTGGATGGCCAGAATGACACACAACAGCGACAATGGATCACAGAAGGACGGGCCTTTTTCATAATCAACCATTTAAACTTTTGCTTGCTTTAGCATCCAGTCTTGACTTAATATTGTTTTTTGTTTTTCTTTTTGGACGCAGCCTTTCATTGTGGCTGAAGTTAAACAGCGGCACCCTAACAAGAGAGTTTTTTTTATGTTGTGGCTTCAGGACACCAGCAGTCTGTTTCTTGGCTACTTGGCATGCTCATTCTGGAAGACACTGCAGGCCTCTCCCCAGCTGGACCATGCCTGCTCTCAGTCTGGCTTGTCACATCCAGTGAGCCAACTTCCTACCAGCACTCAACCATCTGTTCACATCCTTTGTGGAACTCTACCTGCAGATATGAGAAATAAATATGAAGTTGGCTGACAAGTGCTTATATGCTGCAGATACGCCTAGGAGGTCTCTGATAAAGTTTGTTTAAAGCCAAGAAAAGCACAACATTTTAATCTGGTATTGGGAGAGGGAAAGGATTGTAGAGTGTAGGTGAAAAAAATAGGACATGCAAACCCAGTGTTGGCACATGCCTTTGACACAAATAAAGAAAAAAGGAGTCCACACTGGTCCAGGGTATCTATCCTCCTCAGATGGCCGTTTGGGCTTGTTAAGCTATCGCCTGGTAACAGAGACAGCCTATCAACAACCACCACGCCCCTTTGCACATGCTCACAGAGAGGGGCTCATTTGGATCTTTGAAGGGAAAACACACACACTCCACTAAAATACACACACACACACACACACATGCACACATGCAAAACTACCCACAAATCCTGGCCTGTCATTGCTCTCCATTGTTGGCTGCGGTCGCTTTCTCCTGGTGTGACTGCCAGCAGATGGCTACCACTGAGCTGTCAGAGACGGCCTAGGGCCCACACACAATCACATACTCCCTCACAAATACACAGGAACACTCTTTCATACAAAGAGAGTCTTATTGCTCACAAAACATATGCATAGTTCCCACCGAATGATGTTATTATTGGCTCTGTAACACTTCTCTAGGTCTGCTTAAACCTCACTTTTTACAGAGTGTCTTTTCTTCTGTCAGTGCCTTTTTGCAAAAACAAATTCTTGATGTTAGTGTGCGGAGCTGCTCAGCTGCAGGCTGATCTCAGCTCTCTGTAATGTACGTGTGATCGATTCACAACTCTCACCCAACCTCTGACCTGAATGTAATAGAGGAAGCTGTTTCTGGGGAGATAAACAAACCAGTACAAAAAGAACCGAACCACATGAGATGGCTTGAACGACTGCATGAAGGGGAATTTTTTTGTCAGTCTCTTTAACTTCTCTTAAATATAAAATCTTGACAGCTCAACTGGTTTCTACTTGTTTTGGAGAATGAAGTAAAAGAACAAAAACACCCTAAAAAGCTGAAAGTAGTTAAATCATTCATCAGAGCAGAGTCATACAAACTTTCTTGTAAACTAGAGTAAAGATGGCTTTCCAGCTGAAAATCTGTCGATACGTAAACACCGCCTTTGGCAATGAGAAGTCTTTAGAAAGGCCTTTTTCGGGCTTCAAAACTCTCACGTTCACTCATATTTTTCAGGGACACTGATTTGGTTGTGACGTGGTAAAATTCGCCAATCTCAGAGCATAACTGGTTAAATCTGGTGAACCCAGATGTCTGCGTTTGGTTTTCAAATAAAGACAAGCTGATGCCACTCTCCTGACATGATTGTAATCCATATCCGCCATTGCAAGGACGCTAGCAATGAACCAATCCATTTCCGTTTCATGTCCATACTGCGACATTTGGGTCACTTTGACATTTTGCAACAAGACTCTTCCAACTGGAGGTGGCAGACACGCGCTATTAAACAGTAGAACAAGAAGAAGAAGCTTCTCCCTGCTTTTCCAATGGGAACACCGTTGGCTAAATCGTTTAAAAACACTGCGTAGAACTGTGTGAACTGACTCCATGTGTAGAATCTCAAGTGAGGTGGATCAACACATTGTGGAGGAGAGATGGCTGCCAGACCCTGTCCAAACGTGAAAGGTAAGTGCCGAGGTCATGAGACGACCGTAGCTACATGACATTCTTCCAGCGTCTAATCATAGTTTTGCTGAATGGCTGCAGAATGGCAGCTGCTAGACGGTAGGCTGCATGTGTGGCTGTGTTAGAACAAAACACGAGGAGAGAGGAGATGATGGGATCTGTGCTTTGCAAAGGAGTCCCCACACTCATGCAGGCAGAGCAAGTATTGATCACTTGGGGTCATGACCCTAAAGAGGTTGTACACCAGACAAGACGAGCACGGCAACACTGCCTTTTGTCAGTGTCTAAAACCCCACACCTCCACTCAATACCTTCACTTGTGCCCAACGGCACATATCCATACGTCTTTCACACACACTCACAATCAGAGTTTGTTGTGTCTGCAGGAAGCTGGAGCTAATGGCAGGCTTTGTGTTGTGTGCTCACTCAGCTGCCCCATGGACTCACTTTACCCAGGCAGCAGAAAACAGTCCTTTGTGCTTCTCTCTTTCTATCCGTGCATGTCTTTCTATGTTGTTCTTGCTGTCTCCCTACTTTCTCCCCCCTGTAGAATAGACTTGTTTTGCTGTGCTTTGCTGAATATATCTCACACTGTATATTTTTTCCTGGGTTCTGACGATGCACGCATAAGTTCAGCAGTGGTTTTGGCTGACGTAGGCCATTCAGTTGCAGGTAGATCGAGTGAAATGATTTTTTTTTTAAATAATCTTTTATTTTTCCTGACTAAGCATTTTATAATTACAATCATCCACTATAAATTGTGCAGCTAAACGTTTTTTTTTTCCTAATCGATAGTAAAGAATTAAGCATATCAAGTATTTCTGAGGCAGGACTATATGTTGGCAGAATTTATCCCCAATGCAGTCACTCTGCTTAATTCTCAATAGCCCTTGTTTTAAACTGTATGTGCATGGTGCAGCATGTTATTTTTGTGGTTTTTATGTATTAATTGATTTTTCAAGATATTTTAATAATTTATTTTAACAACTTTATTTAATTTTTCTGTGCCCTGCCGTGCTTAAAGACTAATTTCTATATGAACATTTTAAATAAACAAACATTTGAATGTTTATTTAAACATTCAAATGTTACGACTGCGACACAAGTGAATATAGAGGCAAAAATATGTTTTTCTCCAGAATATCCTCAAAAAACAGTGTCGGTGGAAACATAGACATTGGTCAGTTTAGGGATTGGCAGGGTCACTAATTAACTGTCATATTTCTTCTTGCACTCCAACTCTAAACCATCTCTGCGAGGTTAACCAAATAGATAAGTCATCATAGAGCAGCGCGTCACTCTTTGACTGAACTTCCCTCACATTGTCTTCAGTTGTTTATGTCTAGATGCATTCAGTTAATGAAAAGACAGTTTCTCTGAAAAAATAAATCCTGTAATAATCCTGGATTTTTACACTATATTTCTTGTTTTTCTTTTTTAGGAAAGCCTTTCAGTTGTGTTTAATTTTTTATTTTATTTTATTTTGCAGCAACTCATGCAAGTGTCCATGATCTATATAAATTCAGCTGCATTTAATCCCATGAAATTCTCTGCTGCCCCTGATTGGAGTTGTTGCAAAGTTTTTGAGATTTTAAAGCTTGTCATCTTTAATCTACCAGAACCGGATTCTTGATTTTCTTGTGTGGAAATCAATCTCATTAGAGCAATTTCTATTGGCTTTTTTAAAATAGTTTGTGTGGGTTTTTTCTTTTCTTTTTTGCTGCTGTGATGCTTGCTGGAATGACAATTTATTTCCTTTTTTTTACAGAATTTTTTCTTTTTACATTTTATAGAAATTATCAGTATATTACACAAAATTAGTAGAGTATCAGCCTCTTTGTCGCTGTCAGTTTGTTTATTCCAGCTTTCTATCTCTTCCTGATGTGTCCCTCTAAAGGTTTTATGTAAAAACACTGGTTAATAGCTTTTCTTTTCCTGATGGTACAGCAATGGGAGGGAGGGTATAACTCTCAAGATTCTAAATAGCTTACAAGCTTTGTGTACATGTTTATATTGCACAGTTATCTTCACAGTTTCACATGCCTCTTAGCCCTTCAAATTATTAATAATCTGATATTGCCTAATTATTATCATTTAATGACTTTTTTCAAATTATTGAATATAACTGTAATTGTTATTAGTTCATTAAAAATTAACCACCTGTGTTTGCAAATAACAACCAATCTAGTTTTGGATGTTTTGAATGTGTGCTTTATTCCAAGGCAAAAAGAAATACCATATGTACACATGTTATTTGTGAAGCACGATTGTGTGTTTTGCTAAATACACAATCGACAATCGAATGGCTACGGATCAATGCAGGAAGAGACTAATCAATGGTACTTTCATCCTGTTAGAGATCTTGAGTTGAAGTTATGTTCAGTTGTGATTGTGGGGTTTTGTCCCTATGTGCTTGTCAATAAGAGTATGTACGTTTATGTTTGAGACATGTATATGCTGTAATTAAATGATATAACAGATCAATGACATTCACCAGTTTTAAAGTAGCATGGTTTTCTTGTTTGTAAATACACATTTTACTTCTTAACTCCTCAGGTTGAACCAGATTATTCTGAAACAGTAATTTGATTTCTTTGAATAAAGCTTGACACTTTTGTCCCTTTGTGTCTAGTTTTCATGGCCAGCATGAATAAGGAGTAACAAGTGATGCAAATCTCTTAGAAATAATTTAAGTGTTGAACTGGAGCTCTGCTGCCAACCAGGACAAGCATGTTTTAAGCTGAAGGGATCACTGCTGCATGTAAGGCAGAATCATGGTGTGGGCTGAGGTCAGCGCTAGGTTTCCAGTCTTCTCAGATCGGATCATGTCGAACATGAGTTTTTCTAAGCCATAAACACACTACTGATTCTTCCTGAATCCCTTTAGCAATATTTCACAAGTCTGGTTCTGTTTTGCTTTAAGGTCACGCCCAGCATCGGTTCTAGCGTAATCGTCAAGCTGGCTGTTTTGTTTGACTGACAGCTGAAATTCTTGATTTTAGAACAGACCAACCCATTAATTTTATACGCTTTATATTTCAGGTTGCGGTTAGACTTTTATCTGGTTACACATTTCTTTCTAAATGAATATTTAAAATCCTTAAAGGTCCCAGTAAATATTGAAGTATTTTTTGCCTTAAGATAGCTGGAAGCATGGCTGATGCATGCATGCACACTGTGTTGTGTTCATATAAGGTTGTTTGCGTTGAATTGCATCTATCAAACATCCGTCAAGTCAGTGGGAGAAGTGCCTCTGTTCTGGTTGTTGTGTTTCTGCCCCTGACTGACCTGAGTCTGACCTGTGTTTGGCCCCTAGCCCTCCTCATGTCTGCCGTGTGGGTTACTGCGTGTGTGTGTGTGCATGAAGTATACAGCATGTGTGTGTGTGTGCATGTTGTAACATGAGCCCAGGGTTAGGACAAGACTGCTGCACAGTTCATTCAGGCAGAAAAAGAAAGACATGATAGCCTCGGGGTGGGCAGAGGAAGGACGAGAGAGATGGCAGGACAGCTAAAAGAGTACAAAAAAAAAGGGAAGGTCGAGGGAGGAAGCAACGGACAAAAAGTAGCTAAGCTCTTCCTAACTGGAACTCTGTAGAAGAGAGATGTCAGTGTGTGTCAGTTCGCTCGACTAAGCAGCCTGTAGCACAAGTAACAGATCTTTCCCCCTCCTTCTCAAACGATGTTGCTTTCTCCCCTTCCCACTCTATCTTTATCTGCTTTTTTTTTCTCTCATATCTTTTGGTGATCGCTTTTCTGCTTCACTTGAGAAGAGGAGAAACAGTCTTTGGCCCAGGGGAAAAAGCAGGACTAAGTTAGAAACCAAGCAGTGAACCTGTCATGTCTGAAGGCAGGCCATGCATAGTGCAGTTTTTCTCCCAATCATAATTAGGTGAATGAAGATGGGCTGCACCAAATGTTGAGGACGAAGGGCCCAGAGGCGAGGGCACACTGCTGGCTTTGCTGCAGCGTTTTTTTTTTTGGTTTTTTTTCCCCCAGTATTTTGAGGAGGTTGGCACTCAGTTCTTCAAACACAGACAGGATCAAGTCTTCAAATCCCCTGGAAATGTCAACCACGTTTGAGGAAATGTCAGCAAAGCTGAGAACACACACAAACACACATCAACCAACACATGTGCTCACACAGGCAGTTGTGCCCAACACCACAGAAACTAAATCACTGAGACATGAGGAAGTTATGTCTCCACCTCATGAAATCCACGTCATATCTTTGGTTTTTACAAACCTCAGGGGAGAATTACTGTTTCCTGCTGCAGGCATTTATTCACATTAATGCTCTACTTCTAATCCCTGACATTTTCCCATGAATACATATCTATGCCTTGCCGCTCACTGACATCAGTGATTCAATGGGGTTGTGATTTAACTTGTGATCTTTGTGTGAAGAAAACTCTAGTCATCCTGATGTTCAAACCAAAACAAGGCTGGAAAAAACATGACAAAAATGCCGTAAACAATTTTTCAGAAATCCCTGCTGGTAACAGTAAAAATGCAACCCCTTGACAAATCCAAAACAATGCAAGTGTTCACTGAAGTTATATTCTCTAAAACACAAAGAAAAGGAATCCTCCTCTGCTGCGCTGCCATCATGAGGTATTGATCTTTGAACGCCCCTGCTGATTAATTTATCGACATCCTAAAGTGGATTTCCTGTCTGGACTTTGTGCATAGTTTATGGATGTCTCAATCACACCACGCTTGTCAGTGTTGAAAGTTACTCACTACAAAAGTAATGAGTAACTACAGTCGACAGGCCATAAACTCCCTGCTCTGCTCCATTCCAATGCATCCACCTATAGACGACTAGATCCATGTACATCTTTGTTTTCCTCATCCGAGTTGGCATCTGGCTCAAAACTGTAGCTCCATTGTTGCTCCCAATTTTGGTTGCATAGGTATTGTTAGGTTTGGGGGTGTGAGGGGTTGTAAGCTAGCAAGAGCGAGAGTGTAAAAATGGATGATGGGAAATATGCCAGCTTACTCTGTATCAGCAGTCCTGCCTACAACTCAGAGATTAACTTCTAAAGAACTACTGCCGTTCTGCAGAAACTGTGTCCTAGAAATCAACTTAGTTTTTTGGGGGTTTTATTTAAAAAAAAAACGGAATAATCATAATTTAAAAACCACTGATAACGTTTTTTAGAATAGATTAAAAGATAATTGAAGTAGGACTTTAAAGAGTCAAGACCATAAGATACTGAATGGTTAAAATGTGTATGTTAAAATGTTTTGTTTTTTGTCCTCTGTAAAGGTGTGTTTACACCAAGTGCAACCACAAGGGGGCACAATCCAATTGTTTTGCATGCCTGTCCCAAGTTCGGGTAAAACAGAGGCTTTTGTCAGAAGTGCATCCAATGCTAAGCCAGTTGCCATAGCCTCTGTACTTGTGTTGTTAAATTCTAATGGAACGTATTGAAGATTTTAGAGCTTGAGGTATTTTATGTACTCCAGAGGCCTCAATACTTTCAAATGCCTGACTAGTGACCTCTTGGTTGAGAGAGGCTCAACTGCCTTAGCTTGACTCCCTTTCACAAGCGGGCACACATTTTTGTTTCTTTAAAAATGCAGGTCCTTCTGTCAGTCTGCAAGTTAGGATCATGATTTACACTCCGCTGTAAATGTCTGCTGATCCTATCAGAACACGCTGGACTCTGTGGCGCTGTGACATCCCTGCTGGGAGACTCTCTGTATCCTGCTCCATCATCTATTAGCAGCTTCCTCATGACCGATTAGAGGATAAAATTAACCTTACTCTGGGTTAGCTTTGAAGATCCCTCTAATTTCCCACTATCGACTCCTGCTCTGTGTCTTTGTTGTCGTTGTTAAGTTGTTGTACCGGTATTAGTGTTTTTGTTTAATCTATAAAAGGCTCAGCTGCACAAGCTCTAAATGTTGTTTTAGCAACCTTTTATGCTCAAGATAGAACAGCATCTCATTATTCATAGAAATAGATTTACCTTTGCAGGAATGTTTGGATTTGGGATCTGACAGATCTAATTGACTACATCTTTTTTTATTTGTCATATCTCATTATGAAGCCTCTCACTTTTTGCCACCGTTCTGCATGCGATCCTTTTGGCTTTGATTGTTTCGCCTTCTTTTCACCATGAGCTGTGAAAATGCAACACCCAGTCGACGTCTTCACCCTGCCTAACGCTGTCACCGTAAAAAATGTTTGACACGTTCTATTCAAGATCAGAGCTGCGCTGAATCACATGGGATCAGCTGATGGATAAATAGTTTTGATAAGCCTTTAATTAGGCCATGCCCTCAAGGTTGTTGGTGAGAAGTGCGATGGGGCTCAAAGTCAGATTACCTTCGACTGGTTTCTAGCTTTAGTTTGTGATTTTTTTTTTTAAAGAATCAACAGATAAACAATAATATCTTACTTTATAGGTAAACCAATACAGTGTTCTGTGTTGGTATAGTTATAAATTCTAAAAGGCTACAGTGTAACTGGATTAACTTCTGTTATTTCTGTCAACTTGTGTTACTTCAGGTTAGTTTAAAAGCAGTTCTAATGCTGAGCGATCTCATCTTTCATGCTTAAATTCCCATACGGCAAGCAGTATGGGAATTTTAATATGAAAGGTTTGCCAGCAGATCTTTGCTTTGTGATGTGCTGTTAGACTTTTGAGAACGGTTGACACTCTGTTTTCTTTCTGCCTCTTTTAACATCCATTGAGTGAAACTCTGGCCACTTTCCAGGCAGTTTTATGAACAAAGAGTTCAAGAGATGGGGGAGAAAAGAAGCCAGCGGAGAGGCTGACATAGATTTAGCAACTGAAAAGGTGAGGAAATCTGTAGGCAGGTTTAGTGTGTGTTTCATCTGACGTAGAGTTAATCCTCTGGCTCAGACATGACTATTTATCTAAACTTTTTTTTAAGCACATGACAGGACAGAGGAGGCACACCCAGCCTGTCTGACGATGAAGATAAAAAGTGACACTCTTCCTGCTAAGGCAGACATTTTCTCTAATCTTAGAGTCACTTAAGTGGGACAGCTTTTCACCGAAGCTGTGTTTGAGAAGTAAGCTTGTTCTTGATTAAGTTTATTGTAAAGCAAGATCAGATTCAATGGGTCAGAACTGCTGCAACGTCAGAGACAGCTGCCTGGGCTTGAAGAGAAGGCAGCTGGGCAGGTCTGAAAGAGGCAGTTGAAGGAAAAAAAATCCCCCTGAGCAGTTGTTGAATTTACATTTAAGGCCAACAGCCAAAACACTTATGGGTTTTTTTAAATCTCATGCCTACTGTTGTAGATTTTGCCCATTCAGCTCTTTTATATGCAGCAGGAAGCATTAGTGTGCCTCATAAACGTGTGCATGCACATGCAAACTCAGTCAGATAAACGCCAAATAAAAAAGCCCTGAGTACCTCATGAAACTGCAGCGTTTTTTCTCTTAATTTTATTTTTAGCAACGTGTGTTTAGGAGAGGTGGTAGAGTCCTGTCAATTTTCATGGCCCTCCTCTGCTCTGTCGCACGGTGTCTCTGTCTCCTGCTGAGAGATATGTATATTTCATAAACCCAGGGTGCCTTTTTGTTTTTAAGAAGTCCTTTCCTCCTTTCTCACTGCTGCTCGTCAGTGGAGGGAGCCATTACAGTCTCTTTTTCTTTCAGTTTTTTTTTTTAATCTTCACCATCCCTCTCCTAAATGACAGCTACCCTCTGCTTCTGCCTCCGCTTTTTATGGTCAGCTTGTCTCTCTGCTCAAGTCTCATCCCATCCATCTTCCCACTTTCTGTTGTGGAAGGGAGCGGGCTGGAGCACATGCGAGTTGGCTCGGTCTGTCACGCAAAGTCTGTCTCTGTCTCTGCAGCTTCATCTTTGATTCTTGCTGTCTGTTTTGCAGCTATATCGCTTCAGGAAAAGGACACTTCTTCAACCAGAGCTGCATCAGCTTTAGTTGAAATCTTTTTATAGCAGAATTGTGAGTGCAGTGACAGCAGCTAAAAAAAAACAGCTCCCAGCTCCCATTTCTCAATTTAAAACACTGATTCAAATGCCAGTTTTTTCTACTTTAGCCAGCACGATGAAGACTATAGTATTTGAAAGTCATCACTGCTCTGTGGTTGATCACAAATGAGGGTGGAAAGAATAAATGATCACTGCTTTTCGCGGTTAACCCCTCAAACATAATTGAGTGAATATGTTTTTTGAGATGCTTAGAAAAGACCTTCCAAAAATGAGGATGTTTTAGTCTTGAACTATTCTCTCTGGAAGCAATCTGTATTTTTGCAAGCTTTGTATGTATCTTATTTCCTAGAAAAATAAAGAAATTATCATTTCTTTTCATTTTGTTCTCATATCTTTTAGGCAAAAACTGTAACTTCGAGTTCAGCGGGGGCCACTAAAGACGCAGACCCAGGTTTGGGGCCTTCTCAATCTGCAGGTGAAAACACTCCTTCGTGTCCAGAGAGCTCAGAGGCTGAGACAGTCGATCTTCCTCCTTCCAGTAAGTACACAGCTCCCAAATGGCAGCTGCCTTTCTGATGTTCCTTACCCTTCTTTTTTTTCTTCATTTTTAAGAAATTTGGGATTTTGAAAATTGTCTGCTCTTTTATTTCTACATTAATACTCGGATGAAAGGTCTATAACCCTAAAAACTGATAAATCAGTGCTATTTTATGAGCTTTTCCAGTATTCTTGCTACATACAGCATTTCATGGAAATGTCTTAATTGCTGCAGCTCTGTATTGTCATTATGTGTGTGGCCACAGAAGTAATTTACTTTTGACAAAAAATATCTTCTCAGAATATGCTTAGCTTCACCTATAGCAGGCATCCTATCACTTCTTACTTGTCGGTTAGGTCACCCAGCATACTGTGTGCATCACCTTTCTAAACAAACTAAGCAAACTCCTCATTTTCTGGCCTGTTGGATCACAACAATTCATCTGCTCGTTCTGCTGTCGGACTCCGGCTTAGTGATTTGCCTGCAGTTTGTTTAGCAAATGCCCTGAGGATTCGATTCCTTCAGAATTATTTGAATGCATTGTTAACTGCTCTTCATTTTTTAAATCCTCAAACAGATAAACAAGTCACTGTGAAACTCCAGCATGCTGGCAAATCACATTTTGAGCTTTTCAAAAAATAATGGTTAATAAAAATAACGGTTATGGAAAAAGCGGAAGTTTTACCACAGTTTGCTGTATGTTGGTAGGTTTGTGACTTGTAGTATTCAGGGGGAGGTTTACTTTATATTAAGAATGGATACACGCATTACACATGACTTGTATTAATACTTTGGTGAGCAACAATTAACCTGGACCAAGTTCTGTACAATTGTTTTTAAGGAAAGTTTTGATCATGCTAATGAGATAAAGGTTTCAGAAATGCATGTATCAAAAAGGATACATGGTTAAAACTGGGGTTCTAAACTCTCATCCTCTAGCTGTTGGAATATTAGGTTGTTGTTTATACACACACACATGCACACATATATACATGTATGAATATATGTGTATATATATTCTTTCCTGTGTACTGTCCTGTGTCACTGCTTTCCACTTTAGAGCCCTTTTTCCATTTTTAATTTCTGTTTTGCCTTGAGGTCCATTCTGCCACTGAAGCTCGTATATTGGTCATTAAAATGAAACCCATTTATATTATAGCATACACACAGCCACTAAAACACTTTATTTGACACGAGCATCCGCAGGCGTGCGCACATACGACGGAATGATCCTGCTAGTGGTCTAGTGTGGCTTGGGAATGGGGTTTTCATGAGTTATTTAACTGCTCTCTATCATGCATGCTGTGCTGCAGCTTACACTAACGTGACATGGCCCATTTCCTCCACTCAGGCTAGAAATATGACACAAGATGTGCGTGTGGCGCTCACAAGAATGGCAGAGAGGCAGGCAGTCACACCCCTTCATGCCTAAGCCTTTAAAGGTGTTCTTATGCCATTTCAGCGCATCATAAATGGACTGATTCATCGCCACAACTGAACCTCAGCTCAACAGCATCAATCAGATATCCTTCCTTTATCTAGAAAAAGGCATATAAGTAGTTCAGTCAATCATGAGCATCCTTATAATGGGAACTGACTGAGGTGGGGGGGCATCTCAGGGGCTCTGAGCTGTCCAGTGTGATTCGGATCATTGGATGCATGAAAATATTTGCTGAACACTTCACATTTGAATTTGCTCAGGCTCAAAACAGATGCTTAGTCAATAAATGGTGAAGGGACAAGTTAAACCGCCTGCTTCATTGAGTAACAGCAATCTGATGGAGGATGTAAAAAATAACTCACAAATAAAGTAAGAGTATGTGGTGAAGACCTTTGTGGTAGTTTTTCTAAGATCTTAAGACATATATTTGCCTTCTCGTGTGTCAGGATTGTCCGTGCTGTTTTTCATTGTTCGTCCGTTTGGTGTTATATCTGTCAATGTGTACTGATGGGTATTTTTCCAATAAAACTGCACTCGCTGAGGGTGGGATTGTCATGAATGAGTTTGAATACTAACCCAAAGTGACTCAGCAGGTTTGAATGTTTGGCTGCAGGCCAGTTTGGCACATTTGCAGTTACCCACGGTGAGAATATGGAGACCTTCTGAGGGGAGGTTATGTTCTCAGAGCCTATAGCAACTTTCATTTTATCATGAGTATTTATTTTCATAATTTTTGTTTTAATTAATTTCACGTCTTCCTCATCACAAAACAAAGCATTTTGGAGATCGGGTTCAGTCTGACAACAACTGCATAACAAAAAGAGATTTACTGAGCATTTGTTTGACAAATAGTGATGGAAACAAAAGGTTGAGCAGCAGGTGGGTAGGAACGCAAAAGGTAAGAGCTGTGAGATTACAGGAGTGATGCTCGAAAAGGAAAAGGAGGAAAAGAGCCAAAGACATGTGGATACTGACAGGGGATGTGTTGCTGGGAATACATTTGAACTGACTGTATGATTGGTGCAGAAGCAGAGGGTAAAAAGGCCACTGCTTGCTCAACCTCCTCCTATTTTTTGTTTCTTTTGTCAACATCCGTAAGAAGGGGGAGGCAGGGTAACCTGCAATGACAGGGACAAGCTTTTCTCAGCTCCTCTAAAGCAAAGCAGATTGAAAGGAGTATCTGTGCATGTATGGGAACAAGCGATTAAAAGACCACTAGGAAAATTTAGGTAAAGAAGTCAGCAGACCACCACCTCTCTTTTTTTGCAAACTCACTGAGCAAATTCAGTGAATAAAATATTGATTCCACTGTCTGAACAACAAATATTCTCTTGGGGTCACGCCGCCTTGATGACCTCTGTGGCCTCTGTTTTCATTCATTCGTTTGAGTAATTCAATAATGCGGTGATCAGAGGATTTTGGAGAAGCGGAGCTCTGTTCTGCAGTGTGGCGCCAGTCCTGGCGGACGGTAGTCAGGAGACGGTGGGTTTGTCGCTGCGCCACCCTTATTAGCCACATACAGGGTGGACGTGGGCCTGTGCCCCAACTTAATTACTCACTTTGTTTGCATTTGCGTGATGAATGTGTTTGTTTGTGTGTATCGGTGCGAGTCTTGCATTTGTGTCCAGATTCTTCTTTGGTCACACTGACCTTGTTGTGCAGTCACTCTTGGTTGATTTGTCCCCTCTCCAACACATTCCTCTCTCTCTGAGAGGCTGAGAAACAGGCTTTTAACCCCATCTCCCTCCTCTCCATCTCCGTCTCTTTCTTTTCCTATCTTTTTCACACTTCCTCTCACCGTATATTGAGCGTGCCTTTCCATCTCGAGCCTGCAAGCCAAAGAGAATGGGCCCAGGGAGAGATCTATAGATACACAATTGCTGGAGCACATCATTACTTTACCATAGCTCATCGCTGGAAACAGCAGCCGGCTGGAAAACTAATAGATGCAAGCTGTCGGAGTTCAGGAAGTAATAAACCCTTCTTCATTTCACACATTTAATTATTTCCTTCTCACATATTGCACAAAAGACTTTAAGTTGTGACAGCTAAAGTGTCTGAACTTGTTCCTTCACCACAAATGTTTGCCTTCAATATGCAGTGTGTCTCAGTACAGTGTTGGATTCTTATCTGTCCTGAAATACTGCCACAACGTCGGCATTACACCTGAAGCGTGACAGTAAACAAACAAACATGAAGGTAAAATACAAAATAAAGCATGTTCGGCGACAGAGAGTGTCAAACGTGTTGCTCGTTGCGACATCACAGCAGTTTGGATGTACGTGAATGCAGAAATAACATCCACAAAAGAAGTGTGATGGATTCAGACTCGATTGGGACAATGAACTTGTGAAGTGCTTTGTAAACCCTTACACCGCAAGTTTACTTTGAACATTTTTGTGCGACTTTAAAGCATAAAACAAACACACCTAACTTGACGTGCCAGATGGTTTGTTCTGCCGAACCATCAGGGGAAGTCAGTGCTGGAAAATGTCTGAAAGTAGTACTTTGCCAGTGATTGGCTGAGCCATATGTCTTTCAGTGTAAAATCCAACAGAGTGACAACTCACTCAAATTTGACCAGAGCCCAAAAGGCAAAGATTTTACTCTGATCAAACCAAAATTGTGTCTGTGTCAAAGAATGAGTCAAAGGCTTCCAGCCTGAAAGATCCACTCCAATGAAAATTGTGTTTTTGGTGTTCTTGTAGCATTAACATGTTCTTGTAGCATTAACAGGTTCTTGTAGCATTGCAGCATGAAGAAAATTAAGATTAAAATTGCATTTCTGAGTATTTCTTTATTTCCAACTGTTGTGAATCAGGAGCAGACAAACAAATGCAGCTGGAAAAAGCTTGTAGTTGTGACCTAGGTACCACAGTCGGCGGGCCACGAGTTTTCTGCTCCGCTTCATTTAGATGTGTCCACTTGCAGACAAATAGATCCATGTACATCTTTGTTTTCCTCGTCTGAGCTGGCATGTTGTTCAGAACTGTACGACTAGATAGCTCCAATATTGCTTGTGTGGGCTGTAAGCTAGTGGGAGAGAGTGTAAACAAAGGGATGATGGGAACTCAGGGCAGGCTTACTCTGTGCCAATTTTTGATGAACTACTGTAGCTCCATAGAAACTATGTCCTCGAAAACAACACTTTTTAAAATTTTAGCTGAAAAACATCATCATCATCATCATTTAAAAACCACTGGCAACGCTTTTACAACATATAATTGGAGAGGAACTTTAAGGATGACTTTAAGGATGTCTTTAACCTCTTGTAGCAGTGTTACTTTTGCTGCTCCATTACACAGGAAGAGCGTGAAAAATGTTTTGGTAATTTGCATTTTCTGTTAAAAAATGTAAGTCATTTTTATAAAATAAAGTAACATTATGAATTTACCCCAAAGAAGTTCTCTTTTGGACACTGTAAAGGTTTCCCTTTGGCACCTGATGTGAGTTAAATGCTCAGTGTGAAGCTCTGAGGTCGGGTTACAGACGTGTTTTTGCGGTAGCTCCCAAAACAGATGACCACTTAGCAGGAGACCTTGTGGCTCTGACCTCTGACCTCACATTCACCAGGAAACAGGTGTTTAAAGCAAGATGAAACCTGACTGCCGGCAGACTTATAGCTGGCGCCAATATGTGTTGTGGCTATGTTTCCCTGTGACATCTTGTGTTGAGGTCCACTCCTGTTTTGCTGATTTTTTTGTTTGTTGCTGTATTCCTTGCCTTTCTTTTCTACTTCATCATTTTAGTTCTTCCCTCATTTTATCCAACCAGCCTGTTTACACGTTTCCCCATCTCTTGAATCTTTTCCCCATCTTCCATTTTTCTCTATGTCCTTTCCTCCCTTCAAGCTACCCTCCCCTGTCAGGCGATTAGGCTTCAGACTAAGTGCTTTCTGCTGTCTCTCTGCAGGTGGGACTGTAATAAAGCTTGTCAGAAGGGAGGTGCAGGTCGTACTGTCACACGCTCTTTGCCTTCCCTCTTTAACTCCCTCCTCCATCTCGTTCCCCGACGCTCTCCTCCAAGATCCTAAGCTTTCATTCTGATGTTTTTACTTTTTTTTTTTGACTCTACCCTTTTCTTTCCATTTTGTCTGGCTCTTAACCTACGCCATGCTCCTTGACTTGTCTCCCATATCCCTGTCGCTTTCTGGTTTCCCTGCCAACAGCACTTTCCAGAGCAAGATGAAAAAGAGCAGCAACAGGAGACACTCCACATAACAACCGCACACTCACACACAGGCACAGACACACATGTAATCCATGTAAATGACTCCAGGTGAGGTTGCATTGTTTGCCCAGCTGCTCCTCCTAACCACCTCTCCTCTTCCATAGTAAACAAGCAGGTTACATGGAAATCAGCTTCCTCTACACAACAGTTCTTTCTTTCTTTCTTGGATTTTTTTTTATTGCTCTGTGTGTTATTTTTATAAATGTGCGATTTAGACTGTCAAGAGCAACAAAGGGTCAAAGCTTTGTCATTTTTTTCATTTTGACCTAAGGTGGTGTGCATAACAATGATTCATAAATTAATACACTAATGCTTTTTAAGTCCTTTTGTCAGGTCATATTTCTTTCATCCTTTTCATTATGAAGACATTTGTTTTAGACTACATTTTTTTTAGCCCAGTTAGTTTTTATCCAAGAGCCTGCCTTGACCTTGTGGTGTTCAGAGTCTTGCCTAGAGGTCGTTTTAAAAACCCTGAACTACATCAACCCCAAAACCTAACTGAGCATGTCTGAAAGTCCACAACCATGCTGGTCTTCAAGCTTTCAACAGAAAATCCCTCTCAGTGCCTCTCTGGTTCTAGCCACAGGATGGCAACATTGAGTCCACTCCTAAAATGAGAATTCTCCCAAACTCCTTTGCAGGGACGTTGGTACACACCTTCTTTCTTTCACACACACACACACATTCACACTGCCCTCTTTAGTCTATGTTAGCCCTGGCTTGCATAAGGTGACAGAGTGCGGTGAATAATTTAGCCCTGGCCATGTTAACCACCGACAGAGAACATGGCCTCTCTCCTTCACCGTTGCCCTCAAAACCTTCTATTTCACTCTCACTCTTTCCTCTCCTCTGTCTTCTTTCCATATCAGCATTTTTACTGCATGCTTTTCATAACTCAATTCATTGGATCATTAAAAAAGGGTTAATCACCTTTGCAACACATGACCTGCTATAGTAACATTTTTATCTCTAAGGAGGAATCATCTTATGTTTCAACTTAAGCATTTTTAGAATTCTTAGAATATTTTTTGCTTCCATTTGTCATGAAATGGACTACAAAACCTGAAACATTTTCTACAAACACAAAATAGTCATTCCTCTCAAACATTTTTTGACAAATCTATCTAAATCTTCAATAGTGAGCACTTCTTTGCTCACTTTAATCCATCCCGCCTTACAGGTGTGCCATATCAAGAGGCTGTTTAGACAGGAGAGTAATTGCACAGATGCACCTTAGACTCTGAAATGGCCACTCTGAAATGAGCTGTTTCGCTTAGTAACTGGCTGTAATCTACCTCAGTGCTGCGTGCCATCCGCCATAAAACAACACAAGAAGAAGAAGCAGCTGTTTTGTTTATTGGGGGGGTCTGGGGACTCAGAAAACTGTATCGGTTGTGTGACCATCATTTCCTTTTATGCAGTGTAACGCATGTCCTTGGCATGGAGTTGATCAGGTTGTGGATGGTGGCGTGTCGACCTCCAGGATTGTCTGAGACCAGCAACTCGGACAGCTGCTGAAACAATCGGTTTGCATAACTAAAGAATTTCAGCACAAACTGTCTCATTGAAGTTGATCTGCAAGGTGGAACTGCTCACTATCACAGACAATTAGACACATTTGTGAACAATATTTGAGAGAAATGGCTATTCTGTATTTGTAAAAACATGTTTCAGATCTTTGAGGTCATCTCATGACAAATGAGAGCAAAAGCAAAAGTGCTTATATTTTGTTCAGTGTACTTAATTGAATTCAATGTATATTGTCATGCAACTGATCAATAGTCTTTTATAATCCCAGTGTTCTTGGGGAAAATAAGGCCCCTCATTAAATAAAAATCCATTTGTAAATGGTAATTTGTAAACTCTGGGTTTAATGCTTTGTTTCTATTTGCATGTTTCACCACAAAAAAAAACTGTGAAATAGTCCTCCTACAAGGAGAACGTTTAAGGTCTTATTCTATTTACTTCTGAGCATTTAAAGCACTAAACCAACTGGCAAAGTGATATAAACTGTTCAAAAAGGGGAAGGTAGTTCAGAAATAAAAAGGAAGTCTTGACTCATTAACAAAAGTATCTGTCTGTGAGTGTGTATCCTGAGCTGACTTTAGCCAATCAAGCAAACAGAATGCAGGTTCAGTCAATGCAAACTCAGTTATTGTGTGAGCTGCACTTAATTTCAAATCAAGAAAAAAAATACTTGCTTGATCTGATGGGGGGTTTTTTTCTCATTAAAAAGGAATATACAACACACAATACAGTATACAACACTTTCTTCCTGTTACTTTTGCACCCTGTTCTACCACAGCCGTGTGAACATGGTGCACAGTGTGCCACTTTTTTTTTTTTTTTAAGAAGGCTACGTATTCATTATTTTTTGTGCAGTATAAGTTTAAGAGCCTAGTCACATTGGGGCAAACTAAATGGGAAATAGCAGTTATGTTTCTAGAAAAAAACCATAGATTTTGCAGAAAAAGTCCCAAACCCAAATCATGTCTTGTCAGTGTCTGGCTGTCACATATTCATCCTCCCATCTCTGCATTCCTCCTCAACACTACCTCTGTCACTAGATTTTTATTCGCTGCATTTTATGCATTTGTTTTCTTCTTTCTTAAATCCTGCCCCACCTCCTCTCACACAGCCACTAATTGCACTATCCTCTTCCATCTCTTCAACTCACACACAAACACATCCAGATCCCTTGAAGTAGGGGTCATGGTTGAGGCGTGCTGTTAATTAGCTGGCAGTGGTTGTTGTAGCAATGCAATAGTAGGGTGTAAATAATTAGGTGGCATGTGCATGGTGGGAGGGAAACAAGAGAGAGAAGGGAAGGAGTGCAAAAAAAAAAAAACCAGCTATGAGTCCTCCTTTTATCCTCTAAGCTCTGATGAGCTCGACTAATGAGAAAAAATGAGAGGCTCCCAACCAGGGAAGAAAGCATTTTGTCTTTTGCATGTTTTCTCTGCCTTTCCTCTGCCTCTTGTTCTCTTACTGCCTTCCTTTTGTTTCATCTGCCTGTCATACTGTCATATAGCTCCACTGAGCTGAAGTCACCAAACCGATCCCCTGCAGTTGTACAAACGCAGCCCCTGGGTCATATTTAAGCATATGCTCACCGCTAAGCACAGGTGCTTTACATTAGACAGGGCTTTTTGAGCATTTAGAAATGCTAAAAAATATGTTATTGTTGCTGCATGTATGTTTTGTTTATGTGAGAGGAAAATAGATGGAGAGATGTCAACAGGGCAAAGAAAGTGTGGGAAGGAAGCAGAGGGGGCACAAACACTCAGAGATCTATTGATCCTCTGCTGAGTTTAGTACATCCTTGACTTTATGTTGTACTGCCTCTCTCCTTTTTTTTTTCCTTCAACACGTCAACTAATGCGTCTGTGCGAGTGTGTGTGTCTCACCCACAAAACAGCACATTTATGTTTACAATGCAGGCAGAGCTCTCAAGTGGTGTCAACCTGTCCGTGTTTTATCTGCATCATGAATATTTGGAGGTGCTCACAATATCCTGGCTGGTGCCGTGCTCTTTCAAATGCTATAAACACGCAAATGCAAAAAGCACAGCTCTCCAACTCCAATGAACACATTTATACACACAGCGTAAATTGATAGTTTAATAGCTGCCTGGCCTCTCTAGTTCTGTGGAACTCAAAGTGTCCAAGGTGACAGGTTTATGGACAGTTTGGCAATGTCAGCGGAGCAAGACAGCTATTTAAAGCACAGCGTTAAACACTTCAGACACTGTTGTTAGCATAAATCCTTTACTGATATCAGTGAGTTGAGAAAGCACAACCATGCTCCTCACATACACACACGCATACAATCAGTCACTTAAAGTCCAGCTCCAATCATCTTTAGATCTATTGTAAAATCGTTCCCACAATTAACAAACTGTGTCATTTTCAGGAGGTGGAGTTGACAGCAGGAAGTTATGGATACTAGGTTGTGTGTGTTTTTAGAGAGACGAGGCCTCTACACAAGTGTACTGCATCCACACACTTAGTAGAGCACAAAGAGAGATGCACAAATTGCAGGTTTAGCAAACTACAGGAGGAAACTGGAAAACGTGTGGACCGATATAGAGGATCTGGGAGGCGATGTTTCTTTCTTTATGAGCTTCCTCTTTGTGGATGCCATAAACAGAGGTCAGCCGAAGAGAAGCTGTTTATAAGGCTCGCCTCTCAGAGTGAGCACATCAAAACACCTATGAAATTGTGATCAACACTGTTTTGTGTGGTTCTCTGTTTAATCCATCAGACACACACATTTATCTTGCTCTGTGACTGGAAAAAATCAGGTAACGTGTCAGAATGAGTTAGCTTGAGCGTAGAGTTTTGCTGGTGACAAAGTCGTACTGTGTGCATTTATATTTTGCAGCTGAACAAGCACTTTGGGCAGCTGAATTGCCAGCCTGACCTAAAGTTTTACTGTAACAGCTTTACATCTGTTCATTGTGAAGCAAAAAGCTTGTTTAGCTTTTAACAAACTGTGTTATTTGTTTTCACGCACCCGAGGCACCAGTTTTTACACACCTGCTTTTGGCCCGTTCCCTCAAGGAGCGATGAGTCAAAGTGAACCGCACTTTTGGTTTTAACCCAACCCAAACCAACCACTGATGATAAATGTCAAACTGGGAGACCCATTTTTGGGGTCTGTCTGGATTTAAACTAAAATCTCAGAGGAAGGACAGTCCACGTTTTGGACACTAACCTTTGGCATTGCCTGTCAAACAAAAACTCACCTTCACCATGTGGTGGGTCTGAAGTTGAGGCACACTAACATGCTACGATCACTGTCGGGTCCCTCTAAATTGTGCGATTAGCGCACACGCCTGTGTGTTGGTGTTTGTGTGTGCGCAGACTTGTATGTGAGTGTGTGCCTCTGTCCTCTAACTGCTGGTGTTTTTTTCTCTATTCCACTGGGGATAAAGAAAGGCTTTGTTTGATTAATTAATGCTGTTAGACATGAATGTAAATGATCAAAGGAGTACATTTGCAATCCGTGTTTAATTATTTATGAGCCACGATTGCTGGTGAATTAGGACACCTGTGAGGACCCCCTCCTCCCAGCCTAGACACACACATTTACGCACGTGCACACACTCACACACTGAAGCCCTTCTTGTGATGTGACCTGGTGTGTTTAACCAGACCGGCTCCTCACCCCTGTTTGCCCTGCTCTGTGCAGGGATGCAGGTCACTGCACGCTCCCATCAGTAGTACTAGCTTATGTTACCACTCTGGCTGGGGTTCACATGTTCTGATTAGGTTACTCTGTAGTGCTAAAGCTCATACTGTCACCCCTTTCTGTATGATTCATCTCCATGGAGACAAAAAAAATAGCTTTGATCTCATTACCCAAACCAATGCCATCTCTGACTTCAGAAGAGGTCTGGTGGTGTGAATGAAGCATGAGGAACCTGGAGAGGCAAAGAGGCATGGGCCAGCTCAAAAAAAAAAAAGAAACTGTACAAAAGAAAAAAACAACTGCGCAGAAGTAAGAAAAATAAAGAGCATGGAGTCGGTTCAGATGCTAACAGAAGACAGTATAATGAAAGGTATTATTTGTGCTTGCTCGTCTTCCTCATATCTACCCTCATCAGCAGCAACATCCAACTGCTGCATAAATGGGCCCTTGTTGCCATGGATATGAGCAATGGTTCTCCCGTTCTGCTCGATGGGGATCAATGATAAATAGTAGGATGTGAAGGAAGTTAATAATTTATCCCAGGAAGGGAGCGAGCGTTCTGGGGAGTGTTACCTAGCATAATGGGTTAAGCGCACCAATTGTAGCATACCAAGCAATATACTCACAGGAGGAGATATAGAAAAAAACATATATATGAAGAAAAGCTCAGTGGAACATGCTGGCAAGGAATTGTCAAGAGACGGTATTTGTGGGGTCAGTGTTGTTTTGGGGGAAGATCACTTTATCTTTTTTTTTTTTTTTTTTGTAAAATTTTTAGAGAAATAACAGTTTGTAAATTAACATACCTTTCTCCAGGCATTCAATAAAGATCTCCTTCCTCAGTGCTTTTACCAAAAATGAACTACCCAGGATGCTTTGGGCTATAAAAACAGTGGCAGTCGATGCAGCAGAACACTGGCACAGGGGTGTTCTGTTCTATCATCGTCACTGAGACACTCATATTCACACAAAGATTATTCCAAATAAACCAGCACATTCGAATATTTGTGATGACACTTTTATTCTGCTTTCTGTGGAAAATAAGTCCCATTGTTGTTGAATCAGGTTAGTATTTATGACCTCCCGAGACTAAATAAGAACGGCAGTTGAGGGTTACATAGTAGCAGGCTCACACCTCTGAGAGCATTAACACACCTGCTTCCAATTTTCTCTGTTTTACAAGGTGCTACACTCTTTTTTTTCTTTATTGCACAGTTTGGGACATTCCCTGACCTCCTCTTTTTCTCTGCTGTCCTTCTTCTTGCACCTAGAAGCTGACAGCGGTTGTTCAGGAATATTGGGTTGCAGCATTGGGTTAATCTTTGGGAACATAATCAGATGAGCTTGATTTTGATATCATGCGTCTGATAGACTATAGGCAGAGGCTCAAAGCTACTTAGAATGATCCTCTCCTAGCTGTCGCAGAAAAGAAGCAGTAGACTGTTATCTGCTGTGGAGCTAAAGTCTATTGTCTTGGACACTTTGCTACATCCTGGAGTGGATTTGGAACATAATAGGCTTGTGTTAAAACACAGCAGATCCTGCACCGCCTCCCATTGATTATTTGATGGGTTTTTCTGCGCTTATTCCTGTTTTGAGTTGTGTGGTTCGAGTATATGCTTCTTAGGCGTGTGTGTGTGCTTGGAGCATAGCTTGCGTGTGCCCAGAGAAATAGATGACTTGTTGTTTCTTTTCATTTCTTCTCCGTTTTGTTTCGAGTGCCTCTATTTTCCTGGAGCCTTTTTTCTCTGCCTCCTTGTGGGTGATAAGTGATGTTGATAGCTGTGATGGATAATACCACCTTGCATACACACACACGCAAAAGCACACACACACAGATAGAAATATATATATAGACCCATATATTCTGAACACAAACTAAGCCTGTGATTCCTCTGATTCAGCTAAACGGCTGTAAACATTGCTTTTGTTTATGCGTACAAGCTGTTGTGTTTTGTGAAATGTTGTGCTGATTCCTAACGCAAAAGGCAAAGCAGAGATAAAATGACAACTAAAAGCAGAGTACATGTTGAGGGGAAGATGTGGAGAAAAGAGGGACAGAAATCAACAAATGATTCATACACGAACTACCACAATTACTTTTTCCTCGCAAATTGTTGCTGGGGCACTTTGCCATTTGCTCGGTCTCCCCAAGGAAAATTGATTTTTCTTGAGTGACAGAACAAGCCCCATCCAAAAAATAAAGAGCTTATAAACTGACCCAAAAATGCCTCCTGAAAATGTGAAACTTGACTTTATCCTCAGAACATTTCTGCTAAACTTCAGAATTACATTTTAGGTAGTGAACAGTTTAGGTAATTGCTTCTACTCTTAAAAGCACCTGCTGGTTGGGTCTTTACATTACATTTACACACAACCGCCTTCTTATATACACTCCACCTACTACACCTTTGGGCTGCAGAGGTAGATTAGTTGACCCCTGCTCAGAAGATCAGAGGGTTCGGTTCCTGCCCTGCCTGTGCATGTCAAAGTGCCCTTTGGCAAGACACTGAAGCCAACATAGCTCCTGGTGGTTATTGGCATCTGTGTAGCTGAGCCACCGTCAGTGTGTGAATGTCAGTGTATGGGTGAATGGGACTGTAAGCATTTTGTGTCTTCTAAGAATGTAGTAAAGAGGTATGTAAGTACACAACATTTACCAACAGGGGGACTAATACTCTTAAAGTCTCAAAAGTCCAATCATGTTTTGATCTACTGTAAAATCGTTCCCAGTGGTCTTTTAATTATGCTGTTTTTAGCCCAAATCAAAAAAGCTGTGTCATTTTTTAGGACATGGTGAATTTGTGAATTAGAGTTGGCGGGACTGTCGGAGCAGAGTAAGCATGTCCCTATTGTCTATCATCCTCCTGTTTACACTCGAGCTTACAGCCCAACCAAAAATGACCGGTGCAACAAAAGTGGCAATCAATATCAGAGCTATCCAGCTGTACAGTTTTGAGCCAGATGCAAGCTCGGAGAAGGAAAACAAAGACGTGCATGCATCTATTTGTCTCTAAGTGGATGCATTGGAATGGAGTGAAGCAGGGATCTTGTGGAAAGAAATACTCAGAAATGCAATCTTAATCTTAATTTTCCCCAACATGAGAAAAATGTCACAAGAACATGTTAAAAAAAACAGAGTGGGTTGTTTATGTTCTTCTGGTAAAAAAAAAAAAACAACGGTGTTTTATCTTTCAAAGTAGAGGTCCAGGTTTGGAGATGAAATCCAAAGGAGAGCTTTGCTGCAGCTCACAACTTTAAATTGTGTAAATTGACATGTTCTCCATAGCATGTCTCCTGAGTCTTTGAGTTCTTTGCAGGGTGTAATCTACTGTATTTCATAACCCTTTAGACTTCAGAGTTGTTGATGGGGGTGGTATACCCTGTTAATTCTTGAAAATGTTCTTAGAACTTTTTTTTCTAAGTGGAGGTCAATGGGACGACGACTGTAATGAATGCATGTTGTGACTCAAACATAAAGAAACAAGTTTTGGAAAGTCTGCCCAAGGATTTCTGTAAAAAATACTCTAAATAAATCTCAACATTCCTAATGGAATCAATTTTGCTACAGAAAGTTTTACGAACATAAGGAATTATTGCATGATGATATATTAAACCAATAAGAATAGTACCAATAGTGGAGCTCAGGTCATTTGTAACAAAAGTGGATCATATGGGAAATAAAGACTCATTGTAAAACAGCATTATCATTATGCTTCTTATAGAATTCTCATGTGAAGCGTGGCAATGGTTGGATTTCCACTGCTGGTAAACATGCTGCTCTCAATGCAATAATGATGCAATTTCTCTCTGACTTTAAAAGTAAATTTAATGTTTTTGTCAGATAACATGGCCCTCTGCTTTGATGTAAAGGGCTGACTTTAATACATATCAGTTAGTGTAGGAGCAAAAGACTAAAAATGGAAAACAAATCCACACTTATTTTACTACATGTGATGTTCGATTTTAATCTGGCATCTTGCACTGTCCTACAGGCAAACATAAAATTTTGTGTCATAAGCCATCAAAAGTTGGGTGGCACACCAACTTACAGCTTCATCAGCCCTCCACCCTCTTTGTTGACAGACACATGTGCGCACTGATACGCACCCAAGTAGGCACATGTACTAAATCACGCTCCCATGGGTTGCCTTTGTTCTCAGCATCTGTTTCTCTCAGTGATTAATTGCAATTAGAGAGAGGTTTGAAGGCTTGTGGAAGAACACAGCAAGAGGAAAAAACATCAAGACTAATGAGGGGATGCATTCATCAAAAAGAGCAAAAGAGGGAACAGAGAGTGAGGCGAAGGGAGGTTGGATGGTGGGAGAAGAGCGAGAAGAGGTTACAAGAATCTCATGATAGGAAACGAGCAAAAGACAGAGCAGCAGTGGAGGGGCATGCTGAGATGTTAACGACATAGGAGACTGAAATAGCAAAAGAGCATGACATAAAGCACAAGAGGAAAAAGCCTGTCAGAAATACAGAGACAGAGGCAGTTCTCAAAGCTCAGGCTGCAGAGCAACACCATGGGGGACTGATTAAATATGGAAATTATAATTGCTAATTGACCTTTATTAATCACAGCAGTCATTGGAGGGCTGAATTGTATTTCTGTGACTATGTGTGTTTCTGCTTTTGATGTTATAAATGTATAAAAAAAAATGCTGAAGTGCCGGTTAATTCTTCATTGTGTATGTGTGACTAATCACATCATTCAGCCTTCTCTGAGCCCAAGCAGCTCTCCCGTATTTACCAATAGCTTAAATCTAAGAAAAAGTCACAGGAAGACGTGTGCACGATTATGCAGACTGGGTGGTAATGAGTATTCCATTAATATGTAAGACGAGGAGACTGATAAATAGGGTCACTGTGGAACCATACTCATTTAACTACCAGATGCTATCCAAATGTTTGCATTCACAACGCCACAAGATCCTTTAAATTCTGCTTATCTGTCTCTTTTTTTTAACTCCTAAACTCCAAACTGTGAGGTTTTTGTGTTTGTTTTTACCTTAAAAAACCGTGTACCTTCATCGTAATCAGAATCGTGTCATCTGAATCTAGTTGTGTTTCCATGTGAGTTTCTTCTCTCATTTTATCAGAGCACACACTGACGCACACGCACGGATGTCAGTCTTGTTGCCAGATCACACAGATTTGATTAGAGACTCCCTAAATTCATTAACTCAATGTGATTTAGGCAGCTGTCATTAGAGCCACATGTAAACTGGTATGAAGTGGTCTGATTTGGTTTCACCTTGTCAAAAACATCAGCTTCATCCACTGTGAATTCTGGATGTCTTAACTCTCTGTAGTTGAAAACTAAGCCAAAGTAAAAAAAAATCAAATCCACCTCTTTTTTAGTTTGAACAACTTTCATCAGTAAATTTTCTCACTTTCAGACACTGGGGGCAGCTGAAGTGAAAAGAGACGTAGCTTCTTGTATGCCACTGGGCAACAGAAGAGATTTCTCTTTAAAGACCCACTGTGATGATAGTTGTGCATTGGGTATTTTTAACATGTTCTAGTGGCATTTTACTCATGAAAAGTTGACATATATAAATTAACTTTAAAATACATTTTTTTTATTCAAATCATTGTGAATCAGGAGCATTGGAAGCAAACAGTTGGAAAAAGCTCATAGCAGTGACACAGTTGCTAAAGTCAGCGAGCAACAAGCTCCCTGCTCCCGCTCCATTCCAATGCATTCACTTGCAAACACGATGGGAAATAGGAAATGAGAGCAGGCTTTTCTGTGGCAACAGTCCCGTCCACAACTCAGAGGCAATTTTCCTGCCGCTCTGCAGAAACTACGACCAAGAAAACCAAAAGAACCGGGCTGCCGACATCAACGGCCAGAACCGGAATTCCTCGACCGGAACCAAAAGTCTCACCATTGTCATTGTTATTTTAACTGGCAACCCTAACAGTTACGAGTTTTCTCGTTAATAAAAGTAATTTTTTTACTATTCTGAACACTTTTGGGTTAGGGTCAGTAGATCAAAAGATAATTGTAGTGGAACTTTAAAGAGAATTTAAACTGGGATCTCTCCTCACAACGCGGCTGTTCCTCCCAAATTCCCACCTGTGGATCTGATAGGGAGTCAGTTGCAGTTCTTAGAGCCCCAGCAGTGTCATTTTGATCCTAAAGAAACAGAGACGGTGGCCCCTTCCCCTCTCAGCCATGGCCAACCTAATCCTTTTAGCTTGGCCCTGGATCAGACGACTGTGACTGACCTTCCATTTCACACATTCACAAACTCGCTCATACACACACACTGATGTCAGAGGGCTGTGAGGCCTGAGAGGGGGACAATTGCTGCAGGTCACAGAGGTGGGGAGGAGACATCAATCAAAGGAGGAACGAATGGAAATACTAAGTTGAAAAATTAACAGCAGATTTTCCCTGTCCATTACCTTTTTAGGAGCAAGTCACATCCACCATTTGTATCTTAATAACGTACTGAGGTAAAACCACAAACATAGCCCATGCTTTGTTCCTCTTTTGCGGTGTGAGTGGAGGATGGGATGTTGCAGAGCACCGGAGCACCACTGCTTCTCCTGCAGTGCCTGATGCTGCTAACACAGCATGTGGGGCACCAAGAGGGCTATGCGTCTTCTGTCCAGCAGAGGGCTCTTCACACAGTGAGGCAGAGGGATACCTGCTTTTGTCATGACTGCTGACATTACTGCTCATCTATAAAGGAGTAATGACTGAAATAAAGCAGTGTACAATGTTAATGACATTTGAATTAAACCACTTCTAAATTAATTAGGTAAGTAAAGTATGCAACAATCTATATGTCAGTGTTGATAAAGCTGCTGTTTCTGTAAGCAGTCAGGGGAATCGACAGACTGATTTGTTTAGTGTTATCAATCTGGGTTAGGCTCTGCTAGCTCTAGGTTTTTTCATTTGTTTGTGTGTGTGTGCCTGTGTGTGTGTTTACCTATGGGTAGAAAGACAGTTTGATTGAGCTCTGCATCGTAACGCTGTCTTTTTGCCAGACGGTTTGTCTCTTAGCCAAGACTCTGCAGTAGAGAAGAACAGAATGATTATCTGTCACAAGGCGCAGCGTTCTTCATCATTCTGGATAGCAGCAGCTCAGACCGTCCAGTGAATGCAATAGACCACACACTAAATCAGTCTCAGGACATTTTTTAAAAACTTTTACTATGTTTTACAATGGTCTCTTATTTTCTTGTGACAGAAAAATTGTCTTTTTTTATATTTACCTGATGCCGGTACTTGTGCATCTGGAGCTTTCACTTTACAAGAGACATATGTGAGGAAGCAAGGCTTTTGTTGTGGTGTATGTGATGCAAGCAGGGGGATGGGAGGGGGTCAGGCCGTGCATGGTGTTCAGACAGGAGCGTGAGAGGAATGTCAACCACCTTTAACCTCTGCACTCATTAATGTTAGGGGTGTAAGGTGATGATGTGTTGGCTGGATCATTTATAAATGTGCATGGGTGTGTGTGTGTGTGTGGGGCGGTGTCAAGGCAGACAAGATTTATTACGTATTAGCAGGAAGAGAGGAGGAGGAGGACAGAGCTCTCAAAAGCTTAGGGTCACAAGGTCTAGCCAAAGTTCACCAAAGGTCAGAGTGCTGAGTGGATATCAAAGAGCACCCTGGGAGCAAGATATGGCGGACCAGGACCAAATAGGCTTGCAGGGGCTAACCATTCAGACAAAAGCGAGTAAACGCATACACACCAAGCTTGCAGATTAGTGTAGAAGGAGTGTATAAAGGCTGTGGTTGTCCGGAGGTCACGGGTCAGGGGACATATCTCTGAGATCTGATCACAGATTTACTCATTTTACCTACAAGCATGCACGCACCGGCACACCAATGTGGGTTACCTCTTGACAGACTGACTGCAAATATGCTTTTAAAGTACGCATTTAAACCAAGCGTTCTGATACACCCAAACACACATGCACCGGCAGACAAAGCCCCACAAAGGCAGCTAATTTCACACTGGCTCTGCTGGGGCCCTGTTTGGGCACGGCTGTGAAGCACAGACAGAGAGACAGATGGTGCAGGGCTGGCAGGAGGAGTTTCTGCTGTCCTCTGTGCGCGTGTGCACCAGTGTGTGTATGAATGCACTTGACTGGTTGTTTATGCCCATTTGTGCAACCGAACGCTCTCCTCTGTGTCTTTTTACATTTTCTAACACCATGCTGTACTTGCTGCACCAGTAGAGCTGCAGTTGGAGGCTATGTTAACATACCTTCCGTCCTCGGCTCTTCCTGTTGCAAAGCTAGGCGTCAGTGTAGACCTCAGTTGCATCTTCCAATCTGATCATACCAAACTGTACCAGTCTTTTTCTTTGTCAGAGTTGTGACAGTTCGTATGATTGTGGTTTGATGTTAAAAAATCCAAATATCATTTTCACCGTTTTGTATGGGAAGGGATGTTTTCTGGGAATGTGCCTGGAAACGTGTCATTACCATAATTGAAATGACTGGTTGCATTTTGCAAAGCCAAAGCCACCAGGAGTGTGTCCACAGGGTTCTGGAGAAGTTCAAGGAGGAGTCTCAAGAGAAATGGGTCTGAGGATAATGTAACAAATAAGTCGAATATGTGGGAGAAATGCAGGTGGAATTAAAGGGTAACAGACTGGCTGATGAATGAAGAGAGTGGCTGAGTGGTAGCCTTGCAAGCCAACAAACGGCGATATGGATAGACAGACAGCCTGACAGACAGCGAGCCAACCATGCAGACAGAGAGTTGGTGTCATCCCACACTGGGAGAGCAGGAGGAGCAAGATGAGTACATATTCCCCAGGACAGGTGGCAGAAACATGCCCCTGCTGCCACCTGGCACTGCCCACCATGTGTCATTCGATCATCTTCTGTTTTATCGCCAAAATATTGCTGTCAGCTCTTGACCCGCTCTTCCACCAGGATCCCTGTTGTGGCAGGGAAGCAGTAAATGCCCGCTTAAACAACTTAAAAGTCTTTTCATATTTCACATCGCAGGAAAAAAAGACCAACGTGTTAGAAGAGAGCCCATTTAGAAATTAGTTAATCCTATGGCCCAGGCTTTTAAGTCGAGGAAAGGCTGAACAGCCAGGTGGAGGTGGTGGACTCCGAAGGCTGGGCTCCGATTCCCCTAAGTGGCAGAGGCCACCTGCTCTCATTCACTGCTCCACAACCCTGTCTGACCGCAGCCCGGCGAGCGCCACACAGGCTAATTAAACTCAGTGTGGCACATACACTTTTACTCCCACTCCCACTGAGATACAGACATACGCCAATTCAAATCTGCTGCATGGGTTTCTCTAACACAAACGGAGACACACACATAATAAAGAACCCACATTCTTTAGATGGTAAGAAGTGAGAACAGCAAACACTATCACGCAGAAACAGAAAAAAAGTTGTGATGCATGCATGCACACAGACACACGCGGATACTGTGCTGCCAACACCGACCCCACTGTGGAGTGAGGTGTTCACTCATGTGTTGGCTTACATCTCTCTTCTCTTATATCACTACAGCTTTTGATTATTGTGTTGTTTCTTGGCATACTGTGTGGGACGAGTGTCATTAGGACGAATCTTTCATTGACACCACAAGGCCTTTTGTCCATACAATGTGTCGTGCTGTTTGTTTTATCTTGGTTTCCTCCGACACACCAAAAACATGGACGTTTATTTAGTAACAGAATTATCTTATATTTATGTAGGATTTCCACATGTCAATATAAAGTACTTTTTGGATTTTTTTCCTGTGTGATCTTATAATTTATTTAAAATCTGTCCAGTATGTGGTCCATAATTCCAGCTGGGATAGGCTCCACCCCCTCATAGGGAGATGAAGGATGTCAAAATATATTGTATGAATGAACGGATGTTTCGATTTCCTTTTTTTCAGAAAACACATAAAGCATCACAGTCCTGTCTAGGTTTTCCCTTTACTCAATAATGTTAATTAAATGTTGCTAATTTTTAGAATTTAAAGGCTTTTTAAAAAATTTTCTTTAAGGCAAATTTGCAGCCACATCTAAAACTCATTTTACTTTCCTAAAACCCACATTCTGCTGCATAGCTTCAACTTTTCAAGCTGCGAATTTGAATAATCTGTTTAAAGTAAATTTGCAAAATCAAGAAAGGATGATCTGCAGGGGGGAAAAAAAAAAAAAAAAAAAAGGTTTGTTTGATTAAGTTTGCAAAGCTAACTTTGCCTGAAACATTTCACAAGATAGGAATGAAAGGGAGCAAATATTGTGGGGGTTGATGAAGAGTGTGTGAGTGTTGGTTTGTAAAAGAAGAGACAGTGATGCTGAGAGACACTAAGAGGTGTGACTGTTGCCTAAACTGATTTAAAGCCCAGCCCTCCCAGGTCCTCGCAGCTTCTAACATGCCACAGGGAGTTGTCTGATAATCCTCTGTTCCAGGTAAAAAGCTTTCTTCTTCCAAAAGCCCAGACCCATCTCCTGCAAGCACACCATCAAAAAGCTCCCGGTTGCGTGTTTTTCAGCCACCTCCTCATCTGAAGACTGGTTCTCTTCATCTCTGCATCTCTAATAAAACTTAACAACTCACAAACGTTGCTCTGTAACTCGCGTTTGTTGATTGGTGCTGAATCAGCAATCAACAGAGCAACAGCGTTTGTCTTGATCTGGTTAGGGTTTAAGGTTTAAATTAGGGGTTGATGCTTTCCATCATTGAAATCAGATCAGAAGAAAACACTGGAGACAAGACACCAGTTCTACAAAACAAGGCAATGGAACATAAAACAACAGAATATGACATTTCACCAAATCCCACTACGCCGATGAAAACATTAGTGTTCTTATCATGTTCTTGTGGCATTTTTTTCTCATGACAGAGGACCTAGTATTAAAAAAAAAAACTAAAATTATAGTAATGAGTATTTATTTACTTAAACCACTGGAGCAGGAGCAGACACAAAAATACATTTTGAAAGAGCTTGTATTTATGATGTAGAAGCTACAATAGCAAGCCACGAGTTCCCTGCTCCGCCCCATTTCAATGCATTCACTTGCAGACAAATAGATTCATGAGCCGTCTTTTTTCTCCTTGTTTGAGCTGGCATCTGGCTCAAAACTGGACAGCTGGATAGCGCCAATATAGGTTGGGGTTATGAAGGGCTGTAAGCTAGCTGGTAAGAGTGTAAACAGATGGATGACAAGAAGTGGGACAGGCTTACTTTGTGCCAACAATCCTGCCCTGACCACAACACAGAAGCAAATCCCTTAATGAATGCACTAAACAGGCATTCTTAAATGCACGTGTTGCATAGGGGGTTCACACTGGAATGTCGCTACCCAATACAGTTGAAAGAGGTTTGGTGTGAAATGTTGAAGAGGAGCAAATTTCATGAATCTTGCTCCAGGTTTTTTCTTTATCAGCCCTATTCTGACCAAAGAATTCTGGTCGGACACAAGCCACAATTATAATAATAATGTATCCTCCATTATCAATTTTCAAATGGTTGGCACTTCTGTGAATTACAAAAGAATCCTATTCATACGTCAAAGTTCAACTGGTTTAACCAATGGCTGCGCATTTTGTACGCAGAGTCCAAAAATGACCTTAAAAACTGGCGTAGCAACTGGTGAATGGGCGAGTTTTGAACGCGGAAGCCCAAAGTGCACATATACTCGTATCTACATAGAATTTAATTGGAAGCTGTTGCTTGAAAACATTTTTCCAAGCCCGGTGTGAAGTGTGAACGTAACATTAGACGACAAAATGTTTATGGTGAAAATGACACAAACTATTTCCGAATGTTATTTTATTTGATGCATCCCTGAATGTTTTACACAAGTAGAGGTGAAATGCTGTGCTTTTAGAAAATATTATTTGCCATAAACATTTCCTATGCTGTTGAGATTGCACCAGGCCCTGAAAGCTGCACTCTCAGAGCGCTCGTGGTTGTATGAAGTTAACCTTTGCAGCTGCATGATAGACAAAGCTGTTTCTTTTTTTATTTCTCTGCCTTGCTTTGTTTAACAAAGTCCTTCTGCACACAGCAAAGAGAAACTCCTCTATTTACACTCCATCACAGGCACTTAAACAGTGTTCCCTCGCCTCCGCCTTCCATTTCTTCTTTAATCTCTTCTCCTTCTCTTTTCTTTTTTTTTCCTCTATCCACTACATTTAGTCATTAGGTCGGCTCTCATCTACATAAGCTTTTCGTTGTAGCACTCGATTGCACTGGGATCCAGCTCATGTATATTAAATAAGGCGTCTTGTTGTGTCAGCCACACAGCCTGCCCTGCTCTCTGCCTTGTTCCACTCCTTTCTGTCTTTGCTCTTTCTCGCCTAACCATCTCTCCCTCTTCTGCCTTTCCTCTGTGTTTAGCTTACTAGCCTCCTTCTCCCCCCACCCCACCCCTCCGTTCGTATTCCTCTGTGGGGGTATTAGAGCTGTTTCTGTTGGCCGTCACTCTTCATAAGTGGTGTCTTGCTCAATGTGTTCCCCCTGTTCCCGGTGCGAGTGCACCTCGGTGCCCTGGTGCACACTCTCTCTACAGGCCTCACTCAGAATGGAAATGAAGGGAGGCTGTAATGAGTCCCTCTCAGCCAGGGTCCCCGACCTCACCACCATCAGCCAGCTTAAAGGAGAGAATCACAGAAACAGAGAGAGGGTAGAAAAACGAGGGGTCAGAGTTGGAGGGAAGAGGAGGCTCAAGGGAAAACACAGGGCTTTTTTTTTTTCTTTTTACACCCCCCTCTTTTAGTGTCTGGTTGCCAAGCTGCTACAATGTTAAGCTGGCCTTTCTTCTGGTCTGTGGGGAACAGTGTGGGACCGCCATGCTGAGCAGAAAAGAATGATTTTTAGAGAGGGGGGGTGTCGATGAGGGGAGGAGAAGAACAGCGGTGTAGAGCAGAGGAAAGTAGAGATAAGAGGATCAAACAGGGAACAAAGGCCTCGTCTGTATTTCCACAAGGCATGAGCATATGAGTGAGGTAAAATGCAAGCGGTGGGATGTTGACGACAATAAGGATAACTGAGACAACCAAACTATCATCAGTATGAGGTTCCCCAACATGCTTGGTTGAAGACACAGATTTTGAGTTCCTTACAGAAAGCTAGAAAACAATGGTTTTTTTTGCTGGAAACTCTGAAATCCAACATTAAAGTCCTACTCCAATCATCTTTTGATCTATATGTACTTTAGAAGTGTTTCCATTGCTCTTTTATTTATGATTGTGCTGTCTTCATCCAAAATTTAAAAAACAGTTGCTTTTTGGGTCATAGTTTCTGCAGAGCAACGGGAGTTTATAAGAAATGCACCTCTGGGTTGTGGGCGAGACGGCTGGCGTGGAGTAAGCCATCATTTCCCATCATCCCTTTGTTTACTTGCTCTCCTGCTAGCTTACAAGCCCCAGTTTAGAGCCAAATGACAGCGTGGACGAGGAAAACAAAGACGTACATGAATCTATGTGTCTTCAAGTGCGCGGATCAAAGTGGGGCAGAGCAGGGAGCTTGTAGCCTGATGATTGTAGTTTGTATGTAAAAATAACAGGCATTTTTGAACTGCATTTTTTCTAGTCACCACAATTGAATAAAGTAATACTCAGGAATGCAGTTTTCATCCTAAGTTATTTTATAAATGTCCATCATGAGAAAAATGCTACAAGAACACATCAAAAATGCCATTTCCAATGGAGAGGGTCTTTAAACATCCAAAGAAATTCACACATACTTCAAATGTAAGATTTTGACATTTGGCTGGGCGGTGTGTAGGATTGGTCTGTGTGTTGGGATGCCTATTTATTGCACTCGAAAATCTGATGATTTCTTCACAAGTGGATGGGTCTTCCTGGATGTTATTTACACAGCATCTTTACCCTGTTCACCAAATCACTCAACTGAGAAACTGGAGCCTTGTCAACACAAACTGACATGGCCTCCCGTGTGCCATGTGTACGTTTGAGTGTGTAGAGAGCGAAAGTGTGTCTGTAAGACTGTGATAGATGAGACACAGCTGATAAGGAGAACAGGGGGTTGCAGCAGTCAAGTAGTGCACAGATAGAGTGGCTTGGTGTCCTGTCTATCCCTGTGTGTGTATTTGTGTGCATTTCTTGCTGAGTTGTTGTACACAAGATTGTCTGTTCAGAGGCAGATGCCTGACTGGGCATGAAGCCCGGGAAATGTGTGTCTCAGTGAAAGAGGGTGATGGCTGACTCCACACGCCCTTTGACCCTGCCGGGCAGCACAAGTCCTTCTCTGTTTCTCCTCACACTGATTAGAGGGTCAGAACTGCAGAGCCACACACACTACACACCCCACACACATATACACAGTGTGTTTCTCTTGGCTCCACCATCAGCAGAACAGAGAGGAGAAAGAGGACATTCAGAATC
Organism: Adrianichthys oophorus; assembly: GCA_036245035.1. NCBI lineage: Eukaryota > Metazoa > Chordata > Actinopteri > Beloniformes > Adrianichthyidae > Adrianichthys > Adrianichthys oophorus. The sequence goes on along the minus strand of BSAI01000104.1, from coordinate 15,305,865 downwards.
ACAGGGAGGTTAGGTCAAACTGAGAGAAGGAGAGACCACGGGGAGATGGGGAGAACAGCAGCACAACATGAATTTGCAAAGATTAGTCAGAATATGGATAGCACAGGATATAGGGTCAGGGAGGAAAGATATGCTCAAACAAAGATAAAAGGGAGGAGGGTGAGAGCAATAAACTTGGTTATTGGAACCAGAAGGAGCAGTGAAAAGCGTGGATGGGTGGAGTTATAGTAATAGAAAAATGAGTCCTGGGGATTTTTTTTCCCTCTGTCGTTATCCATTTTATTTTCTCCCAGTTTGTAAGGATGAGTCAGTTAGCAATAATTTATTTTTATGCACAAGCATGACTTCACTCGCTGTTCTAACCTGTCTATCTTCATATCGCGCACTCCAACCGTCCCTTCTGCCTGTATGTATGTGAAAATGAAAATAAGGAGTATCATGTCCCTAGATACAGTTTTTAAATAGAGCCTGTATCTGTAATCAAGACAGGTGTGAGTTGATGGAGATTTGGTGAGTTTCCTGCAGTATCTGTAGCATTTGACTAAAGGCTTAGATGCGAAGGCCACAAAAACTTTTGCAATGCATATCCTTGTTTGCACTTGTGTGTGTCTGTGTGCGCACATGACTGGATGAGCTGCTTGAGCCTGCATGTGGCACTGACCCATGTAAAGAGGTGGAGTATGTGCAGCATACATAATTGATGCTGTGTCTGTCACACACACACACACGACTGCATGAGTGTTGCAGGGAATCCCCATCTTAACATGGTGGTCAGAATGTGGATGAGACAGAGTCTGACAGACGCACATTAAGAGCGAGTGAGTGTGGAACATTCATAAATGACGATGAAAAACATGGCTTTCAGACAACATCATCTTTCACTGATACTATTTGTGAGTTCTTCTTTTCTTTTGGATGTTGTCTCGTTTTTGTGTTCCTCAGTCAGCTCTGTATATGTGTGGATTTTTCTGTGGTAGTTTTTTCACTCACTCATGAAGCTGCCTCTCAGGTTATATAAAAAAAACACTAAAATATAGCACAAAAAAAGCACAATGGTTTAAGAAAAACGGTCTTACTAATAATTCTTATTTGAAGAAAAAAAACCTGATTTATCAAAAGATTGTTTTGCTACTGAAAAACTTTTGTTCTCAGATTTATTTTTCTTGTAAGGGAAAGATTTTTGTTTCTGGAAACAATTATATTTTTTCTTCTGTGATTACACACAATAACAAGACACAAAAAAATCAATCACAAGTGCATTTCATGTTTTTGATTTTTTGTTGCCTTAAACCGATTGTTTTGTTGTAATTTTATTAGTCATGATTATTTTTGTATTAAGTACTAAAACCCCCCCCTAAACTGTAGGCATCTGTATTCTGTGACTCTTTAAAATAGTCTACAGCATTTCTTCACCTCTTTTTGTCTTTTTTTGCACACAGTTTTACAAAAGATATGTGTTCCACCTGTTATTCTGTGACAGCATGCCGGCACACACAAAACACGGCCTCTCAACCAAGACGCCCCTAAATACCTCGCATCAACCTGACAGACACTTGGACTAATAAACATGTAGAAAAGCATGACGCTCAGACAGCAGGGTTTTTATGAGCTTTGTTCCCATTGTTTTCCATTTTCCTGCTCTGGCCGTGGTGTTAGATGCCTGTAGTTTGCCCTCTGCAAGTGTAGCAGGTCAAAGGTCAAAGGTCAAACGTCAGATTGTTGTAGAACCGTTTTCCAGATTGGCTTTTAAAACTTTAAACTTTCAAAAGTTTGTTATCATCACTAATCTGTCTTCAAAGTACAGGTTGGATGGGATGTATCCCTGAACGACTCACACATTCCTTGAAAGACTTCTGGTTTCTCTGGAAAAAACTCTCAAAGTCAGCATATCCTCATAGCATTGAGCAGAATTCTTTATTCCATTTGGGGTCAGAGCCCTGGTGGCTCTGCATATGAAGGAGTGCAGGAGTCAGACAGGTTATCTGAGCCATAAGCTGCACAAATATAAGTGAGTGCTTTCTCAAAGTGTTTGCATCTGTCCGCCTTTGCAGATGCACCTTGGAATGCAGGTCTGAGATGTGCATTTTTCTCTCCTTGTGTGTGTGTTCACGTTTGTCTAACTTTTGTGGTCTTGGGGGGGCAACAAGGTACTTGAACTATGTCCATGGTGCTCTAATTAGAGACAAGGGTCAAAGGTCGGCTATAATTCTGCTGGCCGGGGACAGGAGCTCTCCTGAGAGCAGGATGAGGAGGCTGTGGGGGGGGTAGCTGTTAGGAGGAGAAGGGCAGAAAGGGGGAGTCTTCTAGAGCTCTGCAGAAAGCAGACTCCTCACTGAAAGAATAGAGAAAAGCAGCCATTAAGTGGTGTTCTTTTTGTAACTCTTATCCTCCCTGTAACCCCGCCCGCTGCCGCACAGCAACACATTTATTGCTGAATGTGTGTGTGGAGTCTATAAATCCTAATGTCCGTTTCAGCTGATTAGCTTTAGATGCTCCTTAATCCTAAAGTACTTAAACCTGGGGGGGAGGGATAAGGAATGTTGAACATCAAGGTAATATAAAACAGTTACCAATGCTGTTTATTTTTTCAGTGATGATTTCAGAACTGTTTTCCTCTTTGCAAAGATTTCTTTGCCCGTTTTCTCTTCCTGTTTTCAGTTATCTTTCTAAAACCCTCTGTTGTTACCACATTTTACTGAACATGCCTGGCTCTTTGTGTTACAGTGGTACATCAGTAGCATTTGAATTAGTAAAACATCTTAACATGTTCCCTCCATCTCAGAAAACCTGTAGATGTCCTGTTAGATTTGTCATTGCAGATGAGTGGTATCGTACCACTTGTGCTTTTCTCTCACACTGGACAAACTCCATCAAACTACAAAGTCCCAAGAGCGAGGAGAGGAAGATTGCATTTGTCTGTTTGAAGTGAGTAGTGGAAGATTTACAATTAGGCATTTCTTGCTGTAAAAACGTTTTGTAACCACCGCATGCTCTGACCCACATAGAAGTGCTCACATGTAAAAAAAAAAAAAAAACAACAAAAAAAACATGCTATGAGTCCAATATGCAAATGTTTGTGGGTTAGATCTCACAAGAAAGTGAACAAGTATAATAAGAAACTTTTTTTTTGTTTGTTTTGACATTGGCATTGACTATATAAGAGAACTGGACTCATGCTCTAAACAAGAAACCTACTGGCTCCAATTAGTCAAAATCCCATAGACTACTATTGAGAAATAACCAGCTATTACTCGATCATAATATTTGTCAGAATGACCATTCTTGCTCTTCTACCTTGTTTAACATGTTCTTGTAAGCACTATGTTTTCTTTATATATTTTTTCTCTATTGCAAGTTCTTCAAGTTATAAACTGGGCAGTCAGATACCTCAATAAAAGTATGTTGTCTGACGTCAAACGTTGGAACGTTTGATTGGCACCAAGCCCACTTTCAGTGGAAGGGGTGTGGATTTTCATCAAGCTCACTCCTGATTGCCGAGAGGGGTTGCTATAGAAATGATGACTTAGACTAACTCAGATCAATCACAGCTTACCAATAATTATCTGGTTCCAACATAGTGATGTCTGTATCACTAAAAAACTGGGGACTTCATTTGGTTGAAACCAGAAGTAAGGCATTTTCACTCACTTGGTCCAGTTCTCATATACAGTTTCAGAGGGGCAGATTCACGTACAATCTATGAAAGCTATTTGTAAAACCAAAGAAAATATCTCTTAAATCAGTACTGGGTCTTTCTTTAATTTGACATATGGTCATGTGTGAGAGGGTTTCCCCGTCACTGCAACCAACCATATCTAAAGCCAGAAGAAAACTCATGTAGAATTACACTTTTATAAAAATTATTTGTAACATTGTATCGATTTAAGAATTTACACTTTTTTTGGTTTACCAAAAACATTACTTTAATGAGCTTTAACAAAATAATAAAAAGTACTTTCTCTACTCAAGTGGCTCGAGGGTAGTTATTGATGTTTTGATCAGGGTTGGGAATGCTGCAGTGGAAGGCCCTCTAAAGAGCATAAAGCAGGCGCATCTGCAGGCCTGTTATCTTCATGTGTGCACTGAGCTCTACATTCAGGGAGTCGCCTGTTAACTGTGTGCCAACTGGCACCAAAGCCTTGGCAGTAGGCAGGCATGCTTGTGCTCACTCTGCTGCTACCACCTGTCCGGTCTCTGGAAGAGTCACCAGGTTCTGCAGGAAGGGCCATCCCTGTCGGCAGGGGGTTCTGGTGTGTGCATGTGTGTCTTCTGTACTTTATGCACCGGGTGTGTTGAGTTTGACAGGAGAGGTAAAACCCAGTTGGGGGTAAGGTCAGGAGGTGCATGGAACGATCTGGTCTGTCCGACTCCTGCAAAGACAATCAAACTATGGCACCGTCGTGGCCTGGTCTGCGTGCTGCTGCATCCAAGTGCCAGTGAAAATCTGTCTGTCTTTCTACCAGTCCATCTGTCTGTCTGCCTATCCATCTGCATCGTGAATGAGTGTGTGTGTCCTTTTGACTATATGTTTGCCACAGCCCATCAAACCCGCAGAATATCAATAGGAGAGACAGAAGGAAACACGGTACTCCTCAGTTCTTTTTTTACTGCACATCTGTTGATGAAGTATGTGGGATATATTGGTTCCAAAAACCCTTGTACCAGCTTTCATCAAAGGATTGTGTGAACACAGACTTGCTCAATAATTTAGGTACTGCAAAGAGTGGTTCTGACTAAATAATGAAGGAGCTTGGCACTGATGATCAAGATCATCTGAGAAAGGGAGAGTGTGTATACTTGTTCAGCAAGGATAGGGGTTCATCCATGTGCTTCTTTTTTTTTTTTTTCTTAGATGGCACCCCTGCCTCATAAGACCACAATCAGTCTCACACATGACAAGGAAAGGGCTTCAAATCATCTGAGGGCTGAGAGAGTGGTAATCTACCGCTGGAAAAAAATGAGCACCCTTCTGTGGCTACACACACTCACCAGGAGCATCAAGATGTAATCGAAAAATCAAGGGAGGAACCTCATTTTCTGTTAATGTCTCTGCCTCCAAACTACAATAAACTATTAAAAAAAAGCCTGTTTTCAGCCCAGACTGTTGCATGTAAGTGTCATACTCTGCTGTAACCTCTGTCAAAGTTTGTCTGCATGTTTTTTAAGCTCTCTGTGTAGCTTAAAGTTCCACAAACGGTGAAAGAGGCTTCCACCTCTGGTTCTTGCTCAGTTTGTGGTTCAGGTGCATAGAAAGGTTTCCATGCTAGCTGGGTGAAAGGTCAAATGCCGTTGAATCCTGTTGTTATCTGGGGGTTGTAATAGCGACGGATAGTAATGGATGGCTTTAGACCACATGTCTAGTGACTTTAAAGGCTGCTGCTTGACCTTTGACTTCCTCTGACCCAAGGGGTCTAGGCAGGAGGCCACAGACTGCCACTGGAGCAGAACCTCTGACCCTCAGATCAATGCGAGGCAAAGGCTGAGAGCATGGCTCACTCAGTGACGCTGTATGTGGATGCTGGTTCACAAGCGCCTTGCACAACGTTATGTTTCTTTTACGTAGTTTTTTAAAATTAATATCCAGTTCAGTTCAGATCCATGTAATTCATTCAATGCTTGATGCCAACTAACTGTTGACAACAGCACACTTGGCTTCCTATGAAAGGAAACTTAACTTATGTGATACAGCTGACTACCGGAGTTCAATATGTTACAAAAAGCAAGGATCTAAAATGGATTTGCCTTTTAATAGCTGATACAGATCAAATAAGAAGATCCATTTTAAGCCCTGGCCTAATCCTGCAGATTCTCTTAAGCCTGTCTTTTTTTCTGGCCATGACTTACATGTTTTGGCTTTTCATTGATATAGTAGATAGATACTGCAGTTTTCATTCCCATCTGATTCTTTCTGCTGAGGACCCTCTTGCACTCTCATTTCTCATCTCTCCACCGGATCTAAAATGTGCACAGACTAGTGGAGCTTTCTTAAATAAATCACACAACTTCTCTTACGCTGGCCGCTCACATGAAAAATTCCTCTGAAACTTGGTACATGTGTGCATTGTGCAGATATCAGCAGCAAGGGTTGTGACTGTGAGGGTGTGATGCATTGAGGATTTCTCTCATAATGCAGGCAATCCTTTTAGTCTTATCTCAGGCTGTTAATGTCTGGGGCCAGTGGAGGCAGAAAGTTTGCGATTCATGGCCCAGACCTTGGCTTTGTGAGAGCAGATGTTAATAACCTTATTGGGCCCAGCTCCCACAGCAGCACCACCTCCATATAGAGGATTCTTGTGTGTAAATGAGAAGGAAAGACAAAGACCAGGCAGAAATGGTTGAAGAAACACTGAAGCATTGCAAATTGTCAGCTTTACTCTGATGTTTCATTAAGCACATGAAGCCAATTTGCACTGTAGGTTCTTCTTCGGTTAAATAAGTATCATTTGCCTGTAAATGGTGTAATATTGAGAATCTATCTTGTTGATCTATTAAAGCAAAATCTATCGTTTTACTTATTATAGGGAATTTATGACACGTCTCATTACAGAAGGTTTCAAGAATACAGTTAATGCTGCATATATTAGATACTACCTAATAGTCACAGACCTCGTACACATTTTTAATTGTAGTTGCATGCAGACACACATGTACTGAAAGAAACACACACATTCAGCTGGCGTTATTCTGTGAACAGAAATGTAGTTTTCAAGGCGGTTTATTTATTTATTTATTTTTTACACCTAATTTGACCAAGCAAACACAGCACAGCGAGACGCACAATCAAACAAGAATCACCTTCAGTTTGTGCAGGTCTGTGTCTCACACCGAGAATGAATGAGCAGAGCGCTGAAAGAAAACAGAGAAATGTTTTCGTGTCTGACGTTAAGAAGGAACTCAAGGACAGAAGGGCTCTGTGAAATTAGGAAGCAAATGCGACGTATTTACTGTAAGTAAATGTTGTTTGTAAAAAGTTAAATACAATTTGGTATCTTTTAACTTCAATATAATAAATGTTGCTATTTTCAAGTTACCAGCATGCCATGCATATTAGATATATATATTGAATATAATTCAAAAGTTCTTTTGTTGATTACGTTTTTTTGTAAATGATAACTTGTAAATACATGAAGTTACAGTGACCATACTAGTTTTAAATGCTAAATGTGTGTGTGTGTGTGTGTGTGTGGGGGGGGGTGTTGATAAAATAAATATTTATAAAGATATTTGCTGAATATAATGGGATCTGTTTCATATTTTTTATTAGCGCGCAGAATCAATCTAAACCCAAATGTCTATTCAGCTTCAATATTACCAGGTTGTTGCTATAAAAGATTTATTGTATGTTTAAATGATTCTAATGCTGTGATTTTCTGAAACATCCTAATGCATTAGTGTGGATAACTTCAATTTATTTTATGTTTCTTATTTTAATCAACATCAGGACATAATCCTGAACAGTAAGAGCTGGAAGAACACATAAAACAACAAAAAGAAACATAGTTTTAACATATTTTTATTTCACACGTGTGTGTGTTTTACGTCCAGGATTTACATAGAATCTGTTTTTCTTGAAACCTATTAAATGTTCCCTGTCCTCAAACCTCTTTAAGCTGTTTTTTTTATTTATTTTCACTGAATGACATCTTTAGGCTTTGGTGCTATGAATTTCTTTTTTTGTTTTTTTGAAGAGAGGTTTTGAGAGCAGAGCGTTTATACTCAGTTTGAAGCAGTATGCAGAAAATCTCTTTTATAATACAGCAAGTCATTTGACATGGAAGCATCAAGCTCCGAGAGCTGCACAAAGCGTTTTCTTTTTTATCATAGTTTGATCAAACACTGCATTTATGAACCTCAGGACTTTATATTGATTTTTTGCTGGATACACAGTATTGTAATATAAACATATAAATCTGTCTTTTAAAAAAGCACGTACAGATCAGTGGAAAACAAATACTATTATAAGGCAAAATGATTGTTGCCATAGAAATACCTTCATTGTGACTGACCCACACATTTTGTGAGTATTATGTTTCTTTGATGGCAGGGAGAAAGTGAAGCTCGCCTTTCTGCTTTGATAATAAGGTGACATTTTACTGAGTGCAGCCTCTTTAATAAGAGCCTTGCTTTTTAGATCCACTGCTGCTTCAGTGCACTTGCTTTCCGCCTGGCCTCTCTCTGGTTCCCTTTGTCTCTTTTTCTGCTGGTAACTTCTGCAGTTTCTTAACATCCATTTAAAGTTTCTCTCATCTCCTATTTTTCTCTGGATTGACCTAGCAGTGAAAAGCATTTAACCTGCGGTACCTCTAGTTTTTATTACTATTTAAATGTTCCTCTAAGAAAGATCTACACTTTTGAACAGTTAATTAAAAAATAATTGTGCAGAAGCTTCTCTGAGATGCTTATTGTGGTGAAACAGGGGGAGAGCTGGATTTTCAGTCAAAGGACCAGATGGTAAAAGCTGACGTGATATTACATTTTTAGAGCTTCAGTGTGCCACAGACACTCAGTCATGGATTCAGTCCAAAAGTTCATTTCATTAATCTTGTGCAGTCTGATGTGCAACAATCGTGTCAGAGATATTTGTTCATAATGTGACGACACCCATATCGAGTGATGTTATGCAAATGTTATATTTCCCACACAGAAAAGTATTATAAAAAGTGCCAGTCAAGGGTAAGTGTCGATATTTTTGTGTTGTTTGATTATTATTGATATTGTAAGTCCATCTTCTCAGAGACAGAAAGATTTGGCTCAGCTGTGTAACAAACAAATCTCTGCCCCCTTAATTAGCTTACTAAGCACCATAGAGAGGGGATTTGAAGCGCATAAGTCTTAACAGTGATGATAGAAGTGAAATAGAGAAGAAAGGAGGGAAAAAGTCCAGGACCATGTAGTCCAGCTGACATCTTGTGATTGGGCTGTTTGTGCTGGAGAGGGCAGCACAAAAGGAGGGAGAAAAGAACAGAAACCAAAAATAACATATTATTACAGGTTCTACTGGTTAGACTATTATGATTACAATAATAGAAAAATAAAAACCTTTTAGCTCCACCACAGAAACTTTACCGCCAATACTGCAAATGTCTTTAACCGCTTGATGCTTAAATTTATTTCCAGGAATAAAAAAAATATCACTCATGTTGTTCCTTTCCATCAGATGCTAAATTAAAATAATTTTGGAGCTGAAATGGTTTGATGCATATTTGCATCAGTAGGTGTCAAGTGGTTCATGCATTTCAGGTAAAACAGACCAAGACATTTCTGACTGGTTTAATATCTCAAACCTTATGCCATCTTTTTAAAATGCCATATTAACACCTTCCTGGAAGGAGGCTGCTCCAAACATTGTTAGACTTCACAAAGAATACACTGCAAAAAAGAAGTAGCCCAAAAATACTAAGCAAATCACTAGAAAGTAGTAAAAATATGTCTCTGCAGCAAGTCCTTTTTACTTAAGAAATCCTTTAATAAGATATAAACATTTAGAATCAAGGAGTTCCCTTCACGCATTCAAAAAGGGAAAAAAATAAGCTAAAAAAGCTTGACTTTAGATAGAATTATTTAAATTTTAACATAATACATCCCATCAGTAAGATTCTTTTGCTAGTTCTAAGCAAATGGTTTGTGATTCTTGAGTTTCTATCTAATTGTAGTTAATATTCTTTTTTTTTTAAAATAGTGTAATAAAGGGAAATGACGCATTTTAGAACAAATTGTGAACAAAATGAGAATACAATCTCGATACAAGTTGGCCCATCTGGTCTTCAAAGCAACTGTGTTGACTAATAAAACACTTTGAGACATTGTTTGTGACTTCTCCATTAAGTAATTCTGTTTAATAAAAGTCATTTAGGTGAACATTCGTGAATCACGCATTTTGAGCTTTTTTTGTTTAAAATAACGCTTTTCTAATGTCAAGGGCAATGGAGCCAAAGGATTTTGACTCATTTTAATAATAATTTCCTTATTTCTAGATCCTAGCTCCTAATAAGAGAAACACATTCTCAACTGTGGTGATTTTGAGACTAGCTTGGTAAAGGGTCGAGCAAAGATGAGTTAAAACAACTTAAAACCTGGTAAAACATCTTGAATGTCTAAAAGCAAGGTTTTAAATCTTTGCAAGTGTCAGTGTTGCAGTGTAGGCTTCCTGGGAGCCTGCTCATCTTCATGACCAAGCCAAATGAGATGTGAGAAGCAGCAGCCAAATTCCACAGTTTACTTCTGCCTAATAAAAATGTCAGTCCCCAAAATGCTAATTAGTGGTACTGACAATTATTTGACATAAAAATCAGCTGCAATAGTTAGAGACAGAATAAGAAACTTTTTTTTTTGCACGCCTCACATCGCCTGGGCTTACTATTTCATCTCAGGAGATGCTTGCACCTTTCTCTGCACTACCTGCTATTATGTGTAGTAGAGGTGTCTCTAATGGCCCATGGCTCTCCTTTCCTCCACCTTTCCCCTTTCATTTTCTCATAACAAGCCCCCCTGCCCTCTCTCACTGGAGCTCAGACAAGATTATCCCTCTGTTATTTTCACCTTCCACTCCATCCCACACTTCCTGGCTCAAGCATGACCCCAAAGAGGCAGGAAATGGGCATTTGCAATACTCATTTCTCTCTCTTGCTCTGTGCCTTTCTTGCACAATATGTCTCTCACCCCCTCCTACCAGGCGCACACACTTGGTACAGGTCACAGATCATTTCAAGCACCTTAAGTGTAGTGAGGCAATTACTCTCCCTTCTGCTAACCTCCAGCCATCCTGCCGCCTTTCCCTGCTTGACTTTGAGAGGACCCTCCTCTATTATATCTATTCCTCACACAAGGGGGAGTCTCCAGTTGTGATGTTAGCCCAGGACTCACATCTCTTCTGCTGCTGGTGTACAACATTCAGCCTCTCAGCCCAGTGATCATCTCTGTGCTCCTGGTCTGCAGAGGTACTATCTGTGCATCAAGGTGCCACAGTGTTAGTTATCTGTCGCAGCAGAGCAGACAGACAAATGGAGCCTGATACCAGGGGACGTATTACCTGAGTTCATCTCAGACTGGCTCGTTGAATAAGTGGAGTTATCCGTCACCCGTCTCCACGCTCTGTTTGTTTCTCCTTCATCACACTCCCTCTTTGCTCTGCTCCTCATCATGTCTGACACTAACAGACAGCAACATGTGTGTCTCTGGGTGTTTGTGTGTGTGTGTGAGATTTATGGTTGATACGCTTTCAAGCAAGAGCCGGCAATAAATTTAGTGACATCATGGCAAATGGGGAAAATCGAAGTTTTGTAGCACTTACTTATAGCCCGCCAGAATCTGCTCTTCTTTAGGGAGTCAAACAACTGTGCAGACACACAGACACACACAGCAACAAGCAAAGAGCATCCAGCAGGCCTAATAGAGGTTATGATCGCTCAAAAAGTGTTGTAAATCCTACCGCACAAGCCACAGCTAAAGGTGCTTGCTTGCCTTTTTGACAGATCTGGCTGGTTGGTGGAAGAAATCGATCCTACACACATAAACAAGCCCACATTCTGTGCTCTATTTATGATAAAATGTCATGCAAATCGTAGTTTCTTTCAACTATAGATTCATACTGGGCACTTACAGTGACAGAGTAAACCTAGGTTAGGTCTCTTGAAGTCTGTTAATGGGCATTAGACCATTTTTCCTTTTACTTTTTTACATGTGAACAGATCTTTTATTTGAACTTCATTCACAGCATGCTTGTTTTTTTTTTATATCCAAAATCCATGTCACATTTTAGTCAGAACATTCTCAAAAGCACTCCATGACAGTTTGGCAACCTGTTGAAGGCAACTGGAATTGGCTTGCCTTAATTTCAAGTGAGTGTGGATAAAAAAAAAGATGGATAAGTGGATGGATTTTCTTGAAGCAGGCTGTACTCCTCTTCACACCGTCCACTATTCTTAAAGCATCTGGAAGCCTCGGATGCAGACACAGAAACGCTGTTCTTCTGGATTCTTCTGGCACATTGTTGCAGATTAATTCCAACTTGGAAATTCCAACTTAACTTGGAAAGTTAAGAATGAAACTTTTCTCCTTATACAATGTAAATGTTGTTCACCTTTCGGCATACGCCGTCAGGGGTTGCCACAGAGATTCAGCTTTCACTGATCCGCACATTTTGTTTTGGCAGAGAGTTTTACGCGGGATGCCTGAACTGAGCCATCAAGCCGCTTCCTTTTGCAATGTAAATACTTTTGTCATTAAAATGTAGGCAGTCCAGTGTTTGCTATTACTGTTAGTTGCTAGATTTATGCTTATCAGCGATATTCTATCTTGTTACATACCTTTGGACTTCTCAGGATTCTGCAGATACCTTAAAAACCTGGTGTGTTTAAAAATTATTTATTAAAAAATAAGAAAAAAGGTACAGTTTTTAGAGGGACAGCGTATAGTGAACATAAATCTACTAAAATGTAACATCAGAATTACTGTGCTAAAGAGAGTATTTGTATGAAACAACTAATATTTCTTATGAACTGTGAACCTTGACAGAAGAGGCCTGGCAATCAGCCCTCTGCCCCTTTTTTGCAAGGGTGCTTTGCCTAGGGTTTGTTCCCACGGTGACCAAGCGCATCAGCACCATGGTTACGCCGAACCTCTTAAATCCCCTTTGCACCCCCCCATCCTCTGTGTCTCTTGATCCCCTCCCGTCTCCCTTCTCCTGTCTTTTAGTAAATGAGAACTGCTTTGACCTCAGTCTTAAATGGTCATGACACTTTAACAAGCAGTACAACTAGCCAAACATGTTCATTGAGTAATGCAGGCCTGCAGTTCAAGGTAGTTTCTCATACTTTGCCGTGCTGCCTGTAAACAAAGTGAAAGCGTGTGCCGCTGGAGTTTGGTTTTAGCCGTTCACTGATCAAAGAGTTGTTTCGTTTTCTGTTCTGTCTTTTCATCAGCTTTCACAAAAATATATATTTTTTTCTTTTCTTCACACTCTCAAGGATAAATAAGTTCTATACACCTTTTAAACTGTACTTAAGTGGACAATTTTTTTTTTTTTTTTGGATAAAAAAAAAGTAGTTCTTGGCAAGTAGTTTGCTGCTCTAATGGGTGACAAGTTTTAGGTTTTTCTACTTGTTCATCCATATTCGCCTTTTAGTGGTGTTTGCATAAACGTGCATGGAGGTGTGTTCCTTAAAGAAGCATCCTTCTGCTTTGGCAGAGTATCACACAGTGTTAATTCAGTTGTCATCCATGTTTGAAATTGGAGTTGTCCCCTTTTTTCGCATCAGTTTTGGTTTTTGGTGTGTCGATGTTTCTGTATGTGTGAGGGTGTTGGCACCAGACCCGAGGGTTGCTTTGGGTCCACACTGGCATCGCTGAATCTTCAATAAAATTGGTGGGGACAGCAGGCCAAAGGCCATCCGGGCTAGTGACGACCACTGGGCAGAATGCCCCAGCTAAACACAAGCCAAAATTGCAGAGATTCACCCCTGTGACTCCCTCTGGGTGCTGCTGCTTTTATGCCACACACACTTTGTCCACCCTTGTTATCAGTTAGAGGACAACTAATCCGTTACTGTAACAGTTTTTTTGCCTAAAACTGCATTTTTTGTAGCTATATTCTGTCTCCTAATTATGTTTGGGTAATGTCAGAGGCAGTGTTTTTGGTCTGATCAATGAGGGGCCTACCTGTTAAATACTGTATTGCTAAATGTGCTGCCACACAAAAGCAGTTAGAAGCTATTTAAGTCTGCTCTTAATTAGATGTTTACTTTTTACCTTGGAGTGCCCTCGTAAACTGGCAGCCTGTTATTTGTGCTCGTTATCCAGCAAAGGGGGCGTTAACAGCATCATCTCAATGCCAGGGAGAAACTGTGAAATCTCTGTGTTGTTTAGCTAAAGAGAAGAGCAATGCAGAAAAAAGGGGAGAGAAGCTGAGAAGAATTGAAAACAAAGAATGGTGACGGAAGAGGAAGAAGTAGAGAGAAATTATTAATCCAATCGAGTCTCTTCGTGTCTCATCAATCCCCATTGTTCTAAGATGGCTGCCTCTCTCCAGCTAAGGCAGTGGATTGCGGGTAGGCTAACACAGGAGCTAATCCCAGAATAATACAAAGACGAGGGCAACGTAGAGGATGGAGACTGTGCCAGCAGATTAGTGCGGGCAAAAAGGATTCACACACAAGCACACACTGGGTATGGAATAGAGAGGCAGCTACAGATCCAATAGGTGCCTATTGGATTGTACGGTTTAGAGTTTAATCCCGTGTGAATGTGTGCTGCTGGTGCTAAAGTGGAGTGTGGTAGAGCTGAACTGAGCTGCCGGGCATTCACATTATAGGGAAGCGGAAGAGGTTATGTATGAGTATTTGTCAGTGTGAGTTTGATACTTCATACCTGATGAAAAGTGTGTTGTTTTCTGTTGCATAGGGCCACTCCAAGGACCATGCACACTTAAAGACCCAGATTGTGTTTTTGGTGTTTTTAACATGTTCTGGTAGCATTTCTGTCATAATGGAGGACATATTTAAAATTGAGTATATGATTATGTCTTTATTCAAATCTTGTTGGATCAGATTTGCTACACTAATGTTAGCTTGGGCTTGTGAGGTGCTATAAGCTAGCAGAAGAGAGTACAAGGGTTGATGGGAAATTAGCAAAGTCTAACGTCTGCCTTCAACTCAGAGGCGAATTTCTAATGAGCTCCTGCTGCTCTGCAGAAAATATGTATTAAAAAAAACAACACTGACTTTTTGATTTTGGATAAAAACTGCAGAATCATAAATAAAAGAACACTGGGAAAGATTTCACAACAGAAAAAATATAGTTGGAGTTGGACTTTAAGGTATTTATCTCTAAGAAAAGTCACTGATTTTCTGCAAATTAAAAGCACCATGCTCCCTTTGCCTTGGTTTTCTACCATCCTTGCTCAACATCTCCCTTTTTTCATTCTGCTTCTTGTGTTATCTGCTTTGCCCTGTCCCCCTGTCGATCTGTCTACCCCACCCCCCCCCCCCACCCCCACCCAGCATCTTTTTCTGGGATGACAGAAGGGTGTTTTTCCTTTGTTGGGGAGCTGCTCACACATTCTCTCTTCTGTTGACAGGTAAAAGATATGAAAGATACTAAAAGACTGAGCACGATGAAATTCTCTGGGGAGGAGAAGGAGGAGGAGGGAGAAGATGCAGAGAGGAAGGGGAGAGAGAGATAGGAAGGTAGGGAGGGGACAGGCAAAACAGACTGCTAAAGCTCAGCTAAAGGTGAAGTATTTAGTGGGAAAAAAAGGAAGGATTGAGTCAAAGGAGGAAAGAGGGGAAAAGGGGAGGAGAGTTTGACAGTCTGTGACCTCGGGTAAGTCTCTTCGACTGTGTGCTGATGCGTGAAACCTGAGCACACGCAGTATTAGCACGCCTCACTTACCAAGCACAGCAGAGGTCTGACACAGGACAAGACAGCCTCCGTGTACACACACACACACACACACACACACTGCTCTCCAACATGCAAACCCTACTGGCTCATATGCTGGCTCATGTAATGATGCACTTGCCCAATACTTACCACACTCACACACATAAACCTGAAGCCTATAGCGGGATAGTGTGTTAAATCCACACAAGAAGCGGTGAGTAGTGAAGGTCAATCCGGGCCCCTGAGGTGCTGAGGTGATGCTGCCCCTTTAGCTGCTTTTTGCTGCCTTCAGTTTTTGTGCTCGCTTGGCATGGCGCCACATCCCTGTTTGTGGGCTTGTACAGTTGCGTGATTCACAACTCGCCTCAGGCAGGTTGAACTATAATCCAGTGCTCCCTAGCTTCCTCTCTTTCACGCCCCCCCTCCTCCGTGTTTGTAAGTTAATGGGTTAACCATCTCTTTCCAATAAACAGGGATAATTGAGACAAACAAGCCAATGAGGAAATGTCACAGGAGAGCTCAAGTCAGGCGAAAAGCACACTGCCAACAGCTTTTTAGCTGTATGTGTGGGTGTGTGGGTGCGTGTGTGTGATTAAATATTAAATCAAGTAAATTCCACATGCACATAAATATATGTTTGCCTGTGGTTGTGAACGTGCGCCATAAAGCTTCTTTTTGGGAAGTTTCTCTGAAGCAAGTACTTGCTTCCTGGGTTTCCTAGGTTTAGTTTGCATGCCTTATACCTGCCTCCGGGAGATCACTCAGACACCTACATCCCATGCTCACATACACAGCCCACTGAAAAAAAAAAAAAAAAAAACACAGGGCACATGTACACACCTATTTGTTAATCAAATGAGCTGTGCTCTTGAAGATTCCCTCGTTCGTTCCTCTCTGATTCCCTACCTTGTATCTGGTTCTCTGCCCTCCTGTCTAATAACAACGGGACTTGCTGAGAAGTGGCAGATCAGACGTGTTTGATGTGGAGACAGAAGAACTGGAGGATGCAGGTACAGTGGGAGAGTGGCTGACAGTAAAAAGCTTTAACAGAGTTGAGATGAGTGGCAAGATGCGTTCCCTCAGCTGGGAACAGGAACCCTTCTGTTGTCTGTCCTAGAAAGCAGGTGTGCCGGAAGGAATTATGGGAGGAGATTTGATAAGACGACACACAGGTTTGTCAGCTCTGGTCAGCTCTCTCCTACAGCATTTCTTTGTTGTCTAGTTTCTGCGAGTTATGGCCTGAATATGGAACACTCACATACTATAAATACACACACAATATCAGGCTTACATTGCCCACATTGACATGATTAGCAAGGTCTGAACCAGCTGTTGAGAACCAGGACAGGTTGGTGAGAAATTGGATTTTGGAGCAAGACATGATGAGACAGGACATGAAAATAGAAAACTTTTAGAATGTTACTATATCAACAATCCCAGAAAAGAGGTGTTATATCAAGAAAATGTGGTAACATCAAAACAACTGCCAAGAAGCAGCTGTTCAGACAACTAGGGATTGAAGACATACAGTGTAGACAAAATGCTATGAAAAGGGGGAGCCAGGATGACAGGTAACAGGATACTAGTTGCTCTCTGCAAACTTCAAGATTGGGTACCAAGCTCCACTAACAAGCCCGAGTAAGCTTTACACAAGAGCGCCGGACCTCATTTAACTGGAACTGGAATCCTGAAAAATTCCAGTTACCGTCACAATGCAAGACAGGGTCTTACGTATTCCACAAAAAAAGCTCTCCAGAAGGGTACATCCCCAATAAACTATCACCCAAGCACCTGCCTCTGCACAACATGGAAGCTCCCTTCAGACATCATAGCAGCTGAGATGAGATGGCACATGGATCAATACATGAGCGTGGCCCTGAATGGGGTTGGAAGAAACTCCAGGGGAGCAAAGGAGTACTGACTGGTGGATAAAGCAGTCACTAAACGTTATCATTTTACCAAGAAATGTTCGCTCCAACATTCCTTCCCATGAAAAATGGCAAAATTCTCTCACTTGTTGTTTTGCCACAATATTTTTGCCACATTTACACCTTACGTTTTTTTTTAGATATATTTG
Source organism: Adrianichthys oophorus (assembly GCA_036245035.1). Classification (NCBI taxonomy): domain Eukaryota; kingdom Metazoa; phylum Chordata; class Actinopteri; order Beloniformes; family Adrianichthyidae; genus Adrianichthys; species Adrianichthys oophorus. The sequence continues at coordinate 15,288,410 of BSAI01000104.1, read as the reverse complement.
GGTTTTGTTTCCTTTTAAGTAAAAACAGTTAAATTCAAGTAATGACTATCTGTTTGTAGTTTGACCCATTTGTAGTTCTGATTCAAGCCTGTTGAGCTTGTAGGGACTTTGCATTACACATGTCCATTTACACGTCTTTGCTGTCACACAAGGTGTGACTGCGCTGCATGACAGGGCCGGTGTCAGAGATGAGTGCGTAAGAAGTGTTGTGAAGTATTAGTGACAGATGTGTAGCCTGCTTTGAATAGGTGTATGACAGGATTGGTTCCTGTGTCGTACACAGACGTGTGGTTTAGCTGCAACCCCGTGATGGTTCTCTTATTCGTAGATAACATTCACTTTCAGGACCATCTGTGTTCATCTAGTGTCCACTGACTGAGTAAATATACCTTCAGTAATCATGATATTATATTTATTGTGAAATACAGGTGTTTTTTCTGGAATATTTAAGTAAATGAAGTTGGGTGAGAGTATGAAACCTCAAGCCTTAGGTGTACATACTATTTTGATACCATTTTATAATCCTGAAGGAGAGAATTGACAAGAGTGTTAATTTTGAGACTACTTTATGTAAAGGCTTGCATTATCCGTCTTTTAATTGAATTTCTTCAAAACTGCATTAAAATATTTATTTATTGTTCAAATAATCAAGTAAAAAAATGAGCTACCTCTCTTTTTTTCATGTCAATTTCCATCTCCTCACTGCTGTTGCGCTCTTCACATTTTACCATGGCACCACGCTGCATCTCAGGTAAGTGCTTGAACTCTTGCACACACATGCACATTACTTAGTTGCTTTATGTGTAATCTGAGGGCTCTGCGTGCTGCTGCCGCAATCCGCAACAAAGCCACACTCCCAAATAATATTGGTCAGATAGAGAGGGGATTGAAAGTGTTTGGCTGACCTTGACTGCTTTCCTGTTGGCACAAAGGTGAAAAACTGTGATTAGACTCGAAACATGCTATCACTTGAATACAATGAGGTTTTGTATTTCTTCTTAGTTGTTAGGATGAATGCTGCTTTTTCATTTTGAATCAGAGCACTTTTTTTTTTGGTTCAGTCCTAGAGAAACAGCATGTGTGTGCACGGTTGCGCGCCTCTATTTGCCGGCATGCAAGCACGGTGCTCAGCTGGCCAAGCGAGAGTTGTGTAATTGCAGGGTTATTGCTGCTGAGCCTGATGGGTAATGACACATTTGCAAATTAATTCTCAGTGCAAGGCTGTGATTAGCATACGGAGAGAAGCATCTTGCACACAAAGACTGATACACTCAGCCGCACACATGCTCACACACTTCACAGGCCTCTAATCACCATTGAGAGGTCAGGTTAAATGGGGGTGTGTAATGGTGGAGTGGGTGCAGGCTGCAGCAAGTACGGGGTGAATGAAGGGTGATGGGAATTTCTTTTCTCACCACGTTTGACACATGATCAAAACAATGCATTTATTTGCTTTTTGAAGTATCATATGAAGGCTTTTCTGCTGCTGCTATTCAACTTTCATTCTTGCTAATATGCTAAAACCAAAAAAAACAAAACATTTATTTTATTGATATAAATAAATATATATCAGATGTATAGTTCTTATCACATGTATCCGAGTATATGAAAACCCCTTCAATTCAATAACAATACATCCTGTTAATCTTTTCTTTCCTGAAAATAATGGTATGTACACAGAGAAGTAAACAGCGTAGTGGCTTGACAGAAAGTTGGCACATTTTGTGTGGATTCACTCTTTCTTTCTGCCTCTTTTTGTCTTTTTGTCAGCTGATTGTATTGTCCCCCACTTCCTGTTTTATCCTTCTTAACTTTATCCTTTGTTGCTTCCTTCTTTCGCCTCTTCTTGTTACTTTTTGACCACAAAGCTTGCAGTTTCACGTGTTTTGTAAACCTTAAGGAGCCCTCTTCTCTTTAGAAAATTCTGTCTGAGGACAGGCATGTGCTCTCTTTTTACTTCAGTGCGCTCATCCACATGACGCATGATCCTCTTGTTAAATAGCAGAGAGCAGCAGCTATTGTCTATCACTTCTAATGCCTCAATGACCATCTGAATAGAAAAATAAATAAGTTATATTTTTCATTCATGCTTCCATATAGTTTCCATATAGGGTTTTATATTGTAGATATTATAGAACAACTTTTCTGTCTTTAAAGAAAAATGTCCTGCCTCACCTTAATTTAAAAAGAAAAACTGTAAAAGATAAATAAGCAGCAATCACATCCTGAAACTATGGTCATACTGCCCTTCGCAACACGCGTTTAAGTGACCACTTCCAATGCAGTGTCTATGTAAACACATATATATGCCTATTTTGGGCTTCCACATTCAAAAATGTTGCATTAATGCGTCGCTACGGAAGTTTCTACGACCCTTTTTGGGCTCCATGTACAAAACGCATGGCTATTGAATGCACGTTGAAACTTAAACCAGTTTGAACTTTGACCAATCAGGGACTCAGACTTAATAGTGATGTATGGATAGGGTCCCTTTTAATTCATGGAAGTGTCAACCGTTTGAAAATTGATCATGGAAGAGAAATGGATAATTGCGGTTTGTTCCCAGTCGGAATTATGTGAAATCAAGGTTGAATCCGAGTTGCTTACCTTTCCCTACAGCTTCTCCCTATTCCTACATTTATCCTTCCAAGCAGAGAGATATGGGAAAATAGTGTCTTCAAATTCAGACATTACTACCACTCGATGACGTTGTCAACAGTCATTAGTCATCTACGTTAGTGTGTAGCTGCCAGCGCTCGGAAAATATATAACAACATTGGTTTTATAACAGTAAAAAGTTATTCAAAAACAAAAAGTACATACTTACATTCAAATGTAAGTACTTCAGAACACACCTAGGTGAAGAAATGCATTTCTCCTCTGCACCTCAAGTGCAATACGGATCTCCCTTCTGGCAGAAGGATAGCTAGCCCTAAGTTACTCCATCTGATCCTTAAAAAAACTTTTTTACATCATTATAGCTTCAAATACCTCTACTATTGGAGCAATAGGGAGTAGCCAGAGAGTTAGAGAGCAATTCCGAAGTCTTTCATATATCGGAATAGAGCTGTGAAACAAAAAACCTGGAGCAAGATTCGTGAAATTTGCACCACTTCAACATTTCGCGCCAAGCTTTTTTCAACCGTAGATGGTTGACATGCACTAGTAAAGAAGTTTTTTTTATACTAGTAAAGAAGTAGTTAAAAGAAGAAGACGCTCCTTCCTGCTCATTCAGTGTGAACATTGTATGCTCAAAAGTGCGTTCAAGAATGCTCGTTTTGTGTGTTTTTGAACATGCGTTACAAACCCGGTGTGAATGTAGCATTAAAGATCAATTCCACAAAAGACACATAAGTCTTAATGGATAAGAAATTTTAGCAAAGCTTGGAACTAAGCCTCTTAGAGGAAGGATTTAAATGTACACAAATGTGACAGATCTTTAATTTTTTAAATGTTTTTACGCTTAATGTACCAGACTCATATTTTGTCAAGAATGGCAAAATCTGTTGTTTCTTTTGCTTTCTTTGGCTTGTCCACTGTGTAGGACCTGAATGTTGCATTTTAAGTTGTCTGTCTGTCATCAGACTCTATAGTGTAGTCGCCTCAGGGAGACATGCCACCCACCAACCTGTCTCTCAAGGTGCGAGACACTTTATCGCCCACCTCACTCACACACCTGTACAAATCTGCACGGAAGCACGCGCATGCCTCGCAGCAATGGCAATGTGGGCTGTTTGCACACATTTAGCTCTAAGCAACAGTGTTGTGGCAAACGAGAAAATGTTTTACTATTTTATGCAAATATTCACAGTGTTGACACAGGGTCTCAATTAAACATTTACTGATTTACATTAGGAGCTTTGTTCTGGGAGTAACCCCACTTCTTCCTTGTACCATCTCGATCTCTCCTCTCCACATTTTGTGTCTCTTTTATTCTGCCTCCACCTTTAATCAAAACCTATTAGTGATTATTTGCCTCATTTGCCTGAGAGCATGCCTTTCGCACACCCACTCACTCTAGCTTGGCTTGTTGTGATTGTGGAAGCGTGTTTTTGGTTTTATTACCTGCTCTCCGAGTACTCGTGAAGGCATAATACCCTCACTAAACTCGGTAGTATTCTGTTTTTCTCCCCCACTTAGCCTCACAGAGCAGGTTTGAGAGGTAGTCACCCCACAGGGATAACTGTCCAGTGAGACATTACCTGTCCTGTGTCTCTCTTTTCAATACTACTCCCGCTATTCCCGTGATTTGCCGTGGAGGCTTCCCAGCGGATAGTTAACTCCTCACCCCAACTGCCACCGCCCCAGCCAGGTTTGTGTGAAGAGCAGGCGGTGGCATAACACAGGATGCCCGTGTGTTTATTCAAGTGTGTGTACACGAGGAGAGAAAGGGGAGAGAAGAGGGGTGGTGGTGGCGGGGATAGTCTGGTGTCGGCGCAGCATGGTGAGCAGTCTGTGCACTAGGCTGCACAAGCCAAGTTTTCCTAGACGGACACACAAACGCACCCACACGCGCACAGACAGAGACGAGGACTCTCATTTTCATAGAGAACGGAGGCGGGGGTTTGTTTTATATTTTCCTCCTCCAAATACGTGGCTGTTCTATTGTGAGCTTCTCTTGAAGACTTGCTGCACCTTTCGCATTAGCTTTTGGTTGATGCTTTCCTACTGTCTGATAAAGTGTGAACAGATGCTCCCTTGATAGTCGTTGGCCTCTTGCTGTCACTAAGGCTGTGCAATCAGCTGTCGCCCTGACTCCAAATTGAACTACAGCCACTCTGTTCCTTGAGGAAAGCATCAGCACAGGCTGGTATTTCCTTATCATCTGCACTCCTGGATTTTCTATCCCGTTTCTTGCTCCACCACCACCCTCACACAAACACACACAGCACAAGTGCACTGACAACCACACACACACATCCGTGCATCCTTTTCTCTCTGGTCGTGTTGTTGCCTGGGGGGAGTTCATTCTGCCCTCTTTCTCTCCTCCTCTCCTCCACCTCCTTCTCTCTGTTTCAACCACGAAAGCGAGAGAAGAAAAGAGGGAGGGTGAGAAAATCAGAGAGGAGAGGAAGAGAGATAGCGGCAGCGGTAGCAGAAGAAGCAGAGCCGCTTCTCCTCTGATCATCTTTCTTGGACAGAGGGATAAAAGACAGTTCCAGGGATCAGTCACTGCTGTCGCCCATCGTTGGGATTTACCCAGTCTGGGTTTTTGGTCCCACTTTCTTGCTTTTACCTCTTCTTGGGAGTGGACTTGCTTGCTTTTACATCTTCCTCAGGCTGTCCCGATTGTCTGGGTGTGTGCTTGTGTGGAAAAAGCTACAGAAAGCTTGCCTACTGCTGCCACTTAGAAACGGACTGTGAGTGTGTGACCTTTTGCCCAGGGGATCTGGGGCAACAGCAAGGGGGTCAAGAGTGGGGGCGTGCTCAGGGGTTGACCCTTGCACTGCGCAGTCTGTGCATGTCTGTGTAACTGTCTGAGGGTTTGTGTGCATGTGTGTGTGTCTTGGCTGGCTGGGCGGTCCCAGCCTCATGCTTGGTTAGCGAGGACCAGAGAGCAGAAATGACAGGCTGAATCCCAGGAGCGGCACCACACACAGACCCGTGTTACTGGGCGTTTGCGAGGGCACAGCCCCTCCGTCCCAGTCAGACAGGATTGCTGTTGCTGCTGTTTAATGACACTGAAAGTGCAACAATGTTTGGACTAAAAGCACCACTTTACTACCTGCCAGGTAAGATGCTTCTAACGTGATGTCAAACTGTGCATGTCTGTGTTTTTAGTTTGTAGAAGCATGGTGGTAAGTTTATAAGCAACTGAGATGAGCTTTCAGTTGCATTCAGAAGACTTTTTTTTTGTTCTAATGGTTTCTGAGGTTGCAACCTTACAATCAATGCTGCTAACACTTTGTGACAGCAGCTCTCACTCTGCTTCTCTAACCTCTCGCCCTCTTATCAGCACAGAAGTCATCAGGTATAAATGGATGCTAAGAGATCTCCTGCTTCAGCACAACCTTACAATCTGTAAAAAAAAAAGTGGCAAACGTGGGTTTGTTGCATGTGTGGTCTGTATATCTGAAGAAGAGCGCATGCTAAGGCTGCATGAGGCTGTCACTGGATGGTGCATCTCATGACTGACCTGCAGCAGGTCAACCGAGAATGACAGAAATTAGTAAAAAATGAATGCAAACTTATATTTTACAGTTTAAAAATCCAGCCATTGCTCATTCCTTTGCTCTGTTTATTTACTGTTTTCAATAACATCCATTGCTATAAGATTTTCTTTTGGGTTGGTGCGTCCTCCATTAGCTCATAACCATAATCTTCTAGCCTCAGATCTTGATGAACTTGTCTAACACTTTATAGAGATAAATGCTGTGTCTGTAGATGCCTTTTTTAAACTGTATGTTCTTAAAGACTCTTCTGTCTTCAGTTACATAAACACTCAACTAGTTTAGTGGCAGACATTATCAATAGTTTCACCACATTAACTGTTTTAGTGTCTGATTTAAGTGGAAAATCATTGACACTGAAATGTTTTGTACGTTTCAGCAGTTGCAGTTTTTAAAGGATTTTTGTTTTCTCCCCGTGTCTTTCCTCAGCATGCTCTCTGTGTCGTGCTAGCCAACCTCTGTTTTTCAGAGGGAGCATTTTGAAATGGATATTTGCTGGTAAAGGCTGCTGAGAGCCTGCTGTGTGAGAAATAAAGACTGAAAGAGACACACAGAGGTGCTTGTGTCAGGGGTTGCAGAGAGGCACAAAGGACTCAATGCAGCAATTTTCTACATGTGTCAAAGCCTCTGACCAGTGTGCTCTTGAGACTCAAGGTATGGCATGCCTGAATTAAGCAGAGCAACAGGAATTAGCTGGAATGTCAAGAAGATGTTGGAAGATAGGTTGAGACAAAAAGTCTTCACCTTCCCAGTTTGTCTCCTTGGAACTTCTCCATCCAGTCCCCTTTTTCATCCTCGTTATTCCCTTTTCCTTCCCACCCAGGCCCACACTTTGTTACTCTGTGTGTATGTATGTGTGTGTGTGCTCTAGTGACTGCTGCCTGTGATCCTTAAACCTCCGACACCCACCTAGCCTGCAGCAGAGGAGCCACACAGATTAGAGACACAGAGAGAGGGGCTTCTTTGTGACAGAGGCCAAAGCTAGTAAGGTCAGAGTGAGTGTGTGTGTGTGCCCAGCACTGTGGGTTGCTTCTTCTCTTCCCCCTTCTTTGATTCAGTCACTGAATGAGCCCCGCCTGCCTTCCCGTCTAAACCACCGTTGCCTTGACAACCATGTCAGACACATGCTAGTTCTCCATGATTATTTGACAACAACAAAAAAAAGGTTGGGTTAAATAAAGAGGAATGGGTTGGGGGTAGTTTGATGGGAAGGAAAGCAGACAAAGTGGAGAAAGACATGCATTTGCAGAGAATACCAGCATTTGGTGTGAAGATAAAGGTGGAAGGAGAAGCACTTGAACTTAGGTTGCATTTACATCCCAGCTGAGGTAAGCAGAGCAGGGAGCAACCGCATCAAAATTGACGATGGGTCAGGGTCACTCTCTCAGTACGCCTCTTTCTCACTTTTGCCCTCCTCATGTTTTCTTTTTTTTTTTCATACATTCCTCCTTTATTTCTGCACTGCTAAAACTGTTTTTATTTTATTTGTTTTTTTCTGATTTAGTTGAAATATTAGATGCTTTACCCACAAAATCTATCATTACTTTGAGAATGCATTACTTAAAGACCCACTCCAATCATTTTTTGATCTATTGTAAAAGTGTTTCCAGTGGTATTTTAATAATGGTTACGCTATTTTTAACCAAAATTAAAAAATTTAAAAAAACTATCATTTTTTAGGACATAGTTTCTACAGAGAGACAGTAATTCTTTCAAAAATCACCTCTGAGTTGTGGGACTGTTGATGCGAATCAAAAAGTCTGTGTCATTTTTTAAGACATATTTTAAGCAGCGCGGCAGGAGTTTTTTGGAAACATTCATCTGGGTTATGGGAGGGACTGTTGGCGTGAAAGTTAGCTCTGCTAAATTTCCCATCAGGCATCTGTTCCATTAGTTCATGGCATCTTGAACCCCAAACTAACATTAGCTTAACAGAAAAAAAAAAGATTGGAACTATCCTCCATACAGTTTTGAGCCAGATGGCAGTTAAGACGGGAAAATTAAGACGTTAATGCATTTATTTGTCTACAAGTGGATGCTTCAGAATTGTAGTGGAGAAGGATGGCTTTACCCGGCCCAAAGCAGTTACTGCGTCACAAATCCAAGCTTTTTCAAACATCGTTTTCAGCTGCTCCTGATCCGACGCGATTTGAATAAAGAAGTACTCAGAAATGCAGTTTTAGTTTTTAACTATTTCATACATGTCCTCCATTAAGAGAAAAATGCTACAAGAAAAGGTTAAAAACACCAAAAACATGATTTTCATTGAAGTGGGTCTTGAGTGGATCAAACAGGATCAAAAGATGGAGTTTTGTTGTGACAGGACAAAAACTTGACAGTGTTTTAGTGTTTAGAGCCAATCCTGTTTATGCGTCTTCTCAGTTTTTCTTGAAGGTAATAGATTTATTGAGGTAGCCACAGTCTGGAAACCTGACAATGACAATTCTTGACTAGTCTAACGTATTAAATAAGTAAATAGTAAACAATGTTCTTTTTGAAAAGACTTTTACAATCCATTTGAAATTATTTGAAAATGATTTAGTCAAAGCTGCTTTCATTGGCATTGAAAATTGTATGAGTGGGAGTTATTTGTTCTGTCAGTCACTTCATGTAAACGTGTCTGTAAAATTGTAAGAGAGAAACAATATTGAAGTGGAAATTTGCCAAATCTGCAACAAGATAATGTTCCAAAAACGAATTCAAACAGCTCAGAGGTTCGCTTATATATAGTATGATAATACTAAATTTATGGTAGACCATATTAAAAAAAATCTTGTCCTCTTTAGTGGATAATGTTTATGAAAAATGTAAATATAAATTAAACAGATAAATATAGTTTCAAGAGATCTACAGTAGTGGAATGCTTTGGCGTTTGCTCATCATGTCTCCTTGGTTCACTTCTAAAAATCAATCTCTGGAAAAACTGACAAGGTAGACAAAACGCCCTTCTCCCCTCTCAGACACATTCAGTCCAGGTTAATCGATATGTGTGTAAGACATCCCCGGTGTTAATCCCAGATCAGAGGGCGGACTAATTGCTCATGATTACTAAGTGCTCATTTGAGGGGAAAAAAAGCTGGAATGTGTGTGTTCAGGCAGTTTTGTTGTAAATACAAACATCTTGTGTACATTTGGAGAACAGCTCCATGAGGATTGCTCTCAAAGGCAAAAGAGGAATCCATACTATGTAAGAAGATTATCACTGCAGCAGTGAAATCATTATATCCAATTAACTACAATATCGTTCCTCTTCTCTGCTCCTGACTAACAGCTACTCTGATTAAATTCTTTCAAATCGGGTTTTTGCATCTTACTCTTTCTGTACGGCATCTATCGATGTGTCACCCATCTCTCTGCATCTTTTTCCTCTTCCCACTATGCTTTTATCCCTCACTTTACTCTATCATTGCATCCATTTATCTATTTTATCCCCCTTCTGCTTCATGGTCCTGCCATCCCTCCATCCCTCCCGCTCCATATGCTCTGACAGCTCTGTCATTAGATGGCAGTAGCAGCAGTAAAGCAGTCACAATGATAGACTACCAGCTCTCTCATTCTTTCTCTCCACCACTCATTCTTCCCTGTTCTGCCGTTACTATAAAAGCTATGACCCAGCCGCAGTGTGGCATCTGCTCCACCCGAGTCCACTGGAAGCCCCGCCCCTGTTGTGTCTGTAAAGGTCGCTGGTGCCACATCTCAACAGCTGCCCTGCTTACCTCCAATAAACTACTGGTCTGTTAAGTTTTGACCCTCCACACCTGTGGCCTCTGTATTCTAAATCACTTCCTGCATTTGCGCAGGTCCAAAGACCTTCATTCGGACCTAATACAAAATATAAACAATTCACTACAAGGTTTTACACAACCATAATTCAAAACTGCTACAAAATATAGGTAATCTACGTGTCCCACAACCTCTTGTCTTATACAAAAGCTTCACTCGTCTTTTGACATGAGAGTTTTTGCAATGATGGGATTAGCTAATGTGGAAAACCATGTTTAAAAAAAAGTAACAACCAGATCCCGTTCCCTAGAAAAACCTAATGTATTTTTTTTCTAGGTTCTTTCCCACGGAAAAGACTGTGACAGTTACAACCATGCACAGTCACGATTTTGTTTAAAAAAAGTGAATTATGAATAAAATAATATGAAATAGAAGAGTATTCCAAAGTCAAAAATCGTGGATTTTGAGATCCTCTTTTTATGGATTTTATGGGGAAATAAAGTCGGTTTTGTTGCAAAAGCCACAACAGATTAAATACTGGGATGGGCTGGATAACATGTGGCATGAATAACTCGACTGAGAACAAGCTGATTAATCTCATATAAGAAAAAACAAAATGCTTTATGTCTTTAATCTTGTTTTGTCAGTTTAACCCCAAGGCAAAGAGATGCAGTTTGTCCACTCCGTTGCTTTGTATGTAGAATTGTTTGCTCTGCTCCTCTGCGGCTCTGGGCAGCACACATATAAAAATTCTAGAGTGGACTGGTAAATATTTTCTTTACAGGTTGTGTATATGCTGGGATATTATTTGGCGGCTCTTGTGTATCTTATCTGCTATTTTTCCTCAAACATTGCACTGCAGTGAAGATGAATCATGCCTGCACTTTAGTTTGGAATCTTTTGAGACCTTATGACCCCCAGGAAGTACAGGAACAAAGAGTATGTGAACCCACATGTCCCAGCTTTTTGTGTGCACATATTATGGCCGTGAGTGTGAAGCATCATTTCAGCAGCAGAAACAGCTGAGCTCTCATGGTCTTCATCTTCCTTTGTTTCTCCTAATCACATTATTCTAAAGAGAATTCTAATTAAACCCTTCGTACATCTGATGGTGTCACACACAAACCCTCACACATAGATGCCAGATGTATATTTAAGTTCACAGAGACGTGCTGCAGTTCAACATCAGAAAGGAGCAGCTGTAACTGGTTTCTAAGCAAATTTTGACCACCAGCAGCACAACACAGAACTGAGAATGGACACAGTGAAAAAACTGAGGTTTTTCTGCTTTCATTGAGATTTGTGTTTTGTTGTATTGGAGCTACATAGACTAATTAGTGAAAAAGAGTAATTAGCTTAGTTTTTTAAATATTATTTTTTACATTTTAAAACAGAACCTAATGAATTTTGGGGGAAACACCCATAAGGAGATATTTTATATAATTCTTTTTAAAGGTGGGAGCATTTTATTGATTTTTGTCTGCAGCACTGACGCGAGTCCTTGAACAGGGTCTCTGTGAGAACATTGACTCAGCATGCACTATAACAACAAGCTACACAAAGCTCTGACTCCTGCAGGTTAGAGTTGTGTTCACTGTGCTTCAAACACCCTGACCAGACCATCGCTCCAGACTGACTGGGGCCTTAGTCCCATACACATGCATTTATTTATTTAGTCATTTCACATTATAAATGAGAAAACTATTAAGAGTATGGATTTTTGTATAGAATGACTGTACAGTACATGGTGCATTTACATCTCTGTTAAGCAGAAAGAATCTTTTTAAGACATATTTTCTAACAATGTGAGATCAAAGCTTTTTCTCTATCATATAAATTTAGCCCATCATTCACATTCAAACTCAAATTATTTTAAAATAGTGATTATAGTTGTAATAGTTTTTTTATGTTTTGATGATTTCTTAAAGGAGAAAAACAGCAGCAACAAACAATGATGATAAATAACTACTATAAAAACTCAAGGATTGAAAACTTGGCCTGTTTGGGGCATGCACCACTATGGCAAGTACTTATAACAAAAAGAATACATGAAATGTGTGTTATTGAAAAAAATAGTTTTTTTTTCCAGATGATCCTAAATATCTTTGTGAAATACATTCTCTTTATGTTTTCCAAAATGTCCTTGCTTTATTGTATTTTCAACTATATATATATATATATATATATATATATATATATATATTTTT
>BSAI01000104.1:15263265-15275910 GCA_036245035.1 Adrianichthys oophorus | reverse complement strand
ATATTTCATATTTCTTGGCCAGACAGAAATTCTTCATATGCAGAATCTCACAAAGTAGTTTGTCTCTTACTTAAATGTTTGTTGGCTGTGCTGTGCTGCATGTAAACCGAAATTAGAATGTTTGAAACTGTTGTCAGATGACCCTGTTCTGCAGGGCAGCAGGTTTAGCTTTTTTTTTGTTCATGTTTGGACCTGACTTGGAGGCTGTTTCACCACACCTTACTGTTTTCGTAACTGTAACTTGTGCTCCAAATATGCACACACTTGAGAATGGAAATTAAATTAAACGGTCTGCCATTTTTAACTGCTCTTCAACCTCATGGTCAGAGGTCATACAAGCACTACAGAGGATAAATTAGATTAGAAGGGGGAAAAAAAGGTAATCTTCACTAGCTTCAGGATCTAATTAGAATTGTGCTAAAAACTGACAGTTGCAACTTTAATTGAAAACAGGTTTCTTTCATGTTGAAGGTCTGCGGAGAAGTAATCAGATGTGTTAGCAATGTATTTATGATGTGGTTGGTAAGTTTAGTCCTTTTAAGCCAACATTAGGGCCTAGGGATGACAAAGGGATGTCAAAAATAAAAATAAGAGGCTAACTTAAAGCCAATAATTTACTAAGACCCAGTTTGCTCTTTTTTAAGTCTCCTGGCCTCTCATGTTCCACCTGTTAAGTTCTCATTTCACTTTTGTAGACTTTCACCTTCCAATGCATTTAGTGGAACTGTGTACCAACCCCCCTTTTAGATGATTATATGTTACCAGCCTTCTTGTTATGTGCAGCTTTTTTGTTCTGGTGTTGTATGATAATCATCCATGCGGGGTGTTCCATGCAACAGTTCCTCTCATCTCGCTCAGCCAGTCCTCTGAGGCCAGAGGGGGAAGCAAGAAGGAGGTTCCAGTGTTTATGGATGAGGTTGCACATGCCTGTGTCACCATGTGTGAGTGTTTGAAGGGTTGAGAACGGACAGCCGATGACCTCATTGTGTTAGCAGGAGGTGCAATTTGGCACAGTCAGTGGTGTAATGAATGAATAAGCTCTCTCTTCCACTTGATTCACTTGAATTTTGCCGTTTGAGTTGCATGCTCGCTCTGGTTTGTATTGTTGATCAAAGATGAGCAGCCAGTCTTTCCGCACACAGGCATTGGAATTGAGTTATTGGAGATTAAGGAGATGTCTCCAGGCAAGGTCACTTGTCTGTCTCTTTTTCACTCTTGTTTTTCTTTTTCTCAACCACCTTTTGCTCGTCCATCTCTTCATCCACTTACAGTAATTTTCAGGCAGCGGCTTTGCATGGGACAATCTTCTGAGCATGACATCCTATTCTAATCAGTGCCACTTATCCAATTTGTATACTGAGTCTTGGTCGGAGGGACAGGAAGACGTTTGATGGTTGGTAATAGTTTTCACCTGAATGAATGTCTCCATGCTGGTCAGACAGATTCCTCCAGAACAAGAGTAGTGACAAGAGAGCACAGGATTGCTGCTTCATCAACACCTACAAACAAACAGCACAGCAGTGAAAGTTAAATGTACTGTTCTCACAATATGTTAATCTTTGAAAAAGGCATTTGTGGTTTAAAAATGTAATTTGTCATTTATTAAAGTATCAACAAAAAGATGGATCGAAGGGACGTATTTTATCATCACTAACAGTCCTGTTTTCTCATCTTTGTTTATTTTGGAGCTTCGGGGCATGCTTGTAATTTCACCTCTTTTGAGCAAACTGAATAAATTGAAGAAAACTGAATCATGAAAGTTTAGCTGAGGTTACATTTGTGGTTTAAAATGGAAAGTAACTTTTTTTTCCCATCTCACACACTACTGTAGCCAGGTAGACGTTCAACATAGCTCACATACTTTCCCTTGTTTTTGAAAGGGTTTCCCTAAAAATCCCAACAGAAAACCAGCTGAAAGTTGATGCATTGATCTGACATCCAGTCACCCCACACTCCAGTGCTGATTGATGTGGCCTGGCGCCTGGTTCTAGGTTAGCCTGCTCCAGTCTCTCAACATCTTGTCAAGGAAGGTCTGAGAAAAGAGGAGCGTGGAGAACAGCAAACGAAGGTAAGAGAAAATGAGCACAATGCTCAAAAAAGGCAAAAGCAGGTGAGATTTATTCACACCAAAAGGTAAAACGAGGGAATGTGGGCAGACTGCCAGAAGGGCTTCACCTGTTTGTGCATTTTGTGCAAAAAGGGAGAAGTGGCACACATGATTAGATTAGAGGTGTGAGTGTGTGTGCTTTTGAGAGCGAAGGAGAGGGAAAGAAGTACGAGGAGTGGATGTGAGGGAGGGAGAACAGATTTGGGGAGGATCCGGCCAGCTGAATCCTGCTGAGGAGCAGCAACAGTAAGCTGGCACTGCGGAGGCGGGCATATGGAGGGCAAGTTGGCACTTTGGCTGCCATCGGAGCGTGCACCTGCCGGCAGGGGGAGATCCTGCCAAAATGAATAGAGGGTGCAGTGAAGAAGGAAAGAGATGGGTTGTGTTTGTAGCAACAGAGTGCAGTTTTGGGTTGCTACAGATGGTTTGTGTGTGTGTGAATTTTTATATAAATGATACTGTATACACACAAATATATGCACCTGTTGTCTGCATGATTGAGGACAGATGTTGCTTTCTTTTGTGTTGATACGGCCAATCTCACTTCAGTGTATTGCTTCATTACATACAGCTTTGTAAACAGTATGAGCTCAAACTCATCTGCTGTCATTCAAAGCATTTTTTTGAACCGAGTCAAACAAACAGTGCAGGAGTGGGTACATTTGGTTCAGTACAAAAACAGCCAAATAGTTTTTACGTAGCTTTGACTTTCTTTTTGGAGCTTTCAGTATTCAGTGCCTAACGTTTGACTGTTTTCATTGTAGTTATTGTTATTTATTTTCAGCAGTTTCTGTGAATGTAAGCATTTAGTAATTGGCATGTTTTTGGCTCAACTTTGACACAGATGCAGAAGCCACAAGACGGAGATCTCGTTAAGCTGCTGTCAGAGAGAGTTTGTAACAGCCCAGTGAAGAAAGAAGAAATTGGCCAAATCCAAATTGGCATCTCCCTACCTTTACATTTAGCCCTCCAAGTGGAGAGATATGAAAAAAAATAGTCTATTCATATTCTGACGTCACTAAAGCTTGATGATGTCACCAATAGTTGCTGGTCATCTACGTTAGCGGTAGGTGCCAGCGCTTGGAAAATCCATGACAACATTGGTTTTTATAACAACTTTAAAAAGTCATGCAAGAACAAAAAGTCGTCTCTTACATTTAAATGTAAACTGTGCTTCAGAGCTCACCCATGTGAGGAAATGCGTTTCTCCCCCGCCCACAAGCGCGACACAGATCACGCTACCGACAGATGGGATCACTAGCCCTAAGTGGCTACGGCTCCATCTTAAAAAAAAAAAACACCTCCGGGCACCGCTACCGCTCCAAATTCCCCAAAAATAGGAGGAATGTGGAGTAGCCAGAGGGGTAGGGGAGCAATTTGCATTTGGTCAAAAATGTTTCAACTTCAGGATTAACACCAAATATACCCCAAGTAATAATTCCCTAAGTAATTATTAGTCAGTTCAGTTGAGTTCACTAACATTAAAAAATATTCACAGCACTTTCAACCAGGAAGTCAGTCTCTGACACAGGGGGAAGAAGGACAGCAGGCAGGTTGATAACCATGTTGGAACCAGATGTCATCAGCAAGCTGTGACTGGTCTGTGTCGGTCTGAGTCTACATTTCTATAGTAACCACTCTCTCCAATCAGGAGTGTGCATGTTAGAAGGACACACTCCTTCCACTGAAAGTGGGTTCGAGAGAATCTGTCAATCAAACAGATTTGAACGTTTGACATGAGGCCAACAAATTTTATTGAGACATCTGATTGGTACTTATTACTTGAATAACTTGCGCTACAGCAAAAATATGAAAATGTTTTGGATTAGTAAGAATGTGTTAAAAGGATGTAATGGAGCAAGGATGTTAATTCTCACAAATATAGTGACTGAGAAATAGCTGGTTGTTTCTCAATAGAAGTTTACAAGATTTTTGCAACCAGTGAGTACTTCCTGTTTGGAAAGTGAGGGGTCACTCCATCCAGTTCTTTTATACAGTCAATGGTGATAACCGCAAATCCTAAAATGTTACAGATGATTTCTTTTCTCAGTGGTGCAACTTTTTCGCTTTTTCTAATTTTTAAATGTACTGCAAGCCACAAAAAAATGTTCACGCTATTGTTTCCAAAGTGGGATTTCATGTTTTACATTCCAGCTTCACAATCTTCAGTCCATTTTAGTTCTGCGCTGTATTAAAATTGTGTGAATTCCTTGTTCTTGTGTCAACTTTTTATACAGAAAGTTGTGGGTTTAGTTTGGATCTGAGCGACATTTAGCTTTCTATGATAAGTAAGGCTTCTGGGTTCTGATCGCATGGCCCAGAAGTTCTTGCCATACAGTATTCTTGATGCAATTTAATACTCATACGCATACTAGGTTTTTTAAACATTTTTTGGGAAGGTGAAATAAACTGCAATGTGCTACACAGCCAAAAAATAACCACCAAATCCTTGACATGTGATTTGACTCTTGGTTAACCATGGATGCCAATTTAAGTGTCTGGGTTGCCATGTTCCTTCTGATCAGCTTCCTCAGAGAGCAGGGCAGAAGTAGATGAAGGGTTTTACATGCTGGCAACCAAACTGAGGCTTGGAGGTGTTATCTTTGCCCCTCACTGTGTTGGAGTGTGAATGGGATGCAGTGAGAGGAAAGGGAGTTGTGGGAGTGACTGCGACACAAAACACTTTTCTTTTTTTTTAATAGGATGACTAACAGATGGTCATGTTATCATTAAAACCAAAAGGAACACTGAGAAAATTGTTTATTGTAGTTTTTTTGTCAACCAGATGAGGTGTTGCTCGCTTTTATAAACTAGCTTACATGTTTGTTGCATGCATGCATTGAGGACTTTGCCCTGCTGGCTTGAAGCATGCACCATCTGGGTGCAGGGAGTGCGTTGGGATATCTGTGAAATGTGTTCTTGGCTTAAAGACCATGTTTCCAGTGTTCACGGTCATAGCTTATGTTGTTTAGGAATGTTCTGTGTTACCAAACACTTCATGTGTCAGTCACAAGTCAGCCAGTTGTGCAAAGACAATGCATCAATCAAAGGAACTTGAAGTGAGCTCAGTTGGCTTTTTTTAATTTATATATTTTAAGGGATGGTCTGTATCAGGGCAACTGATGTGCATTTTGCTTTAGACTACAGAAAGAAGTACTTGACTGTGGGAGGGATAACTGCATGGCTACACAGCCTGTGCAACATTTGACAAGTTGTGCTAATGCAACAGGAACAGCAAAATAACTGAAAAATTGAAAGTCTGGAGTGTTTCAAAGTATACTTTACTGACTTTACTTGGAACCATAGCTGATGTTATACCACATATATGGAAAATATATAGAAAGAAAATAAAAAGAAGCTCAATTTTGCAACTCATTTTCTGAAAAATTGTCTGCCAAGGTAAAAGGGAAGTAAAGGAATCTGTTCTAACAAGGAGGAGGAGACAGCATGTTCATCCACAGATGAAGGCTTAATCCTTTCATTCTATCCTCTTCCATCCCTCCTTCCTCCTGCTTGCTTAGCAGTGAGATGAGAGCTTCTGCTTTGTAGCAACTGCTTCTTCATGTGTTTGTGTGTATCAAGGATCCAGACTAGTCCATAGCTTATCCCTCTGAGTGTGTGTGTTCTGCAGGGGATAGAAGCGTCTTAGCCTTCTTTATCGTCTTACAGTAGACTTCTCACTTTTGCTGTCTGAGCTCCTGAGGAGGAAGAAAGTGATGGATAGTGGGAATGCAAACCAGCTTTAAATCATCATCATTTTTGCTGAAATTTGTGGGGAAATGGGAAGCCTGAGCTTGTTTTTTTCTTGTTTTTGAAAGTAAAACTTAAGTTAATTGGAAATTATGATTTTTGTTGCAACTCAGTCATATCTCTGTAAAGCACCACAGAATCCTGACACACACTATGGCTGTCTGTATGATGGTCCTCTTTATCAGTCTAGTTCATTCAATACTACAAAGACAGAAGCTGGCAGACACAAAATAAATCTGTGATGACTGGGAAAAAATCTCTTATGATAGCAAGAGAAAGTAATAAAACAAAAACACTAACTACATCCAGAACAATAAAATCTCCAAAGATAAAAAACAAAATAACCCAAGTAGGATTGTTTTTAACCCAACTGTGAGGTTAAAAATTAACTAACTTTTTTACATGTTATTTTAACAGGAATAAATGTCAGGGAGGAAAAACGTAAAGTGGATTAAAATGAAAGAACTATTACCCCAAAAATTAGTACTGCTTCAAAAGTTAACTAAAATCATAACATGAACAACCCAAGAATTGTGTTGAAGAACTAACCCAAGTGTTTAAAGAGTATGTCTTTTGTTTAATTATGAATCTGTCAAATTGTGCTAAGAAAAAAGAAACAAAACAACTGATTTCAGATTATTTTGGTGAATAACTTTCTACTCCAGTATCATTAGGGTGAATAATCAGTGGGGTTGCGTATTTTACAAAGTCATACATTATCTCTTACTGTTCTATAGACGCTTAATAGATTAGAAGGCACGTGACATGTGGCAATGCATTTAAGTGTTAAAGCATGTTTCAAATAAAAGGAGATAAACTTGAATACCAGCAAACTACCCTTACAGTTTTAACAGAGATAGACAAATCAAATAAAAGACTGTATCCTTTTTTTTTTATTTATGCATATCAAGAGATGAACTCACACCAGATTGTCAAAGAGATGACTCATCTAGTCTTATCATATTTTTCCACCTCTCTGTAGGCCAATGTGGATGTTTTTTGCTGTACTAACCTCTCAAATGTGCTTAAGGGTCTAATGCTCTTAAAGACAGCTAAAAATAAAAAAAATCAGGTCCCATATTGTCCCAAACATGTCACCTTTTACTTTTCCTTACAGATCATGCTGACGCAAGTTTCTTTATGTTCAGTGCAGCTCATGGTTTCTTCTCATCTTCACTGTTGTCTTTTACATAGATATCGACACAGACATCATGGCTGAAACATTAACAGGTCAATCTTTGGCTCGACTTCATGCAGTAAAGCTGCTTTTGCAGTTCTTCACACCTTGTCCTCATGCAGCATTTCCATAAAGTCAGAAGAGTGATGGTGCTGTGCCTGTGTCACATAGCTTGATTAGATTTCAATAGCTTGATGGTATCAAACAGCAGATTGTCTCCAAAACTCTTTTGTTCCTGCTTCTGTTTTTCTTTCTTTTTACCTGCAAGTAAAAACCATTCCTTCACAGGTTGTGCTCACTGCTAAATAGAAACTTCCTGTCTCTTCGTCTAACAAAACTGTGGTTAAAGACGTGCATTTCTGTAGGTCTTATCTCTTGTACTAGTGTGGTAGGTTGTGGGTCTTGTTAGAGTCCTTGATGTGTGCAGAAGAGTAGTGATGAGCTTAATGCACTCTGTCTGTGTCCTGGACGTGACCACCACATTAATGTTGTAAGCTACTAATACAAAGCACTGTCTGCTGCATGCTGATCACGTTACAATTTTTCTTGTGCTGTCTTGTTTTGTCGTTTTGTGAACGACTACACCATGTTAGGTGTTGTGGAGTTGGGTTCCTTCTTTGGGGGAGATATGACTACCTTTATTATTATCATTGTCGTGATTTTATTATTTGATCATAATTTAAATTCTAAATTATTTAGACATTTTCTACACCTTAGCATGTTTTAAGGATGAGCCCTCACCCCACCACTTACATTAATATGTTTTATCAATGTATGGATACAGAAAACTGCCTTAAAGCCATTGTGCCAGCAGGTTTGGATAAAAACAAGGTTGCTATCATTTAAGAAGGAATGTAGGGTGTAAGGATGAGCATTTTTCTACTAATGACCTAGTAATATATTTGGCTTTCATTTGGCAGATGTGAAAATGGGGAAGAGGAGAAGAGGGCAGAGGGAGAGGGGGCTGACAGCATGTCATGGGTGGTTAAAGCACTGAGAGAGTTGAGAGGAGCCTTGGGTTGCAGGGCTAAACGCTGTAAATAACATCAGAGTGCAGCTAAATGGAAATCAATGCAATCATCCAATTAGTATGAGCTTGAGCTCACCCTGACTCCTTGTATAACTCCCCCCTCCTGCCTCTATTTGTTTTTCTGTACATTTGCCACTCTATATCATGCTGTACTGTACATTTGTGAGCACATTTGCCAATATGTTGTGAGAAAACACACTCAACAGCTCAACACTGTTTATATGAGGAGTTTACAGAGAAAAACATTTGAGTGGGCTGCTCATCTGAAGGCATAAGGATTTTGTTCAGGTTTGTCCACTTTAATCACTCCTACTGGTATAGCTGTGAATTATGATGTTAAAATATGATTCTTTATTTGAAATATAGCTGCTTTGGCTTTCAGCTTTCTACCAATGACAAAATGTAGATTTTTGGAGGGGGTACGTGAAGGCAAATATCTGCAAAGGCTGAGAAAAAATGGAAAAGATCCAGAGCTTTTATAGATTCAACATTAATTAAAAGACATTTAAATAGTCAAGTCACACAGGGGTTGTCCACATGATTTAATAAAGTGTCTTGCCGAGTTGGGTCATCAGCTCATGGGAACTGAACATTAAAAAAAGTCAAATAACAACAACATATCACAACTAACAGATATGTACCTAATCAGCGCTAATATTATTTTTCACCTTGAAGCAGTAAATGATTTGATCCAAGTGCTTGTTCATCTTGTTTTTGTGTATGCTACACTACAGCCAGCAGTTCTGATTCACTAGCGATTACTGTTTTTATTTGAATGAGCTTGCATACATTTCCAAATCCTTGTTTGCACGTGTGAAAACAGCTCAGACACACGTTTTTTTAGAGTGCACCTGTATGTTGCACGTTTATTACATGTTTCTGCTCAACACAAGTCCCCTCTGCCTCCTCTTCTGGTATCTTTCCTTATGTCCCAAATATCAAATAATAATTAACATGAATTTACGTGACCACCTGTTTTTGATTTATCTTATTTTTTGTTATTTCACTGTAAGTCCATGCAAATAATCTTACCTTCCTCTTGGTCTGTTGAAGGGAGCAGACAGCATAGCTTCATCTCTACAAACAGACATGTGGAAACAATTAGTGACTGAGGTAAAAAATCCGCATTTAACTAATGGCTCTTGCAGTTAAAGATCTGCATCCCAGTAGAGCTGAATAAATGTAGGTGAGAGTACAAGAACATGCATCAGTTTTTGGCTCATCCATGAATGTGCCGGCAGTGAGTGCAGAGGCTCTAGATTGTGTGTGTGTGTGTGCTCTTAACATTCCCAGTGACAGCCAACAATTAGCTCGTGCAAGTGAGGCTAATAAAGGAGTGTACATTGTTAATTATGTCACAGCAGCAGGGTGGGGAGGTGAAATACATTTGAATAATGGGAAGAATATTATCACAGCCAGCTGTGCTCCTTGGCACTTTTGTACATCTGATAAAAGGTGCCTGTTACTGCCATGTGTCCACTCAGACCCAGGAGCCGGTCTAACATTTATAAAGATTAAACACACCAGTGCAAATGAAGCACAGAGACACCAGCACCCCCTCCTAACACACTTGCACAACAACACAGAGGTGTGAGAGACGAAGGGGATGTCTGAGTAGTCTGCTCGTGCCTGGTTTTCCAGATCAATGATGTGTGGCTGGGTGATCGATGTGAGGGTTTAGCGGACTGGAGAGAGCTAATGGGCAGGTCAGTGGCTCAGACACATCCTGGCTCGCCCTGCCTATTACAGCTTCGTGTGTTAATAGGCCTCACCACACTCCCCTGTTGCTGGCACACACATACATAGTCATCCAGAGAGTAGGAGGACTGAGTGAATGTAGCCTTGCCAGCTCACTCTGCACCCTTCCTCAATATACTCACTGTTTTAACTCGACTCCTTACCGTGCTTTAGTTTGTACCTAAGTGTTATTTCCCTGCTCTTATAGTTGACCTTTGGCTTGCTTTTACCAGTAAGCACACAGAGCCAGAACATTTGTTTCTGCATGTCTCCATGTGAATTAGACAGAAGGACTGATAAACAGAATTTTTACAACTATGTAAGGTAAACAGGAAAGAAATTGCTGTGCAGCCTTCATGTCATCTCATCAAGTCAAGCATACATAGACTAAAAGACAGCCTATACCCTACATTTGTAATTAACTAAAACAAAAACAAGTACAGCTACATAGTACCTGTTTTTCTAAACCCATTTTGCTGAAATTGTGAAAATATGTAACATTAATTACTATTTTGCATTGATTGCTAATTGAAACACATGCAGTTTATGTTGCATTTGAAGCCTTCGATATTACAGTTTTGCTTTTCTGTTTGGTAAATGTATTATTGTTTTTTTCCTGCTGGTTCTGTTCTTTTAGTGCAGATGGTCTGTTGTTTGCTTTCAATGTTTGCCAAAGTTGTATTTTTTTAAATCCAGGTTAGTGCTAAAACAACTAATGACAAAAATAAAGGGTATAAAACGTGTTTTTATTTAGAATCTGTTTTACATTTCAGAGAAATGTCAACTTGCCAGGATGATTTTCTTCTATTTTTTACTGTTCTGCTATTAGAAGACGAGAAAAGTAATTTTCCTTTCGCCATTATAGTCAGTTAGAGCTCCGTCTTTTCATTTGTACTGTTATTCGTCTGTAAACAACTGCTCTGCTAATGTGCAAGCCCATCTGTATTTCTACCTTTTCTTGGTCTGTCTTTCTCTCATCCCTCGGTCTGTGTCATTCCTATCATCTTCCATTTGCTGTGTGGCATCTGATCTGCATGGTAATTACCTCTCTAAAAACTCTAAATGTAATGTCTGGCTGTTACAATATGGAGCACATACTAAACATGAATTGAATAAAATATTCAGCTCTTTTCTCACACATGCTGAAAAACATAATCCTTATTTTTTTGTTTCAGTTTGAAGGATGTCCAGGTTTTTATGAAGATGCTGAAGAAAGGACAATTTAGAATATCCTGAAAAGTAAACTCAGGATAAAACTCACAATTTCAACAGAAGAGGCTGAAGTCTTTTCTGGCCTATCTGTGCTTAAAGTGTCTTCCCCCATGGAGAAGTCTTTAAAAGCTGCCTCTTCTTGTTAGCATGATGGAGGCAATTTGGAAGGTGGGCAGTGGGAAGGTGGTCCTGTGCTATTTGTGTTCAAGAAGACTGTGTACATTGATTGTAGAGAGAATCTTGTTGAATGCATGAGAAGAGGAAAACAAATCTCAGTTTTTCAGAATTGGGCAAACATTTCTGATTAATATGCATGGTGGCATGCGCACAAAGCTGGCAAAGACATACAAGTGGTCAGTTAACCCTGCCCCACATAACATTTTATGAAGTAAAGTTGGGAGTTCATGGGGTGTGATTTCATCCTAACTTAAATAGTTAGATCTATTATTTGTTATGATTCTCTGATATGTTTCCGTCCACACGAGGTCACACATGTTTGCTGTTTCCAGCCATACAACAAGGCTGTGTCTCTGGTGGCTGATAGATTGTAATGAATGTAACAGCAGTCAGATCCTTCAAAAGCCTCTCAAATGCTTAAGCCCCTTTATTAAATTAAGCTAACGATGCCTAGGGCCAGGTTCGCTGCTGGGAGAGAGGGAGAGAACTGGAGAGAGGGGAATAGGCGAGGGTGGTGCAAAAAGGAAAGCAGCAACTGCGGAGAAAAAGAGGTGGGTGCAATGCTGAAACATGTGAAACGGCAAGTATTCTTAACAGTGAGGAATGGTACGTATGGGCAGCGTTCAGTGTTAAAAGAGGGAAGTGGAGGAGGTTAAGCAGACAGGATGGTGAAAAAGAACAGGAGGAGGCGGAGAAAAGGAATACCCAGCAGACTCCTTACAGTTATGCAGTGCTACACCTGCAGCAGAGAAGTGGAAATTTAATTAAGTGCAGTCTCATCGTTGGGGATTCACAGTTCAAATGTGTGTTTTTGCAAGTGTGTGCCAGAAGCTGTCGACTGAAACAGAAACCCTTCATCAGTCTGCTTGCAAACTAGGCAAGAATTTTACAACTGTTTCATGTGTTGTTGCTTGTGTTTTTCTTCTCTGTGTGAATTGGACAGGTACAATTATAAAAAAGATTATAGAAAAGTGACAAAATGTCTACATCAACAAATACATTGAAGATTGGATGTATGAAGTAGGATCAACAGAGCTGCTATGGTAACATTGTTAGACTGAAGAATTCACATACAGGTCCAACAGAGGTTAGGTTGTAGGCAAAGGCAAAAGAGTAGATTAAGGGGGTGGGGGTAATGCCTCGCCCCCAATGCCGCGACTGCCTGCCCAAATGTGATGGCACACTAAATTCAAAATTTGAAAAATATTTCAAGAAAATTGGTCAGAGCACTCTCTGCCCTCTATTGCCTATTCAAAGTAGCTGCTGATTGGTAGATGCATATGGAGGGCGTGGCCAATTACTTGACTCTTGCTTGATGTACATGCTACAAATATATATTGTTTTTTATATATATATATATATAGATAGATAGATAGATAGATAGATAGATAGATAGATAGATAGATAGATAGATAGATAGATAGATAGATAGATAGATAGATAGATAGATAGATA
>BSAI01000104.1:15156794-15263255 GCA_036245035.1 Adrianichthys oophorus | reverse complement strand
ATAGATAGATAGATAGATAGATAGATAGATAGATAGATAGATAGATAAAAAGAATATTAAAAACCAGATAGATGCAGCCTCAATATGGCACACACCAGTGTCCTGTTTATACCTGTCCTGAGCCTGGGTAAAAGCAGAGGGTAGTGTCAAAAATCATCCAATCTAAAACCTAAGGGAAAAATCAAATTGATCAAAGGAAAGATAGATATATAGATAGATGAACTGATATGACATTAGCATGGTTTTTTATGCATTTTAGGGGCTTAGATGGATATGGCACCTCAAACTCTCAGCACACGCATATTTTATGTGTATCTTATAGTGGGGCTAGCTAAAATCTGGCCTGGATTGGTAAAAGAAAGAACATAGATTAAAAAAAAAAAATCAAACTAAACATAGTGTATTCAACAAACGTTCGTTTCCATGTAAGTCTATGTTGTTGTTTGTTTTTTTCTGCTGTGGTAGGTGCTTGGTAATGTAATTGGAACATTGCACTGTTGGCAACTGTTTTCTTTTTTAAAGTTTGCTTTTAACTTTCAGAATTCTGTATCTGTTAACAAAAAATATATACTAATGGTTTGCTTTCACCTTCTCCTAGGTAAACGTTGGTTTAATTCTTATATTCTGTAGTGATAACGCTGACTTTAGCCTGTCTTTATATCAGACAGAAGCTGTCAGCTGAATTGTCTGTGTTGGCTGTCCCCTTGTGGACGCTTGCAAGAACTGCTGTCTTCTTGTTTAACCTGCATGAAATAGTTATTGAAAAAAAAAACACATTATCTATAGCTAAGTAAAATGCATTTTTTTCCTTATGTACTCAATTATTCATATGACCACTAAAGGCATCAGATGCAATGAATCTTCACAGCAATTTTGCCAACCTCTGGTTTGATTGTTTTGGATAGGGAAATGCAAATAGACATCAGAAAAAAAGTGTAAATCATATTTTATAAAGTAAACACACGGTTGTTTACAAACAGACAATGCTGAATTATTTTTTTTCTTTGAGGAAAAGAATTTTCCTTATCACTCATGAAGTATTTATTGAGTTGTTTTTGACAGATGTAAAGAATAATAAATACATTATTTGTATTTTTAACTGCCAAGTTGACATTAATGTATTTTTAGATCAACTTTCCAAATAATTATAAACCACACTAACGTGTTTTTTTTATCTCTGTAAAAACCACATGGCAAAACAGTGTCTGGAATGAATGGAATTACTTCATTTCTACAGTATTCTCTCAACATTAACTTGTAAATATACTTAGGAATTCTTGCTGTGCTCCAGTGAACAGAAGGTAATTTTCCTTTTTAGCTTCTTCAAATTCCACAGTGACATTTGGGGTGAAACCTTGTCACTGTGGGTGTGACGGGGGGTGAGCAGGTGCTCTAACCTCCCGCCCTCCGCGGATGAGTCTGTGTTTTCCCTCGTCTGTCCTGCCCCCGCGTGAGCAGAAGCTCCGCCCCTCAGCTCCCGGCAGCAGAGGCGCCTCTCTCCTCTTCCTCCCCGGCGTTTTGCTCTGCTGCGCTCCGTCCCCGTGGCTTCGCTTGGCGTCGGAGCTTCCTCCGTGATACCAAAAGTGTGGAGTCTGTGTTCTCGGCGGCAGGATGGACTTGAGCCTTCCCTGTTACTAGCGGAGGTTTACTAATTTGTGCTCGCCGGCGGAGTAACCCATATGTGTTTGCGGTGAGTGATTTATTTGTGTGTGTGTGTGAATCTAAACACGGGCTGTGTTTTCAAACCCGGAGGTGTTTGTGTCAGCACTCGGCATACGGCGGAGGTTAGTTGAGGAAGTCATTACTGTATCGAGGAAACGGGTGCTATTTTTTTCTCTTCCGCCCTCCTCCCCGGAAGGTTGGTGTCGCCGAGTCCTGGTCGTCGTCGCGTGAGTGTGAGCGCGAGCGCGCTAATGTGTGAAGGAGAGACAAGAAAGACGAGTCAGTGAAGCAGGGAGGGAAGGGGGGGGGCTCGTCGATGCCTTCAGGGGCTCATTCTGCTTTTAGCTTATTAAGTATTTGCCTATATTTACTGCTGATGTTTGTATAATAATCGGGTTTTGAGAAGCAGAATACCCTAAAGGGTGGAAAGGAGCAGCAGCCGACCCCCACCCCTCTCAAATTAACTTCTTTTTAACAATGTTAGCGCTGCAGTTAGAATATGATGTGTGTTTATTATCCTGGAGGATTTCTGCGTTCAGGTCGTCACGCTCACAGTTGAGCTTTGCCCTCACAAAAACTCCTCTGTTCGGCGCTCTTCGGTCTCCAGTCAGGCTGGCTCCTTTCTTCAAATTATTGTCTGCTCCGCGAGGGGCATTTCCGCCGCTCGTGTGACACATTCTGACCATTTGGTGCTCTCCGGGCGCATGCTTTGACCCTGCAGATACGGTTTGACCCCCCCCCTCCCGTGCAGTTATGTGCGCGTGCGCGTGGCAGGTGGACCGTGCTGAGGCGCTTCCCACGCGCTCCTTCATCTCTTTTGAACCGCAGGCGCGTTCAGCAGCTGCCTCGTCGGTGAACAGAGCA
The DNA here is from genome assembly GCA_036245035.1 of Adrianichthys oophorus. NCBI lineage: Eukaryota > Metazoa > Chordata > Actinopteri > Beloniformes > Adrianichthyidae > Adrianichthys > Adrianichthys oophorus. The sequence goes on along the minus strand of BSAI01000104.1, from coordinate 15,260,729 downwards.
ACCACTCATCACACACTCCGGGTGTAGAACACCGCCTGCAAACAGCGGAGAAGCAACAGGCTTCCCTGAGCTCCCCGTGCTTCATCTGCTGCCTTGTTTTCTGTTTTAGCCTCTTCAGATAAGGTTAACCGTTCGAAACCTCTGTTTTCTTTAGAGCATCTTTGGTTTCGTCTTTGCTTAAGAATGATCTGGTTTATAAGCCTTTAATTTAACCAACCCAAGTAGATTTTTCTCAGTCTCTTAAGACAGAGTTAAAAATAATTAATTTATTTAAGCAATCTTAACTGTAAAAAAGCAAAATCAATTATTCATATTCTTGGATTTTACTTTAGGTTACTTTTTTATGTTTCTTTTAGCAAGCAAAAGCTTTTCTATTAGTTTTTACTGTTAGAATTTTTGGCATGTTTCACCTTTGTTTGGTTTAAATGACTATTAATGTGAAAACTAGCTTTCAAATTGATATCTAAAAATAATGATAATAATAATTTGATAAAATCAAATCATGAATCTGTTACCAAAAGTGGATGAATAAAGTATATTTATTTCTGCATTTGTCAGAGCAGAAATAAGTGGCTCACCTTTAGAAATATTTTTATCAGTAAATGTTTCTCAAGTAAACATATGTAAATAAATACTCAGATTATCCATTTTCTTTCTTGTAATCTCTGAGTTTATTTTTTCCTTGTGTTGGTTCATTAGATGTGTCAGATGCAGGGCAAGAGTTGGGTAAAATGCCTTAAAGCTTTTATGATATATTTGCAACTTTCATAAGTGTTTCAGTTGACACCTTTTGCTGCTGTCACAGCTGCTCTAATTTCACTTTCATACAGGAACTTTCTCTGACAAATACACTCTTTGCATTATGGCTATTTATATGTTGTCACATTTTTGTATATAATTGATGTATTTCAATTTGGTGTTTATGTCTTAAGAGCTTTATCCCGAAATCTTGATTTAATGGTTTTCTTCTCCATATAAAGACTTGTCCTGCTTGTGTCTTTTTTTCTTAATACATGGGGATTTGAACATTTTGTCTGGGATTCACTATTTGATTTACAGACAAAAAATAAAACCTGTTTACTTTTAGAATAGTAAAGTAGGATCATGAAAATCCGTTTTAACATTGTATAATTCATAGTGTTCCTGTTTAATTATTACTTTGTTCTGTATCCTTAGTAAAATGTCATTAAGTCATAAAATGTGGTAAACTGTTTAATCATTGAAAACTTTATAATTTGCAGTAACTTTTCAGTTCAGTTACTTGGAAGAGGGTGGCCCCACTTAAGCGTAAACACTTCCCAGTAGTGATTTTTTTAAATTGAATTTAAGCAAAACAATAGAAACATTTTACTAATTCAAACTTCCTGAAATAAATCTTTTCTCTATTTTGGGAAAATATAATTAACATTCATTCATAAGGCGTCACAAACGCAAAGAACGGAGAGTTCTACATCTGTCCAAGGCATGTGAATGAAACCTGAAATTCAGTTCCTTTCACTATATTTTTGTTTCATGTTCCAGCAGCTTTGCATTTAGCACAAACGTTAAAAATTCACTCACAAACCTTTTTATTCAGATTTCTTCCTGAATGGCAGTAGTGGCAGTTTGTGTCATGCAAAGCCTCATGACGCTGCACTCATCAGAGCTGTTCTTCCTCCACCATAAATCTGCAGATTACCTCTGAGCTGTCCATGTGAACTTACCTTACAGAATGGCTTTAGCTAGAGTTGTCCTTTCTTGTCATAGACATGCACGTCTCCCATGAGATAATAGTGTGAGATTATTTATTCATGTCCTACTGTGAGGAAAATCAGGCCTCCCTTATTATATTCTGCTTGACGTTCTTGAGCATTTAAATGGTCAATCTGCTTTATCCAGCCTGACGTGTTTTCAGGTTGACGCCGCTGTTTGTCAAGCTGTGGCTGCCTGCAGTATTGTGAGTGTGGAGGGCGTGGCCAGCAGCTGTATTGAGCAGTGTTGGTGACAGTTTGTATGTGGCAACAGCACCTGGCCCTGTTTAGAGAGTGATTAGGAGAGTCCCAAGCAGCTCCTTGTTCTGTTTATACAAGGAGCTTGGAGTTAAAGGTGACCCACTTTGCATTTTCTTATCAACAGGCCACATTGATAGCTTAAGCAGTGCAGAGTGTAGAGGGACCTTTGCATGGGTTTACATAGTTCTCCAACAGGGAGACAGGGATGGGCCTGACATGGAGCAGCTCCTCTTTGGCTCGCATTACTGCATTGTCCTTTAATAGTATGAAAATATGGGAGCATACATTGCTCCCTTTGTGTCAGGACAGGGTTTCTGCATGGTTGTGTGTAGGAAAAGAAGCTGTTGTTGAGAGCAAGGGTTTCTTTAGTGTCTCATCCCAGCTGCTACCCCAAGTTGTCATCATTTCATCATGTGTCTTTCTAGTACTCTTCCTTATTTGTCTTAGTTTATTTGTCTTACTCTTCCTTGGTTAGATCTTTCTCTGGTTATGTTATCAACACTAAGATGTTAAAAGAGGATTCCTCCTTCCTATAGATGTATTTGTTAACTCAGTGCATGAGAGAGAACCTAATCTGCTCATCATCAACCTGCTCTGCTTGAACAGAGCACATTCGACAAGCTTGGTGTTTAAACAAAACATAAGCTTTAGGAAATGTCAACAAGGGCTGTCCTTTGATAAAAAGTCTAGTACAACTGTACAGATATATCCTGCCTTTGACAAGCCTTTTTTCACTGTTGTAAAAGTAGCAAAAGTCAATGAATCAGTTTGCAGACTGAAGCCCTTGTAATATGGATTTGCTCACACCACATGACTTAAATTGGAGCATATAACTTTGGAAATCTCAAATGTTCTTCGATGGTCTTGCTCTGATATAAGAAGTAGAAAGAGTTGGAGATATTAGCTCTAATTCCTAATTCCTTGACTTTTGGGAATATTTTGTAGGCACACACAACACCATCTATCCCTATCATATCTTTATCTATAGATGTTGGTGAGGAAAGCTGACGGTATTTCCTTGAACAGATAATTTCTTCGTACTTGGAAGGAGGTTGATGTTGTCTTTGTATTTTGTTTGCTGTTTATTTTTTTCACAAATCTTATCTGCATTCTATTTGAAACCATGTGCATCGTGCCTTTGTTTCTTTAACCTAAAAGTGAGGAAAAACTTCTCTTCTATTTAGTAAGTTTTGTGTTCGTGGTGCTTGTGAGTCTGTTTAGACAACACTGCACATGACTTCAGTGGAAGTGTAATCACCAGCCTTGCTTTTTTTTAAGCAAATAAAATTAGTATTCTTGAACCAGAACTTAGATCAACTTGCAGATAGGAATGCTGAAGAAAACATTTCCATTCACCAAAGTTGGTCCTGCTACATTGACCAGACAGAAGCACCTCTTTGATAACTTTAGATTGTCTTTGTGTAGCTCCTGTTTGCTGCTGCTGCTGTTGTTATACCCCAGAGCCTGATAAGCACTGGCCAAGCAAACACAGAGGCAACGCGAGGGCACAGATAAGTGAATCATACACACACTCATTACACACCATACTTGACTATTGCCATCACCAAGCAGGACTTTTTTCATTATCATTTTTTGAATGAATCACATAGTGTGTTTGTCTGTCTTGCTTTTATGTTCCCTCCTGTCATACTGCTGCTCTGTAACCCATCACTGTGCAAATTCCTGCTCTTTAACAAAAGGCTTTTCTTCTGTTATCAAATAATCATTTCTTTCTTTTGCTTTTATTCATTTTTTTTTCTCTCTGCAACCTGTCTGCTTGGCTCGTGTGTGTCCTCTGCTTCTTTTCCATCTCTGAGATATCTGCAAGATCAGCTGAGCGTCATATAATGTGCGTCTGTTTATCAGCAGGCCCTGCTTGTATATGAGAACAAGGTCAGACATGTGCCTGAAGGGGTGAAGCAAGCTTTGCAGCCAAGTGCTAAGATCATCTCATGGACAAAGCTACAAACCCACACCAGTGAAAGGCATAGTTGCTTTAAGTACTCGTTGAGGTCATCTTTGCAAGCAAATTCATGCTATTTTTTTTCTTTTTTTGTTTAGACACTTGTTTTTCTTTTTTTTTTAATTCTGTTTTATATTTTCTATGTGGATTTTCTTTCTGCTTTGGCTCACATGGCATGATGCACAATGATCCAATAGTGTGTGTGTGTGTGTGTGTGTGTTTCTCAGTTCCTGATTTTTTGTTTTTTTGTTTCATTTTCACACTATATTTCTTTAGAAAAATATAAAATGATTGCAAATTTCAATATTGTAACATTCCCTGGATCATTTAGGAAATGTGATCTAACAAAGCTTTTTCGCGTTTATCAGTTCTAATGGGTTCCACATCAAATTTCATGATTACAAGTTTTTTTTCCCCCATGGAGTTTAATTTAAAAAAGAAAAAACAATTGTTACAAATTTGAACGATTGTCTGCATATTGAGTTAATTTCTTTCTTTCTTCTTCTAACAAAAAAGTTTGTTGCATTTCCAAGGGAGTGCAAATGATATGAAATTCCTCATGGAAAATCAAGAAGCAGAGGATATAAGAGGTTATAAAAGTGTCTTCACATTTAATTTGACTTACAAGAGCATTTGTCAGATTTTTGGAGCTTCACAGAAACGCCTTTAGGATCATGCTAAAATGCTAGCAACAATGTACCAATGCAACAATACTGCTGTCGTCCAAGTTTAGCCTCAAACCTTATTTACAATCGGTTGTAAGTAGGCCTGGGCGATAAAACGATAACGATGCATAAAGATTACAGAATAGATCAAATTTTTTTTCTTGATAGAAGAATGAGTCTTATTGTAATAGGCTTTTGTTTTGAAGGGTTCGTCAAATAAGTCATGTTTATTACCCCTCCTTTTGGTGAATTTCTTTTTTGTTTAATGCTCCTCCTCTACCGTCTGTACACAAGGTAAAGAAGCGCTCGTGAGATCTAAACTAAGAGAAGAAATTCAGAGAATTTGCTTTTAGTTTCTAGCTTATTCACATGATGTTGACAAAATTGTTTGTCACGTTTATGTTTGTTCTGTAAATGGTGAAAACATTAGAATTTATTTGTAGAATTAATGTTTTGTTTTTAAATGGAACTGATCAAGCAGTTTAGTGTTGTTTTTTTGTTTTTCTTTTGAAACTTGAAAACTTGCTTTAATTTTTAGTTTAGTTTGTAACATATATGCCTTTTCTTAGTTATCTGAAAAACTGTTTCATAATGTACCTTCTGTGCATCTGTTATTTTTAAAGTAAAATGAGAAGTAAATATTTAAATCTAAACAACCGGCTGATGATTACACATTTCTCTTATGAGCTACAGAGTGTTCAAATTTGACAAATATAGTTATTTGGTTTACATGTGTGTGGTTTACATATATAGTTATTGCCTGAAATGAAAAACTATATTGTGATATAAAAACAATTCTGTATCACCCATCCCTAGTTTTGAACTGAGAATTATCTCTACCTTTTTTTTTTAAACTGATTTTGAGTGTCTATATAGTAAGATGCTGCAGCCAAGTGTCTCCAGCACAAAAATGGGCATGTAGGAAGCAAAATTGATCTCTAGTTTTGCCCCAGTCTTTCGTTCTGCTTCTGTTGATTACATGGCTTCTGGTTAATGAGCTCAAATAAAATGACACACTGCTTATACAATTCTGGTGAAAATATTTATATAATTATATAATAACATCATAATGCCAAGTGAAAGCGTGCAGAAGTCAAGAATACTTGTTTAGTCATATAATCAAAATTCTTGTAGGAACACTATTGCATCCATCTAAAGTGACAATTGCGCTGATGTTTAAAGTGTAAAGCAAGCCTACTTGATGGTACATCCATCTGAAATACTGCAATTTAGTTTCTGTACTATTAGTGTCACGCAGGAGCCACTATTTTATCATCATAATCCTTTGGTATTTACTTTGATTTTTATTATAGTTTCAGAGAGTCACTCATTCATTGAAGCAGTTTGTTGCCTTAGGCAATGCAAGCTTTAATGGACTATTTGATTTTTTCCCATTTATGCTGCTTGTAATAGACTGATCTTGGCCAACAGGCTCACAGTTTGGAGAAATTGTTGAAGGGTAATGTTCACTGCCTTGTGATGCACCAAAAGCACCAGGTGATCTATAGATGCTGGAGCACAGGCATCTTTAATACTTCTCCATGTAGTCTTTCTTTAGTATGTTCATATATGCTAATATTAGAATACATTACTTCATCTAACCGTTATGTTTTAGTGCTCTGTGAGGTAATGTAGGCTATTTGTTTATTTCCCTATGTATTTTCTGTACTTGTTTTATTGTGTTTGGGGCCATGGGAGAACTGGAGCCTTTCACAGCTCCTATTAGTATTAGATGTTCCAAAGGTTCTGGGCAGGCTGTTACAGGGTCATACAGAGTGCAAGGTCACATTTACCCTCAGTATCAATTTAGATTAATTAATACAGTAGATCATTTTCTAAACATCAACCTTCACATCATCTTTAAAAAATTGTTAACCTGTATTTTTCTTTTCAAGCATTTTTACTTAAACATCATAATTATTGATAGAAATTAAATGGGAAATTAGAAACTTTTTTTGGTCAGTATTTATTGAAGCATTTGGCCTTAGGCAAAAAGACTTGTCAGTTGCTTACCCAGAAAAGAAACAGCATCTCTCATCCAATTGTACAGCATCAACACTCAAGGATGTGCACAGGATTTCCAAGCAGGAACAGACATCAATTACACTAATTACAAGATTATATTAGGGTAACTGAACTGCACCCTACGAGGGAAAGTCAAGTGAGTGCTGAGTGCAGGTCTGTGTGTGTGTGTGCTGGTACACTCTGAGAGTAGGGGTTCGTGTAGAGCTTTTGCTGGGTCAATTTTAAAACAGTTGCTGCTCATCTTGTGGTGAAGATTGTGGGGAGTGATAAAACTGAGTTAACCAAAATATGTAACATGAACAAAAAGTTACTCAGAAAACGGCAGTGCACAAGATACAATCTAACCAGGCTTGTTTGACACGTGGCCTGTTTTCCTTATTGATGTGTATTGTGTGTGTCTTTTAACCGTTTAACTGTGTACTCAAGAGTATCACAGGTGCCTGTTCTGGGGCAGGTCTTCCTTTGTTGGGTTCACATGTTGAAAGTCTCTCACACCTGTTCCATCTTCCTCCCTCTCTGAAGAACCTTTTCCACCTTTCTTTGTCTCCCTATTGCGGTTGGGGTTTATTTAAAGAGGACATCTGCAGGACATGGTGATGGTAGGAGTGATAATGATAAATCAGATCTGATCTGCTGCCTACTTTTTCTGTGGAACAGCTGGGCCCTGGCTGAAATGTAGCCTCTCACCAGGGGAGAGGCAGCGATCAGTCCCTCTCAGAAGAAAACTATAGAGGGCACAGCCATGGAGACAGAAGGTTGACTCCAGAGCGTGGACCACAAAGGGCAAGGAACACAGACAGCCGACGTTTTATGTGTATTTGTGTGGTTTAATGCCCGTCTCTTCATCTGTGTGTTCATTCTTTCTGAGCAGTGTTGTGAGGCGTAACCAGACAGTTCTGTTAGACACCCACACTGGTGTCTCAGAGTACAACCACACACGCCAACGATGACATGAATGCACACACGCAACCACAACCCTAGCAAGCTGTGCAACAGCTGATATGTAATTAACTGAAAGAGGAAATGACACTGTTGAGGTGGGTGATTTAGGAAGGAGAGAAGGAGTAACATCAGCTTTGTGTGTGCATACATGTTTTTATTTGCCTGCACATATATTTAAATGTTGATGTATATACCTGTCCAATGGAGTATTGAAAAGGGCAGATGGGGAAGTCTGGACGGTCTTTACAAAAATATTGTGTCATGGTGAGAATAAGAGAAGTAAGAAGTGAGGGATGAATAATGCGTGTGCACATGAATGCACTCCCACATGTACAAGTGTAGCATTTGAAGCTACTCAGGGCGGAAGACGGCTCTTCTTTTTGCACAGACGACTGTGCTTTTGCACAATCGGGACTGGGAGGGAACCGGATCAGAAGAAATGTAGAATCTGCTGCAAAAAATCCATAACTACAAAAAAAAAATCTACCTCTTCTTGGTTGATCAGCAGTAAAAAAAAAAACTTCTTCTTCTGCTTCTACAGAGAAGTAGTGGTGTAAATTCAAGATGATTATCAATATCTTTGATAGTAGAGTTTTGTCTTTAATATGAAGAGTGAAGGAACTCAGTTGTGTACTTACCTGTTAAAAAGTGCAGTTATTAGTCTGTTGTACAAGGGCAATGTAGACTGACATCTCATTTCAAAAGTCAAACAAACCTAGAACTGCCAGAGCAAGTTTGTCCTGCTGAGCCCCCACTAATATCTGTTTTTGTAATCTAATGTTTGTTCAAGAGTGAAATGATAACGAGGGTATGTATACATGGTTAATTATCAACTTTTGGTATTTGTGTCTATGAGCATTCAAATCTACTTTTTTCCTTGGTGTTTTCAACTCTTTGTATCCAATGAGCTGTTCTGAAATAATTTAATGGTGTAAAATCTTCATCCGGAGGTGTTTAACCTCCAGGATAGGAACAGCTGCTTTACAGTGGCCTTCTTTGATGTGACAATATTGTTATGGCTTTACATGCTAAACAGAGGTCTAAAACTATTCTGAGCACATATTGCTTTTATATTTGAAGCCGTGTGAAAAATGAAATTTTCTGTGATAATGGTAATAAAAACATAAGTTGTAAATAGGAAATCCTTTTTATTTTTTTTGTAAATTCTGTTATTTAGTTAATGCAAGAAAAGTCTATGATTTATTATCTGATTCAGCTCTAATCTTATTTTACTGATGTTTTAGAAAGCACAATATGTCTAATTCTCTATTTTATCGTCTTGATGATTCTTCATCTAGAATTTTTCATATTACCTTTTTTCTTTAAATATTTTGTCACATATTTGGTAAATTTTTTTTAATCATAATATATTTGAAATTTCTAAATTAAGTTTCTTTATCTAAGAAGAGAAAATTTCCCAAAGAACATAGCAACAATACTAAAATTTTTAAGCTGTCTTTTTTTTACCAGAAGGATAATACATGCTTGGAGCAGATAGTTTTCTTAATTAGTCAATAGAACTGCAGTTAGACTATAAAAGACATAATGCTGTTTTATAATAAAGCATTTACAGGGATGTATGAGAGGAGTAAAACAACAAAATTGTGTTTTAAAGATAATGAGTTTATTGCAGACATTTTTATTGTTCAGTGAGGGCAGACAGTCACCTGCTTCCAAGTAATGGGACAGCCGTTTTTTGTTTGCTGCAGTGTTCTTTTCTGAGCCTCGAGGAAAGAGTTATCTTTTGTTGGTTTGTAGAGACACATTAGATGTAATGGAGACAGCTGCCGTTCATACTGTGCTGGACCTGGTCAAGCCACAGTGACTGGATCAGGTAGATGGGTCAGGAGCACTGCACTGCTAGTTTTAACAAGCTGATAGGCAAATCCTTTCCTGGTTAAAGATTAACCACTCGACACAGCTGGCTCTGCGTTATCTCTCCAGTGGCCAGGGCATACAGGAGCCAAGAGGATTTTGTGTGTGTGTGTGTGTGTGTGTGTGTGTGTGTGTGTGTGCGTGTGTGTGCGTGCACGCGCGCGCGTGTGCATGCTTGATCTGCATTCCAGCTAGCAAAAGGGTGGAACTGTGTGTTTGTGTGTGGAAGTTGGTGTGTTTGTTTGACTATGAGAGTTAGCAATCAGCTTTTCTCCCAGCTGGGTGTTAAAACTATGTGTTTACTGTATGCCATTGAGCAGTCAATCTGTTCTCAGTCCCTGTGTGTGTGTGTACAACCACTTGCTAATGTTTGTGTATGGGTGGCTCATATTTACATCGTATATGTTGTATACCACATACTTTCTTTTTTTTTCCCCTTTGATGTGTAACAGTATTTAAAGTATCCGTTGCACCAAGAAATTGGTGTGTAAAATCTGCAACAGTAAATATTAGAAAAAAGGTCTTCTCACATTACAGTAAAATTAATAATTACTTTTGTGTTTTTTAAAATGTCTCTATTAAGTTGTCTATTTTTTAATTTTATAAAATAACAATTGTACAATTATAGCAATTTATTTACTTTATTTTCAACCTTTAAGTGCTGTGACATGTTCCATTTCGCCTAAGACTTTCAGATTAACTGTAATGCAATGCCACCTGCTGGATGTTGTGAAACAGAAATGATACTGGGCAAGTAACAAACTGATGTTAAGATGTGAAGGCAGGCTTACTTATTTGGAAATTCACAAAACATTACTCATCATGAGTTCATGAGTTGCTTACACTATACTGTTCATTGGTACTCATAAGTACTATCTTTGACCGTCTTTTGTTGTAATGTCCAGCTAGTTTTTTTTTGTTTTCCTAAAGATTTTGTTCACCAGTCTCTTATGCTTGATTTTATACATTTTGCAGTCTTCAGTAGCTTAATGAAGCAAGTATGTCCTCTTGTTTTTATGAAATAAAAAATGCCAAACATCTTTTTTTTTTTTTTTTTTTTTTGGTTGACACAAGTTCGTGAAGATCTTACAGGATTGGGGGTGGGTGGAGAAACAAAGGTCTATAAAGCTAGACTTGAACCAATCAAATCTTTAAGCTCAGGTTAAAAGGGTTCTTCATTAGCTGTAGCTGTGCCCTTTCCACTGACTACAAGAAAACACACAGTAGATCAGGCGAAAATTAGTGGAAAACTGTTGATAACCGCTGTGGCCCACCGCCCGCCTTGCTATGATGCGGTCTGCTGGTGTGACCATGTAATGCAAGCTTCTTCAGATACATGACAACAACATAGGTCTCAGAAACCGGTTGGGTTGTTTTTATCCTGTTACACAGGAATGAGACGGAAGAGAGAAACTGGCTCCAATGAGTGTGACAGTGCTATTTATTTTCAAAGGAGACAGCTCATGGCCTCAGGAACACACCATGGCCCTTTTTAGAGGTGGCCTGTTGCACAATACTGGCCCCATGTGGTTCCAATCTGAAAACTGCTCCTCTCCTTGTCAACGGTCTCACTCATATGCTGCTTTACTGTTCTGAGGAAAGTATCAAGTGACAGAAGGAGGAAATGACTAAAGTAACAACTCATTAACAGTTCACACACCTTTAGTGACAGCAGGATTGACAGAGGGGGAAGTCAAACCCACACAGTTTTACCGTTTTCCTGAGCCCTACAGCCTCAACCACAATCACACGTCATCCTCTCCACCCAGGTAACGGTGCCATGCAACTGCAAGAAGTGTGTCTTTGTGAGTTTCTTTACCGTTTGTGCAGCTTCCTCTTTTGAGTTCAGGCTACTTTTAATAAGCATAGACTTGGTATTGAAAGACCCGCCACAAGGAATTTTTTTTTAATGTGTGTGTTTTTAACATGTTCTTGTGACATTTGCATGTTGATATATACAAGTTATATTGTGTTAATATAATTGTAATTTAAGCTTAAAATTGGATTTCTGAGTATTTTTTTATCCAAATTGCTGTGACTCAGGAGCAGCAAAAAATGCTGCTGGAAAAAGCTCCAGCAGTGACAAAGGTGCTGCAGTTGGCTGGCCAAAAGATCCTTCTCTGCTCCGTTCCAGTGCATCCACTTGTAGACAAACTGATCCATGTATGTCTTTGTTTTTTGTTGTTGGAGCTGGCGTCTGGCTCGGAAATGTACAGCTGGAAAGCTCCAACATTACTTCCCATTTGTGTTGCACTGCTTATGTTAGGTTGGGGTTGTGAGGGGCTGTAAGCTAGCAGGAGAGAGTGTAAACAGAAGAATGTCTGGAAGCAGGGGCAGGCCTACTCTGCGCCAGTGGTCCCACTCACAACTTAGAGGTGAATTTCTAATGAGCTTCTGCTACTGCTACAGAAACTATGTCCTTGAAAACAACTTTTTTTGGGGCTAAAAATAGCATAATCATAATTAAAAGACAACTGGGAACACTTTTACAATAGATGCAAAGATGATTGGAGTGGAATTTTAATGGATACGGATATTTAACTCTTTTCAACATAAATATGAGACTGTTAGGTAGGCAACTAACGATTATGGTTTTAATTAAAAAGTAAGGTATAACACTCAAGGTTTCCTTTCCAAAGCCGTTCAGGTTTACACAAGCCAAGACATGTTTATCTTTTCTCTTAACTGTTTTTGTCTTAAGACTGCCTACCTGCCCTCACACACACAGACACACACATGCATGTGCTTTAAACACCTTGTTGTACACTCCTCAGCAATAGGGTCAGATGTGCTGACCGAATGAGCACCATGCCCTGTTCTTCCTCCTCTTCTCTCATCCCCTCCCCCTCCTCTTGTTTGCCTTCGTGGGGCATGCATGCCTGTGTCTGTTATCTACAAATGGCTAAGGAATTATAGGTTGAGAGGGGAGGAGGAGGAGTGAGGGAAAGTGTGAGGAGGGAGGGAAAGCGAGGATGAGGTTATGTGACAACACAGCAGCTGCTAGCCCAAGAATTTCTGTTTTCTCACTCAGAGGGAGAGCTCAAGCGAAGAGGGGCGCAATAGGCAGCATGTGTGGTGTTGCTTTGTTAGATAAGCTCTAAACGGTCTTTGTGAGCTGCGGTACAAGAGGAAGGAAGGCAGGTTGGGAGACCGAGGGCGGATGGGTAAGAGGAGATAGACGGAATGCGGGAAGATGGTATGTGTCCTGTCGGTAGCTGCCGGTGTGTGCTGGGATGGGCTTAACGTGAAGATCCAGCCGTGGGGGATCCAGGCATTTCCACTTCTTTGTGCAGTAAGGACCATTTCAGTTTCTATCAGTGATTCTCAGGCTACTGGTGGGGCTTTAAATGTGTGTATTTGTCAGTATATTTCTTTATTTTCTGTTGTGTAACTTGAATGTTTCAAAAATTAAAATTGTATTAACTTTTGTCAGTGTAATGGTTTAGCTTCTTCAGAAGTTTAGTGTCTTTTACATCGTTTTATGACTTAATACAGTGATAAAGTTTGTTTTCTTTTTCACTGCTTGGTTGCCACTCTTTCAGAGGTCCTGTGTCAGCTGTTTAGACAGACATCACTGTTGATTCCATTATTAATTGTTTGCTGGGTTCATTCAAAGTGCACTGGGTAACTGGGAGGTTACAGGCTGGACAGCTCGAGAGGTGTTGGGAATGCTATTCACCCTTTCATGCCTGACCTGCCACTGTGTGTGTCCACTCAAACAGACACTCAACAGCTTTGCTTTCCTGTCAGGAGGGAACTTGATCTTTTTATAGCTCTTTCAGTCTCTGTGGTAAACCCAGATATAACTCCTACTTATCTAATTGTGGTGTTGATATACTTATAGTGAGCAAGTCTCGTTGGGAGTTTTTCTTCTTTGTCATAGGTGCTGAATTGTACTTTAAATGTACAAATAAAAAACATTTAGAATGATCCCCAGCAATCTTGGTGTTTTGGTGTCAATAATTCTAGCTCTGAGAAGCCAAGTGAGTCTGAAATAACACTTGTCCTCCAAGCCACCCCTGTTGTGTGTGTGTTCTGCTTGAGCATGCAGCGTTATCGGACTCCACGCCGGCATTTAGAGATTCCACTGACAGAGGGGCTGTTGGCATGGTTCGCTTTACAACACACACAAACGACAGGGACAGCAGTCCAAGCCCTCTTTACCCCTTGACCCACCACAAAGCTTGGAACAGCCTAAGTTCAGGCTCTGAATTTAACCAAAGTAATAAACAAAAGTGATGATTGTCTTAGTTGGGATTTTCTGATACAAAATTTTCATCCTTTTGTGTCATAAAATACCAAAATAAACTCTTGGTTTATTTAGGTTTATTTAACGTGCCCCTTAGAGTTGTTGTATAAACTCTTGTCATGGACCTCTGGCAAAAATGCTTGCCACTATAGTTCTTCAAGCAAAGGAAGGGCAACCTGCCCTCCTAACCTTTCACCTTTGACCCTAAGCTATACAACTACCAATCTATACCATTCCTTCCAGCTGTCACAAACAGATAGCCAACATCTCAGTCTTCCCTTTGTTTTAGGAAACACAGCCAGATACCATTTTCCTTTTGGCTGTTGTTTTGACTGTTTGTCAAATTGTATGTCGTAAAGTTATTTTAGCTGAGGTTTATTCTGACTCGGATATTAACGACACTTTCTTAGTACTTTGATTTATGTTTCTTTTACTTAATACTTCTTCACACTTTTTATATTTTCAGGCATGAGCCATGAGCCAAAGTCACCATCATTAGGAATGATCTCCACGGCCACACGTACCACGGCAACGGTCAGCCCCCTAACTCCATCCCCTCTGAACGGCTCCATCGTAGCAAATGGAAGCCCAGCCACCCAGTCAGCCCACTCTGGATTTGCTGCAGCTCTACGTAAACTGGCAAAACAGGCCGAAGAACCTCGAGGTAATATTGCATTTCTTGTTTGACTTGTTTAAAGTTTGTAAGCATCAGCTGCAATTTTATTTCTGGTTTGGTCTAATAAAGCATGAAATGCTTTAGAATAAATTGTTGAACTACATCAACAACTAATACACATTTGCTGGTCTTCCTGCACTCTTTGTTCTGCATATCTGGTAGGTAGGTCAAGGCTGAGGTTGCTTCTGTAGCAATGTTCACTAAATCTGCAGGATTTTGACATTAAAATAATTTTTTTTTAATATATGAAAATGTTGTAAACGCTTAAAAAATATCAACATTTTGTAGTTTTTAAGGTAAATATACCATCTATCTATCTATTTTGTGAACCGGCCATATTTCTACTTGGAGTCACAGGGATGTTGGGGCCTACTTTTCCACTGTTGGGTGACAATAGTTTTAACAGAACAGTTTTCCTACCACAGGGCGCACACAGAGACAAACAACCAAACACACAAACACACTCAAATTCACACTTTAAGGACAATTTAGAGTCACCAATTAGTCTGTGAAGCATGCTTTAATGGGTCCACTGTGCAGATAAACCATTAATGACTTAATGAATGACTGAATGAATGAATGAAGTTTTATTTGTCAAAATGTAATTATTTTTCAACACCAGTCAACAATGCAATGAAATACTTGTGATGTTTGACTCACCAAAAATGGTTGGGAGGTACTCATACATATAATAGTAGTACCTTGTAAAAAAAATGCAATATATTTCAATATTTTATATCCTCCAATTGCCTCTTATTAACACTGGTTTCCAACAGCCACCGGGTCTAATAGGTGCTCGTTACTGTTTGACGCCAATAGTCTCCAATAGTGGCCGGGCTTCTTTAAAGGTCCGCCGATTGCCTGGTGGAGGTGCAAAAAATGTAGCGACAAATAAAAAAACTGGTTTTAACATGGATTATTGAGCAAAGATGGAAAGGTGCACATGTCTCCAGGAAAATGATTCACATGAAAGGGAACAGGATTTTTGATACAGAGATTGACAATGCTTCAAAGAGAAAAGAAACGTTCAGTGCTAATCAGAACAGCATACAATATTCTCATTTCAGTAAATCCTGAAATGTTCATCTGGTGTTGTCTGCATTTTCACCACAAAATGAACCCATTAGCTATCACCATTCAGTCTGCAATGAAATAAAAGCCTATCTCCAACTGACGCTTGTCTCTTACAAACACCAGGCCAGCTGCCAAATTATTGGAATAAATGCTGGAGCTACTATTGGAAGATGTACGGTATTGTATTTTATGTACAGTATACTTCTGTAGTTCTTTATTTTATGTTTTACCCATAAATGCCGAGACCCATTTTCCTTAAAATAAGATGATGTGGAATAAACCACAAACCAAGTGGACCACAGAACACATTTCTGATGTTTTTCTGTTATAATGATGTCACTGTGGGTTCTTATGGGTTAAGATGTTTTTCTCCCTGTTCTTCAGTGTTACTTTAATTAATGTTTGTTGGTTTAACTTGGCTTACTTTGTTTTGACTTGATTCTTGCCTTTTAACCAATCCTGTGTATTGTATATTAGTTGGTGTCCTTTGGTGCTTTTAGCCCAAATTTGCCTCCAGAATGTTTTGACAAAGAGAGAAATGTATGTTCAGCACTCGTACTGTGAGGTGAATGGCCCTTTGAAAGTTTCTGGAAGATCTACTTATGTGCAGTATTAGCGTTTCGCCATTTGGTGCTTTGCTTTATGGCAAAACCATCCCACTTTGGTTTCATTTGGTCAAGAAAAATTAATTCTGAAGTGGTGCCACATTTAAAAGCTACCTACAAGTTTAAGCTGTGCTTCTGTGTTTTTTTTGGTGTACATGATGTTCCTCATTGCAATTCCTCTAAATAGATCATAACTGTTCATAGTCATGATGATTCATATAAAACACAGAGATTGAGGTCTTTTAGAACGTGAATTTTTCTTTGAACACTGCTTATTCTTAACCTTTGAAAAAAATGTTAAGAATGAAAGGACATTCTTTTTTGGGGGAATGTCAAGTCTTAACTCTAGTTTCCCTGTCGTACCTCCTTGTCAGTAGCCTTCTCATCTCATAAAGCTTTATCCTGTGCCTTCGTGGAATAAATTACACAGAACATATAGTAGGTTACAACCTACCCATATATTTTGAGCATCTAACATTTTTTTTTCAAATCAAATTACGTTTTAATCATTCAAAGACCCAATATGAATATGTATGTGCAGAAGGATCAGACTTTAAGACTTTTTCCTAAAAAAAATTGCCTGTAAAAATACAATACCGACTACAATACAATACCACTTTTTGATATATTCTTGTTCAAGGAATTCCATTTTTTTCCAATATTTTTTAACTCCAGAAAAGTATTTTGCCAGGAAGGTTTTGTTTAGGATATTGTTGTTTTTTCACTCTTTTATTCAAGTCTTGAATACTTCATAATTTCTCAAAGGCTTGTTTGCTTTAATAAGCCGCTTAACACTGACCTATTAAGACAAAATTACCACTCTAATTTAATGAAAGTTTTAATTTTTGACATTTTTCTCTACTTTTGTTCGTTTTTTAACAGTTTATTTTATTTTGTATGGGTAAAGTTGTCAAGATGTCAAAGGTCTCCAGCAGTTTGATGAAAATGTTCCCTTACCATCAAACTGTGTGTGTCATCTTAATAATTTCAACATGAATAACATTTTATTATTTTTCTTACAAATTCATGATCTGAAGGGCTGAGTGATTGTCTGCAGACAGCGTCCTAAGTGAATCCAATATTTGTGTGTATGGAAGGTCATTGTGTGACTCTTCCTTGGCTCCATAGAGGCCCAGCCACCCCAGCTGTCTTGTCTCTTGTTTGGCCTTTTAAATCAGATGGTCCCTGGACACCTTGCTCTCTAGCCTACAGCAGTGTGAGACCCAGAACCCTACAGATGATTTATTACCTTCATCGAAGGAGTATTCATGCCAAACATTTCCTCTCCTCCCTTTGAGTCCTTTCCCCCTTTATCTCTTCTCACTCTTGAAGCCATATCCCTTTCAAGCTGTGGGAGTTTAACAAGAGTACTACCAAAGTACAAAAAAAGACAAACAAATCTTCTTGTTTGCAATAAATCAATGATCCTTTTCATGTTTTGCGCTATCTAAGTTGCATATCCCCTTTCTAAGTAACACACTCAGAACAAACATGTAGCTATATTTGTGAATCAGTACAGAATCGACTTTTTTTCTCTAATAAACACCTCGCAGATCCTTCCTAATAAAACTGCCTCTTCTTGTTTGTTATGAGCAGAAAAAAAGGATATTTTTTTTATTTTTTGCCCCCCCACTCTTCTTTCTTGTTGGAGTTGCTGGTGGTGTGTTGGGGAGTCAGCCATCAAGCATACAGCAGGAGGTAACCGCCAGTGTAAAGAGCATCAGTTCCTGGGTGGGCAGAGTCATAGGGCCCCTTTAGCGTTAGTCTGACTGCTAGCACCCCCAGCACCAACTCTTTTTCTTCTTTTTTTCCATTTTGAGAGAAGAAACACACCCAATCCCCTCACACATACAAACAGTTGTCTTTGCAACTGTATGAGCCTTGTGATTTCTTTGCATGCTGCAGCCTGCTATCCTTTCATTATCTTTTGACTCAACCTCTCTGTCTCCTTCTCACTCTCAGGTTTCTGCTTCTAGGTGAATAAGACAGCATATATGAGATGACTCATGCCTTTAAGGTCATGAGGAATTAGTTTGTTTTGAGTTCTGGTATTACTGGCCCGAACTGATTTAAGACCCTGAGCAGGACTGCTGTTTATATGCACTCCCACATGCTCGTACACACACGTGCACATGTACATCGTCACTTGTCTGTGGCAAGTATAATGAATAGGTCTGTGCACTGAGTGCTGCGCTGTAGAGAGGAGGTGATGGAAAATGAGCATCAGAACAGCATAAAGGACACACACTGTAGTGCCAACTCTTGTGTAACAAAACGCACAAACGCATAATTTCAAACAGATAACCTACTGATTTCTTTTTAATTAGGAGATCTGGGTTTTATCATTTCAGATGTGTTTCTTTGTCCCTGACCTCGTAGACACACAAATGTGACAAGAGTTTCATGACTGGGCTGAAACCAAGCGTAACTACTACCTGGAAGGATAAACAAAGCAGGGCGAATAAAGATATTTGGAGCAGATGAAATGAGCTTAACTGGCTGACTAAAAGAAGCATGGGAAGTAATTAGTAGAACAGCTAAAACCAGGGGTGTTGGTCAGATTGTGTGTTTGAAAGTACGTGTGTGGCCGGAGGCTTCCCTTGTTTCTGGGAGCCCAGAGCATGCTGGGACAGCAGGCCAGTGTGGCTGTGACCCCTCCATCTGGAACCTGCCTGGAGCTTACATAGCCTTGCTGCGCTTGGCGTTTGTGTGTGTGCATGTGTGTGTTTCTCACAGGCAAAACCCTTAAGGCAGTTACTGTCCCTGAAACACTCACAAACAAGCTCATTGGTGTTGCCTTTCCATCTTTCTGTTCACTAGTCGTACACCTCTCATGGCTCTCATCAGTTGCAGCAGTTATGTACAGTTTGTACAGTTAGCAGGAGCAATGCTGCTCCTCTTATTCCATCCGCCATCTTGTGCCTTCTTTTTTTTTTTCTTCTCTCGCTGGCACTGCAACACAAACTGTGTGCCTCCTTCCCCTCCCCCAATTCAGTGATGCAGATTACAGGCTTTGTGTTGTGTTGTCAGTGCATGGCCAAGACTGTAGTAGCAGGTGTGTGTAGTGTTTATCTGCACTGGTGTGTTGGTGTATTAGAGTGCACATGTCGAGGCTTGTGCTGATGGGGTGGCATACGGATGCAGGGCTGGCTGGGCACTGCTATGCACACCAGGTGTGAAATGGACTGTTTAATTAAGTGCTGATGTTTTTGTAATGCATGCTGGGAGAGAGAAGGGTGGAGGAGGACGTGTGGGGTGGGGTGTGTTGGCAGTGAGGAGATGAGCAGCCTCTGCATGGCAGGGCGAGCCGTGTGTTTGACTGTTTCGACATCAGTGATGGCGGTGGCGAAGAATTAGGAGGGGCCACTTGGCAACACAAATATATTTATTGAGTGGTTGTCTTTTTATTGGGGTGAGGGGTGGAAAAGTGTGGCCCCACAGATGACTTGTGACCAGCAACTGGGTTTTTCATTGGGTCAGTAGCTAAAGTAAAAGGTGTTTCCTGCACAGAGACCTTTAGGCTGAGCTCTTGGCCACAGTTTGCTTGGCTTGTGCATTGTGTGTGTGGGGGGTGGGGGGGTGGGGTATTTGTGTGGCTGAGCTTGAGTGATCAAGCGTAGAGGCAATCCTGGGGAGTGGGACTGCTAATAAAGGAGGTGATGGAGAGAGGAACTTCCCATTCATCACATCTAGCTTCAGACTGAGACACAATCGTTCCTTTTTTCTTCTTTTTTGCCATTTCATGACACTTTATTCTCTCCTTGTCTGAATTCACTTCCTAACCCCACGCTTTTACCAAAACACACAGATGCACACCAATACACCAGTGATGGTTGGTGCTGCTAATGAAGTGAAGGTCAAAAGTTGACGAGTTCAGGTTCTGCTCAGGAGAGAGGTTTGAAAAACAAAGCAGTCCGTTGACTATCAAGATCTGTGCATTTAAAGTCCCGCTCCAATTATCTTTTGATCCATTGTTAAAGTGTTCCCAGTGGCCATTTAATTATGATTATGCTGTTTTTGTTTGTTTGTTTTTTGCCAACATAAAAAAAACCTGTGTTCGTTTCTAGTTCATTAGATATTCGCCTCTGAATTGTGGGTGGGGACCGTTCGTGCCGAGTGAGCCTTCTTGCATTTCCCATCATCCCTTTGTTTACCTTCTTTTCTGCTAACTTACAGCCCCTTACAACCCCAACCTAATATTACCGGTGCAACAAAAGTGCCGAGCAATATCAGAGCTATCCAGTTTTGACCCACATGCCAACTTGGATTTGGAAAGACGTACATGGATCTATCAGTATCAGAATGGAGCTGAGCAGGAAGCTTGTGGTCCAACTGTGGCGCTTGTTATCACTGTTGCAGGCTTTTTCCATTTGTATTTTTTGTCTGCTCCTGATTGACAACAATTTGAATAAAGAAATACTCCAAAATACAATTGTAATCATAATTTTCTTCATACATGTCCTCCATCATGAGAAAAATGCCGCAAGAACATGTTAAAAATACCAAAACACAATTTTCATTAGAGTGGGTCTTTTAAATAAAGAAATAAGCACATAAACAAATAAAAATAAATTAATATATAATAAAATGACTGACGAGTTAATTGTGTTGTAGTTCTTTTTGATAGTGATTGAATTTTAAAGAAAATAAATTAAACGATTTTATTTGACAAGGCAAAGATTATCTGGGGTGTAGTTATAGAGGTGTGCAGGATCAGAAAACAACAGATAAAAGCAGTTTCTGTTTGTGAATGTGGATAATGTGTTTGCCCACTAAGGAAGGATGCTCAGAGGTGTACACAGACATTCCATGTTGGTAGAAGGGGAGGAGGCTGTTGTTAGATGCCTTTTGTCTGTTTTATTTCTTTCCTACCCTTGCCTGCTTCTCTTCCTGCTGTCTTAATTATTTAGTCTGCCCTGCCTCTTTTCTGGTGTGCTCTGCCTGTACATGGAAGAGGAGGAGATGTCTGTAGGGGGTGGGAGTAAGGGGGGAGGGGGGCAGTAGCAGTACAGGGCTGTTGCTTAGCAGTTGAACATCACTATGATCTTTCCCTACCACCTCCTCCTCCTTCCTGCTTTATTTGTTCCCCCTCCTTGCAGTCGCATGATGTTTTGTGTGTGTGTGTGTGTGATGTGTGTGTGTCATGAGTGAATAGGCTGTGACACTAGAGCTGTATTAAGTGTACCTCTATTCCCCAGGCTGAGTGGGCTGCTATTGATTGGCCTGGTCTTGCAAGAGAGAGTAATGGCTCTCTGAGGTGAGGGGGGAGGATTAGGCCACTAATTGCCATTGTGCAGACAAGATATGACTGCTACCCCCCCCCCCCCCCCCCCCCCCCCCCCCCCATCCACCATTTGCCCATCTGCACCCCTTATCACTGCTCTCCTTTTTTTATTCCATCTGTGCTCTCACCTCACACCTCTTTTGCACTATCACTGACAGTTTTTTTTTTATTACTAATCACTCTGCTCTGTTTTCCATTTTCACATCTCACCTCGCATCCACCTTCATCACTTTTCAAGCTTCAAGCAATTCTTCTGCCAGTCCACCAGGATCTGAACAAACACTTTGGCATTTTAAGTGGCCTTCATGCAAATGAATATTTCAAATCATTTGTTGTGGGTAGTGGTCAAAATTTCAAATGTAACATGACTGAATGAACCATACCTGAACTCTTTTTATCTTACACTGCCTGTTAGGTTGCCCTGGAAACCATGTCCAACAAGAAAAAATTGAGTAGATAACACGTTTTTCCTTCCTACCTCTGATAGTGATAATCAGCATTGAAGTAAACCTGAGACAAGCCTGAGATTTCAGGTTTTCATTATCTTAAGATAAATCCTTTAAGTATGTTTTGCACCAAGAAACAAATTAATAAATGTATAGTGTATTTACATGATGTTTCATTATGATTTTAGTATTTGATCTAGCTATGTAAGAGCCATTGACATACATAGAGATGGACAAAATATCGGGATGACCCATAGAAAATACCTTACTTCTGATTCCAACGAAATGAAGTAAATTCAGTGAGCAATTTTCTGTGGTACAGACGTAGCCATTTTAGAACCAGACGACATTAGTAAGCAGTGATTGGTCTGAGTCAGCATTTCTATGTAAACCACTCTTGCTAATCAGGAGTGAGCTTGTTGGAAAGCCACACCCCTTCCACCGAAAGCAGGCTCGGGAGAATCTGTCAGTCAAATGTTTCGAGTGTTGCCGTTGGGGGCAAGGGGGCGCCACAGGCTTTTACTGAGGCATCTGATTGGTCAGTTTATAACTTGAATAACTTGCGATGAAAAAAAGTATCCCGATTTAAAAAAAAAAAAAAAAAAAAAAAAAAAGGTTTCGCATGTTTAAAAGAGGCACCAGAGCAAGAATGGTTATTCTGACAAACATGATGACTTAGTAATAGCTGTTTATTTCTCAATAGAAGTCTATGGGATTTTGGCTTTCTGGTACCAGCAGGTACATCCTATTTAAATCGTTAGGGGGGGAGAGGATAATCAGTCCAATTCTCTCTACGTACTGTCTATGGTAAGAGCTCTGCAACTACAGAGAAATAAAACAAGATGTGTTAAAAGTGAGGCATGTGACAAGACCATGACACTGCCATGGGGTGTCCTTGGTGGGTTATGATGATGTGGCTCAACTACAGCAAAACAGAGCAACTCATTGGTCCCCAGCTATCCGCCACCTGCTGTTCATGCTTATGTGTTGGGGGGGGCTCAGGACTACTCATCCTGAACGTTGTCACTTTAAAATAAGGGCCTAAGGTTGTCCATCTAGTTGTTTGTGTTTGAGGCAGCAAAACAACAAAAAATAGGAAAACCATTTGTTGAAACACCTTTAAATGTTCTAGTTGGCAATCTACAGAATGTACACGCTTTTATTTGTCTTTATTATTAAAGAAAAAGCAACATATTCATTTATACTTAATGCACTTTATTTGCACGTGGGTCAATAGTTGTTTTTGTTTATCTTTTCAGCTGCATCTTCCATCAGTAGTGAGTCATCTCCAGTTTCTTCCCCGGCCACCAATCACAGTTCTCCAGTCAGTACACCCAAGAGGGGCCCCCTTGGTCCAGGAACTGTCCTGGTTCCCCCTGTGGTCCACAGTGTGCCAAACACCCCGCCTGTAGTCACCATTGCTCCAACAAAGACTAGCAACGGCCTGTGGAGAAACGAGGGGCGCCAGGTAAAATCCTATTTAATTCCTCTTTTTTAATGCCATCTTTCTTCTTCTGCTAGTTGAAATGTTCTATTCCCTGGTTCTCGCCTTTGCTTTGTCCTTGTCAGCTCTCCACAGATGAACCCAGTGTATTGGCTGCTGGGTCATGAGGCATTTATTGATTTTGTAATTGGCCTTTACATGCTGATAACTTTACTTTCATAGTTTTTGATAAAGCTGGCAGATCTAGAAGTGTGTCTTCCACCTGCTCACTAATTGGCTTCATACATTGGCATCTTAATACCAGCTGCCATTGGGACATTACAGTGGCTTTAACAGCTTCTAACATCTGTGCCACTTTAGGCCCCGCTCAGTCAGCTTTTAGATCAGTCCCTACTGTTCCCAGCACCCCCTCTTTGTCCTCATGTTTTTACCTACGAGGCTGTCAAATGCAACAGCCCAATACCTCAGCTAGGCTATGCAGTAAGAAGAGAGAAAGTGGGAGAGCTGCTTGCTTTGATAAGAAGTGGATTATAGATTATGGCCTTGCTTTAAGCTGCCTTATCTGGGCTTGGGGCTAATGATTGTGGCCAAGTGCATGGTTATGAACAGCACTTGGCAGCATGAGGAAACTCACAGGGACACTGACTGTTCCCTAGAGACAGGCAGAAGGGGGTTCATAAAGAGTGGGTGAATAGGTCAGTCTGCCATCAATATTTGGTAGATTTCAGGCCATTGTCCTCTTTTCTGCTAACTCACATCAGCCTCACTCTGCATCTACAGCTTTTACCAAGCGATCCCTCTGCAGTTCAGAGGTCAGCCAGATGTGTGAGGGGCTGATGAAACAGAAAAGCTTCCTGAGATCGTTGTTGTCATTCCTTTGGCATAGCTGTCTCTCTCCGTTTCCCTTTCAGACAGTGCTGCTAATTCTCTTGCATTTTGTGTGTGTGTTTTCTCAGTGTATGTGTGCAGGAGGCGGGGGGCCTCAGGTCAAGCTTAAATAGGAGAGGTCAGGTCACTGGGTTTGTCATAGCCCCACATGCAGCTCAGGGCCACCCTGCCAGTGAATGAGGAGGCTAAGTGCTTTGATGGCAACAAGAGGCAAGGATGAACAGTTTGAGGGTGGGGAGAAGATGACGATGCGTCATTACAGCAGGCGTCATTGCATCTCCTTTTTTTGTGCTAAAGTCTCAAAAAATAGCGGTGGTGAAGCAGAAGTGGTATTTATGAAATGCTTATTTTTGCTCTAGTTCCTTTTTTTAAAGTGCCCATATCTGTTTCAAATTCCTGCAATGTTAGACATTTTCATTAAAATTGGATATATATAATGCATTATTTTATATTTTAAAACATATTGGAGTGTGTTCCTGACTGATATGAGGATGTAGCATGGATGTGTAGATATGAGTACATGTTGAGGTGATAGGCTGTGAAGAAGGGAGGCCTTGGTGCGTTGGCATTTTGCTTTAATGACTGCAGGAGTCTGCTCCCGCTGCTGCCTCTAATTGCTCTATAATTGGCAATTTGGTTTCATGGCTCCATCTGAGAGGCCTAAATGAGCACTCTACAATGCACTGGGTCTCCCACCCTCACTGAGGGTTACAGTGGGTCTGACTTACACAGGGAAAGAGGGTTATTAATGGACGCATCTTTGAGCTGGAGTGCTTGCATTTAAAAGGTGTGCTTCATGTCAGACTGCTGGTAAATAAGTGTTCCTAGTGAGTCAAAATCCAATATGTAGTTGTACCTGCAGGTGAATGAGGCATCTGTCTAATGGTAATGAAGGTTACAGTTTTTCTTATACTCTTTCTTGAGCTGTCAACTCAGTGCACGTTTGGTTTTGGTTTTCTTCTGAAATAAATTTTACTAAAAAAAAGTTTAGTGTATGTTCAGTGATATACTAATAATAATGGTAACAATTGATATTGCACCAATTTATAATAACTGCTTCACAACAGTAACCATAAACTGTGCTTTTGGGAACAAACTCTGAGTACAATTTTTTCGTACTTTTACCCATTCTATTGTTGGACTGGTTTGGGTTCCATAATTAACTCTCAAACTAGACTCCACTTTTCATACATTATTATGAATTTCATTGTGTTGTTCAGACTAGAACTTCTGTTTACATAGGAAACAATTCTGCTTCAGTGTCTTGAGTCACATTGGTTAGTGAGTTACTCCCTGCTACTCAGAATCATAAATTTGTAATGCTGACCTTTCTCTCACCAAAGACATTCATGTATCGCCAGATCCAGATGAAAACCATGACTCATCATATTGGTGAGATCTACTGATAAACTTGCTGTGTAAATGACAGCTGACTCCTCTTTGTATTTTGTACAAAACCATTTGTCCCCATCTTGAATTGCTGCAGGGTGATGGCAGGGAATACAAGGCCTGATAAATACTTACCAAAATAAAAGAAACAAGCGAGAATAAGCCTTAAGAATGTGTTTTTATAACCTTTATGAGGAAGTTATTAATCAGCCTTCACAGAGTTTCATGAAAATTAATCACAATTTGACTGAGTCAGGAAGTGAACATCAACTCTTAAAGTTCAGGCTCTTTTTAGGAAATACACTGAGCCGTCACAATTTCTATTATCAGCAGTTGATCTTATCCCACCTCTCACATTATTTTTCTCTTTAATATTTAAATTAAAAAAGAACCTTAAATCCAGAATGGAGTCAATTGAACCTTCTATGGTGTGACTTGCTGACCCTCTTGCTGTCTAGTGTTATATTCTTCAAGATTTGAAGATTATGATAAACAAAATGGTTCATTTAAATTAAAAGGGAGGTACTTACGTCATTATCTAGTTTTGCTCCAGTTGGTTACCGTCGTTGGGAGGATCCACTGTGATCATAAAGCTTCAAAATGAGGAAGTTGGGCCGGGGTGTCCATCAAGATATGTACTCTTGTGATGGAATAAAGTGTTGCTGTGTTTTGTGAAGCAGAAGGAGCGACCAGTAACATTAGAAGACTGGGAAGTGTGAAGTGGATTTTAAAGCAAGGGTGATGTGAGGAGTCTGAACATTAGATGGGATGTTGGCACATCAGTGTCAGCCCAGGTCAGTGGCTGTGGAGCAGGACGAGGAGGTAATGGCGCAGTAAATGGGATTTGTTTCATCAGATGCAGCAGTAAGGAAGGAGGCAGGGCTGCTGGAAGGTCTCCTTCTCTTCCCAAGGAGCCCAAAGGTTCATTTAGTGGGTTGAGAACTCTCCGTCTTCATGGTTTTATCTCTATCTTTCTTATCCATCTGTTTACACTCTCTCCTGTTAGTTAACAGCCCCTCACACCCCAACCAAACATTAGCAGTACAACAAAAATGGTGAGCAATATTGAAGCTATCTAGCCATATAGTTTAGAGCCAGATGCCAGCTCTTACGCAGTAAACAAAGACAAACATGGAACAAGTCTTTTACCAAGTGGATGCATCCGAACAGAGTGGAGAAGGGAGCTAGCTTGTGGCCTGCTGATTGTAGCTTCTACATCACAGCTACAAGCTTTTTCGAACAGCCTTATTTCTTCTGCTCCTGATTCACAAGTATTAGAATTAAAAAAATACTCAAGAGACATAATTTTAAGCTATATGTCCTACATTATTAAAAAATGCCACAAGAACACGTTAAAGACACCAAAAACATGATTTAAATTTTGCATCTTTTCCTCTGTTCTTCAACAGGCAGAGAAAAACCAAAGCTTTTTAAATACACTACCCTTCTTTTGTAGTCTTTTGTAGCTCTAACAGTGTGTGTGTCTGCTGAGTGTTGTGGGACTGTAAAAGTGAGACCAGGCTTGCTGCCAAATGAATGAACAGGAAAGAAGCTGAAAGAGAAGACTGAGAGATGGTGCTTTTTGGACCTTTCTTTTTCTATTGGGGTTGTGTAATAATCACCGGCACGTGTTTACTAAGATCAAACTAATTGCCTCTAGAAGGACTGCTGCTGTTGGCAGTTACCGCATCCTCATTGATCAAACTGATGCCACCTCATGTTTACAATTAGTGGAAAAGCTTTGGCTAGGAGCTGTCTGCTTCCATTGTACTAAACATTTTCATAAAAAAACATTAAGGTGTCTGTTCTTCATTCATTCATTCATTCATTCATTTTCCAATCCGCTTTATCCCTTTCGGGGTCACGGGGTTGCCGGAGCCTAACCCGGCTACTCATGGGCGAAGGCAGGGTACACCCCTGGACTGGTCGCCAGTCTGTCGCAGGGGCCACAATCACACACCCATGCACACTCACACCTAGGGACAATTTAGAGTAACCAATTAACCTACGAACCTATGAAGCATGTTTTTGGACGGTGGGAGGAAGCCGGAGTACCCGGAGAAAACCCACGCATGCACGGGGAGAACATGCAAACTCCACACAGAAAGGTCCACCAGCCAGGACTTGAACCGGGAACCTTCTTGATGTGAGGCAGGAGCGCTAACCACTGCACCATCGTGCAGCCAGGTGTCTGTTCTTACAAAAAAAATATATAATCTAAAAGTGCACCTGTTAGGAACAGAGACTACCACGTAACAAACAGCCCCTTCTTTCTTCTGTCTCCCTCTCAAAGGATTGGATCTGAGAGTCATGACAACTGTGCTAGTCATAGGTTCTCTCAAACAATGACTAAGACTGCCTCTGCCTTCCTCCAGGCTGACTCAGGACCTCGTGGCGCTAGCAGGGAACGTTTGAGCGCAGAGGGGTCCATCTCCCAGGAGAAAGGAGGTCCCTCAGTCCCTGCTCACCTCCTGGGAAACCCCTATGCTTTCGGCCTCACCCCTGGTGCCGTCATGCAGGATTCCCGGTTCCAGCCCCTTAAGTAAGTCAGATATCTTTCTGCTGTATTCTGCGGCTGTGTAAATTTGTCATGTTTTCAAATGAGATTTAATACCCACTTTGATGCTATGATCAATAATTCATATGGACATCAAGCTTACTGGAATGAGCAACAACGCACACATTATTCTTGTTGATAAGTGTCAGGAATAATTTTATATGATTCAGACTCTTTGTGGAGACTGATGCATCTTTTCAATTTTGACACAGGAACAAATCAAACTCCAAGCACTTTTAATAGTTTGTGCCTCATCTCCTTTCACTTCAGCCTGCCCAGACAGTTGCCCAATGCAGTTCCTCCTGGTCCTGTTCCAGAAGAGTATTTGCGGGGTTTCAGGCCTTATGCCACAGCCGAGGATGCCCTCAGGATGCCATCTCTGCCCTTGGGTCTGGACCCTGCAACGGCAGCCGCTACAGCCGCCTACTACCACCCCAGCTACCTACCCCATCCTTCCTTCACACCATATAGGTACGCTGCTTTTTGGTGGCCTCTCTTGGGACTGCGATCATTCTTTCAGTCTGCAGATTTTAAGGGAGAAATTATTGTAGTAAGGTTCACATAATGCAAAAACTGAACTTGATTGAAGTATATTTCATTTTTGTGAATTAAAAAAAAAAGTCTGTTCATACTGATTGCTAAAATCTGCAATTAAAATCTTTGTGCAGAAAGACCTCACAGAAACTGAAAAGGAGATTAGTGAAACACTGTGGCATTGCCCTCTCTAACACAACCTAAGATCTAAGACCTGAATTATACATGTGCAGAATGTTTTTGTTTCAAAATATATGGGTCAAAAATGTCAAAAAGCTTTTAAGCGGTCCATTAAAAATGTATCCGATATTATTGTGTCTTCCCTAAGTCTGTGCTAATGCCGTTCACATCTATCAATTTCTTTAATGAGGCTCTGAACGTCCATTTGGGGTTTTATTTTACTTTTAGTAGCCTTTTGATTCACTAGAAAAAAATAAAAAATACCACAGTACAAATGTCTGAGCCTTGTTGACAGAGCTGAGAGAAATTATAATGTTTTGGAGTCTCTTTTCTATTGAAATATGTCTTCAAAATGTATTTTGTTTTGAAATGTTGCTCTTAATTCTCCTTTGAGGTAGATAAAGGATGCTGGGAGATCCTACAAACATGTGGGATAGTGAAAATGAATGGCTTTCATGTAGACTGAGTTATAATGCACCAGCGTGCAAATATCGGTGTGTGTCTCCAAAAGTAACCCTGCTCAGTTTTGGTTGTCACAGAGGCTGCACACTCCTTCTCTGTCAGCAAAGAAACATCATAGGACTGCAGCATCCATCACACACTCTGCCCTGTAATGGATTTAATGAGGGGCTGGGCAGTGGATGTCACACACACACACACACAGGGGAGACACAGCTGTGTACCAAAAGACTCAACTGTCTCTTCCTGGCTGTTGTCATTATTCAGGCAAGCTAACATACATAGTTACATCCTTAAAAAAAAGTAGGAACTGGTAATGTCGCTGCTTTGAGAGATGGAGAGACTCTGCGTAATGGGAGTGAATGCTGCTCCATCACATTGGAGGACTCACTTTCTCCTCTTCTCTTTTTTTTTTTTTGTTCTGATGTCCCAGGATGGATGACCCATTCTGCCTTTCTGCTTTGAGGTCACCTTTCTATCCACTGCCAGCAGGGGGAGCATTACCTCCTATACACCCCTCTGCTGTTCACATGCACCTGTCAGGAGTGCGCTACCCCGGAGACTTCACACACCCTTCCCTATCAGCACTGCAGTCGGAGAGGTAAGGTGTCCCATGTTCTTTACTTCTCAGATGTGTGTCCTTTTTCACCAACACCTCCTTTTGGCTCTTTGTCCGCTTTGTTTTTCAGGCTTCAGCTGGAAGATGAGCTGCGGCAG
Organism: Adrianichthys oophorus; assembly: GCA_036245035.1. Classification (NCBI taxonomy): domain Eukaryota; kingdom Metazoa; phylum Chordata; class Actinopteri; order Beloniformes; family Adrianichthyidae; genus Adrianichthys; species Adrianichthys oophorus. The sequence goes on along the minus strand of BSAI01000104.1, from coordinate 15,230,766 downwards.
CGTGACAGGGAGCGCGAGCGAGAAAAAGAACGGGAGCGTGAGGCAGAGCGGGAGAAAGAGCGGGAGAGAGAGCGGGAGCGTGAAAGAGAACGAGAGAAGGAGTTGGAGAGGGAAAGAGAGCGCCAGCGAGAACGGGAGCGTGAGAAAGAACGAGAGAGGGAAAGGGAAAAGGAAATAGAGAGGCAGAAGGAGAGGGCTCTGAGGGAGAAGGAGCTGCAGGCGTCCAAAGCCATGGATAACCACTATCTTGCAGAGCTCCACGCCATGAGGACACAGGAAGAACGAACCAAGCCTGAGAGACTAACTCCTAATCGGGCTGGTATGTGTCCATGAACTCCCCCTGGCTGATTATCAACACGTCTGCCTCCTTATAAACACTTTTACCTCAGCTGAAACAGCACTTGCTAATTAAGTCATTATAGATTGTTATTCTGACAAAAACATAAGGTTTATTTGGCTGCTGGTCATACAGTTCTGCCAAAGTAATTTTTCTGTTCAAGTCAGGAAATAAGCATTCAATTGGTATCATTGCTTTAGAGTTTTAAGTCAGCACTTGTACAAAACAACCAGAACAATAGATCTGGTGGAAGCAAATCTAATGCTACGTTCAGGCTGTGCTCTGCAATGTGCGTTCAAGCGATCATTTCCAATGAAGAGTCTATGTAAACGCCCATTTACAAAGACTCTTCCAATGAAGAGTAAGTAAATGAGTGTTTCTGGCTTTCACATTTAAAACTCTTGCGTTCACACATTGCTACTTATGTTTTTAAGTCAGTTTTTGGGTTCTACTTACAAAACTCACTGTCATTGAGCATGCGTTCAGGTTAAACCAATTGAACTTTGACCAGTCAGGGACTCTGATTTAGTAGTGACAGATGGGTAATGTCCTTTTTGGTTCACAGAAGTGCCAACCGTTTGTAAATTGATCATGGAGGAGAAATTATTATATATCGTCCGAAATTGTATTTCGCAAAGTCTTTCAAATTTTGGAAGAGAGCTGTGAAAGAAAAAACCTGGAGCAAGATTTGTGAGATTTGTACTGTCTCGACATTTTTCAGCAAGTCTCGTCTTTCAAATGTATGTTCATGCGCTTGTGTCGGGTAGCGACAGACCTTTGTGCTTAAAGCATGTTCAAGAACCCGCGTTCATTGTGTTCCTGAACACACACCACATGCCCGTTGTGAACATAATATAACGTGAATGTCATATTTATAAACTACTTAATTTTGTGTAGCATGTAAGTAAGGATCACACAGAGAAAACAGATGCAGTACATAGAATACAACAATTTATTCTTTAAAAGTTGACTGTTAGGTTAAAAGTTATCTTTTGTTAACTGGCATGGAAAAACTAATTAAAAAAAACAGGAGAGAGAATTTCTTCGTTTCTACTGAAGTGTCCCTTTAGGAGAGCAAACATGTTTAACTTTACTTTATAATGAAATATATTCGTAATGTAACAAAAAAAGGCTTTTGTAGGTTATCAGCAATAAAATATATGGTAAAGGGGATATGACTTCTGCTAAAAACTGGGGGGCTGATTTGAATGACTTTTGAATGCTACAAAACTGTAATATAAGTGTTAAAACTATAAAAAAGATATTGCTCCAAAGTTTTAGTAAATGACCCTAAAATATGATACATTTCTAGAATATTTCCATTCTAAAAATTCTAAACAATTCTATTGTTTTTCCTTTTTTAATAATTATTTTATATAAACAAAATAAGCCATAGTTTTAAGCCATCTGTGACTGGTGTGTCAATTTATGTTCCTCTAGATAAAACCAAAGAGCCCGCTCTTCCAGCTCCCAAACCAGTCCCCCCTGGAATCCACGCCTCGATAGTTCCCCCACACCACCCCGTTCCAGGTCTGATTCCAGGCCACAGCCTCTACATGGGCCCCAGCTCTGTAGCCACAGGTCTCTCTGCCTCAATGATTGCTCAGAGGACCAATGAAGAGGAGAGGTGGTTGGCACGGCAACGCAAGTTACGTCAGGAGAAAGAAGACCGTCAGTATCAGGTGTCTGAATTCCGCCAGCAGGTTCTGGAGCAGCATCTGGACCTGGGTCGGCCAGCTGATGTACCAGATCACAGGACAGACTGTCATAGGTGAGGTGACCACATCAAAGCTAAACTAGATGCAGCTGAGAGATTTCAAACACATATTCTCCTTATTAGAAATATTAGTGTAATTTTTTTTATTTTAAGAGGGTTTTTATTTATCAACTCAACTGATGGTTGTGTTATGTTTTTATTGGACAGTTATTTTATTTCTGTGGCAGTTCAGTCTTCTGACAGGAGACAGGCAGTCGTGTCTGGGTGGTGATTGAGTTTATAGTACCAGGAAGTGGATTCAAACCTGCAAGTGTGACCATAACATACACAAAGGCTAATTCTCTACTAATCCTTTGAGCCATGCACAGCATAAGCCACCACCCACCTTCCATTGTTGCTGTGCAAAGCATTGTGTTGTCATATGTGTGTTGCAAAAGTGAAGTTGTGGTTCAAACAGGAAGGACAGGAGGTGTACACACATCTGCTATCAGTCTCTCTACAGCATAATCACATAATCACAGCTCACAGGCTGCAGATTGCAGATAAGACACACATTTACTTACTCAAACACAGAAAAACACAAACAGAAGGCATGGATAATTCAGTCCATGCAGTGTGCACCATCAGTAGTTTTACTAAGAAATAGTAGATAAAGTTTCCATCACTTATTTTTCTCTTTCAACATTCATGGATTCATATGCACTTTTTTTTCTATCTTTCCATCTGTTTGAAATTCATTCCTCTCTCCATAACAACCATAACATTTTGTCTTCTCTAGCCAAGTGTCATTTCTGCTGGCCTCTTCCTCGGTGCAGTGCTCTCCTCCACGTGAGCGTGTGTGTGTGTGTGTGAGAGAGAGCGCCTCACTACAAAGGCCTAACAAGATTAAAAAAAACAGGCTGTGTATCTGGAGGACAGTGTGTCTTGGCCACATCCTCGTTCTGCTGAGAGCAACTCTGTCGAGGCTTGATAACGCTGTTGAACGCTGACACCCTGACATAGTTAAACTGAGGCCCAGCATGAACATTGTCTCTTTAAGAAGGTCTTTTATTTGGGAAAAGAACTAAAGTATTGTACTCTGTATCTAACAGATGTCATTTTTAATGTTACTTTTGCAGATCGATACCAAATCACCATGAACAAGGAAGCAGGGAAATTCACCCTCACTTAGGTGCCCCTCCACCACTCATTTCACCAAAACCTACTCAGCCACTGCGCGAACAACACCCGCCGCCCCCAACAACGCTCTGGAACCCTGCGTCTCTCATTGATACTATTTCAGAGTCCAGACGGAACCACGAGCCCTCAGGGATGGGACACTATGACCTCAGTTTGATGCCTCCAGGGCCCTCCAAATATGAAGATGGAGCCCAACGGAGAGAAGTAGAGAAATATCCTCCTCTTAGAGGCCCTCCTGGCTTGCCTGAGCCTAGCACTTTCCTTGCAGATCTAGAGAAATCCACCCAAACTTTTCTAAGCCAACAGAGGGTCTCACTGTCACTGTCAAGCCAGTACGAAATGGAAGGTCCTGTCAAAAGTAGTGCTGGACTGAAGAGCTTCCAGGGGCATCCAGGGCTCAGTAGGCATGGTTTAGGACTTGGAATAATCCCTGGAACATCAGTGGGTCAGGTACCTTCTCCAGGGATGGGGTCTGAAACAATGCTGATCTACGATGAGTTTCTGCAGCAGCACCGGAGACCTGTCAGTAAACTGGACCTGGAGGAGAAGAGGAGAAGGGAAGCCAGAGAGAAAGGTATCTACAGGACGTTTCCGTGTTTGGGAAAATTATAGTGAAATGATCTTATTTTAGCTCATTATTTTAGCTACCTGAACCGGAATTTCATTAAGAACGTGTTTATTGTAGGTTACTACTATGAGCTGGATGACTCATATGATGAGAGTGACGAGGAAGAGGTGAAGGCCCATCTCAGAAGAGTTGCAGAGCAGCCCCCCCTCAAACTTGATGATTCCTTGGAGGTAAAATATCAGCCAAAAACCCTTTCTGCCTTGGCTTTTTGTGTTGCACAGAAAGACTAATGATTTCCTTTGCTTTCATAAATATCCATGCAGAAACTGGACTTCCTGGGAGTGTTTGGCCTGACCACTGTAGCCCAGCATGATGAGGTTGTGCAGCAGAAGAGAAGAAAGAGGAGAAAGATGCTCAGGGAACGCAGCCCTTCCCCTCCTGCCTCGCAATCGAAACGCACCCCACCACCTCTTCAACTCAGCACTCGCTTCACCCCTGAGGAGATGGACCGAGCTCCAGAACTGGAGGATAAGAAGCGATTTCTCACCATGTTTAAACTGTCCCATGTCACCGTACAGCAGAGAAGAGGTGAGGGATAATTTCATCAGGCAGTCGGTTCAGCCACTGCTTTCCTGGTTTGTTGTTCATTCTGAGTTACAGTCACTTTAATAATTATGTGTTGGAATTACACTAGGTAGACAAAAATGTAATATCTTTATAGCAGGGGGGCACTTATCCTTATCTTTATGCTTAAAAGACCTCGAATTACTATTTCTAAGAACAAAAGAGATAAAAGATGCGCATGAAAGACATGATCTAGTGGCCTTAATGTGTTAGTCAGAAGTCTCCTTTTAATATTTTTTTATTTTCCTTGATGTCTCATCTCTGCTGAGTACAGACTATTTTAAACCCATTTAGATCTAAAAAAATATTGGTCATTCTTTATTCTAATGCTTAATGATGCTCAAGTTCAGCTGAGCTCTTCACCTAACAGCAGTGCAACACTTTCATGAACATGCTGACTCCAGGCCTCAAAGGAATTAATAAAGGGGTCAGAAAATGTTCATGTCAACCCAATGCTATATGCTGCAAATATTAAGCAAAGTGTGCACAATGGAGGCCTCTGCTCAGTCACAAGAGAAGACTTTTCAAACACACAGAACCTGCACGGGTATCCTAATTTAAAAAAAAAAAAAAAAGCTTACATTTTTGAATCCCAACCTTAACTTTTTAACAAATCCTCTCACATAGTCAGTTAGAGGCTTTGAAGAATTAGTCAATGCCAAATGAATTTATTTAAAAAAAATGTGGGGAAAAGTATTTATAGGAGCAAAGTCACTGGTCAGAACTGAAAGCTGACTACATGTGAAGTACCTGTTGCTGCCAGTAGGTGGTGGTAAACAACCTCAAACATTATATTTGGTGACAGCTGACCTCCCGCTACCACCATACAAACAAATACGGGTGAGGAAATAAGTGTTTTTAAGTCCAAAAGGAAATAGCAAAGCAAAACTGTTATAAAGATAACTTTTCTTTTTTTTATTAGATAATGAAAAGGTAATCGAGCTTCTTCAAGCCATTAAAGAGAAGAGCATAACCTTAGACAACATCAGACATGCAACTCATCCGCTGTGCAAGAGCCCTCCAACACAGATCTCTGGTAACGTGCAAACATTTAGTGTCTTCTTCATTTATGTTTCATCAGAGCATAAATCATAAAGCAATTTAAGATTTGAATTAATATTTTCTCCAATGATTACAGAACCAGCATCCGCTCAGCACTCCTCTGAATCAGAAGACCACCACGTTGTCAGACCACAGAGCTCCTCCTCACATTGCCTAGCATCCACCAGTGACCATCCCAAACCCCACGGGGAGACGTTAAGACCAAAAGCACCCCCCTCACCAGCTGTCCACCCAGACAAGGCCCGGGGCCCCAGTGAGGGGTCTGTCTCAAGGAGGAGCTCCAGCCTGCTCAGCAGTTTGCGGCCCCCACTCTCTCTGCAAGCTAAAGAGGGGCTTCACAGTGTCAACGGGCGCACAAAACCCTGGGACAGCTTTACTCCTGAAGAGTTTGCCCAGCAGTTCCATGAATCTGTGCTTCAGTCCACGCAGAAAGCTCTGCAGAAAAACAAAGGTGAGGACAGGTTTTAGGTTCTCCTGAATTCATCTATAGTTGCAGTTAGAGGCTGTTGGTAGGGTCACATTTGACTTCCATTGTCAATATAAAAAAAACATTTATTTATATGATTTAAAACTGTCAGAATCATGTGGGATAAAATCATGCAATTATTTTATTTATTAACGTCCAACTAAACCATCTGTTACAGATGCAGAAAACAATGCAATAACATTTTAGCTGAAGATTTCAAATAAAAATACATTAACTTTTGAGGATTTTTGTATACTTTTTACACAAAACCACAGAAGTAAATTTGGAAAAAAAAAACAACTAAAAATGTGTGTTTCTTAATTTCTATCCTCCTTCTCCAGGTGCAACCACAGGGAACTCTGAGTCCTCCCATCTCCAGGAGTCATCTGTTCACTACAACATTCCCGAGCTTCAGAGCGCCCCGGGTCAACCTCCACAGTCCAGTGCCCCACCATTTCCCCACCCACTTTCCAACTCTCACTCCCAGTCTAACGGGCAGCACTTTCAAATCCCCCCCCATAAGGAGGCCTCAGGGATGAGAGAAGACCTGTCAGGTCCAGAGGACTCTGGGGAGGAAGAGGAAGAAGAGGAGGAGGAAGACGAAGCGCCAAGTTTCAAGTGGCAGGGAATAGAATCTATATTTGAAGCTTATCAGGAATATGTTGAAGGTAAATGTGTTTATGGGTGCATATATACGTAGTGTGTTGTTTTTAATTCTAGATACTTTATTTAGATATTATTTAGAAAGAATAACTTATTGTTTCCTTCACACTGTCGAAAAATGGGCATAAAACTGCCAGAGTGGTATACCTCTGGTGTTAAAGCAGGTGTTCTTATAATAAAATGTTGTAAATTAAGCATGAACAATTCTTTTTCTCAGTAAGATGTTTCTTTTTTTGTGGATTCTACTCGGATTTTCACGCGAACAAGAACATTTGTATATCTATTTTATAACCCAACCCTCCTGTCTGTGTTTTTTTTTTACTTTGTGTTATCACACAGAGCAAACTTTGGAGCGACAAGTTTTGCAAAGCCAGTGTCGAAGACTTGAAACTCAGAACTACAACCTCACTCTGGCTGCTGAGCAGCTCTCTCATACCATGGGGGTGAGACACACAAACGCACACAAACACCTTGAGGTGTGGAAATAAGGGGGGATCAATGGGCGAGAAATGGGGTTGAGAAGAAAAATAGAGATTCGTGGAATTATGTCCTGATCAGAGATTTCTGTCCCAGATTCCGGTCATTTGACTTTAAGTGTCTGCCGATCTGATACTTTTGTAACACATTTTTAAAATGAACACATTTTTAACCTTAATTTATCATTTAACATTCAAACAGTGCACTTCTGTGAAGTAGTTTGAACAATCAAGCAAAAAAATGTTGAATCTATCAACTATGAAAAAATAGTAAACTATTAACAAGTACAAAAAGGTGACTGTGAGGAAGTTTGGTGACTTGTAGCTTTGGTATCTTCAGAGCAATTAAAAATATTTGATCAAAATGTGATTAATTTCCCCTTTTTAAAATTCTTTAAAAAATAAAATATTTACTTTTTTTCCTAAATTGGTTGCTGTAGCATGAATGTGATGAGTATTCATGACTAGCTAATATCATTGTAATCATTTATTAGTTTTGGTTTCTTTTGAGAGAGTATGATTTTGTTTTTTTCTTCTCTAAATCACTTTTCCAGGAGCTTGCACTTTGTAGACAGTCCCTTCGCAGCCGTTTCACTGCCATTTCTTTCATCTTCTGCTTAAACTGGTGGCATATTCTGCTGTGTTTTATGGCAAAAAAAAGATCAGTTCATGATATGCAGGCGTAATTATCTGTAATAATAAGCTTGAAATATATAGCTCTGATGAAAAGAATAAAATAAATATCCCATCCCTGATACGGATACATCTGATTCCAATTAAGTCTGAAATCAGGCCTGATTTCTGATAACATGGATCAGATTGAGACATCCTAAACTAATATTCCCTGTTACAAAACATAATTTGTAATAAAATGTATGATATTAGTTCCTGAAGTAAAGAGATCCAGATTTTCGCTCTTTTTAAATTTTGCTGTTTGTGCTTGCAGGAGCTGATGTCCCAGAGACAGAAGCTGGCAGTTGAAAGGGAAATGCTGCAAGCAGAGCTGGAGCACTATAGGAAGTGTTTGACACTGCCACAAACACACTGGCCAAGAGGCGGCCATTACAAAGGCTATCCTCCAAGGTGACCCTGATACACCAGTTTGACTCCCCTCAGCCTACCCCCGGCCTTAGCCGCCTCTCCTTTGTACTAAGAATTTATTTTTCATGGCTTGGTCCTCTAAACTCCGTGGAGGAGAACACGGCTGGCTGGAGAAAGATGAGTGAGTGGATGGACCGAGTGAATGAGTAGCTGGACAGTTGAATGCATGAGAGACACTATCCTTCAGAAAGGGACACCTAGTGTTTGCATTGTGCCTAGCCAGGGACTGCACCACAAGCCACTAACGTGTGCCAATGTAGCCAACCCAAGATCAGTGGGAGGGTGGTGCAGGAGAAGCTCAAGACCAACACACGTGGACGCCTGCACTACCACATTCGTCACCCCCTGATGCTCTTTTGCTCTGCCCACACGTCCCTTCAGCCACAGCCACACAGACAATCCTGCCAATGAGGGAGCAGCTACCCCCGGAGGGGCATCATCACAAGACTTGAAAGCTCCAGATCTCCAAACGAAAGCTTCGGGTCACTTGGGACAGATTTTTGGTTTTGGCCGAGTGAGCTTTCGAACTGGAAATGCACTTAAAAGCTGAAGAACTACCTGGTGGTACTGTGTTACAAGGAAGAACTGTTCAAATTAGGGAAGAAAATGCACATTTTTTTGGAATGAATTAAGAAAATGTTTTATTTCGAAATAGAAAATTTGAAAATAAGAATTAAAAAAAAGGTTGCTCAGCCTTGTATTGTATATAAAATGAAGACTTAAAAGAATTTTGTATGTTTTTATTACTTTAATCATTGTTCTTTTCAAAGAAAGCCTGCCATTTTTATATGTTTATGCTTTTTTTGGGGGGGTGTTGGTAAAGAAAGCCTTGCTTTTAGTGTTTGTACTGCTGCTGGCCGGAACAGCTCATTTTGAGACGATTAACAGAGTGAGGGAAAATAAGAAGCCCTCCTGCTCTTATTCTGCCTTGGCACTGCGCAGCTAAGACCCAGCCACCGACCTCATCCGGCCTCTGAGCCCAGCGAAGCTGACTCGGAGGCAGCGAGACGTGGCTCCTGCCCTTCCATCCATTCACAGCAACATGTCTCCTGTTGGAACAGCTCCCCCAGCTCTGCTTCACTGATGCTGGCATGACTTGAAAGTCCTCATTCAGGAACCGGACGCAGCTTGTTCCAATATTTATAGAAATGCTCACCGGAATTACTTGATTTTACGAAGACATGAAGGCTTAAGCTGTCAGCTGAGGAAACTGGTTTTTGATGCTTTATCTCACCTTTGGACCTTCACTTTTACTTTCTAAGACTTTACATAGCATTGGATTCACATTAGGACTATTTATCAAACGTTAGACTGTGAGGCCAAGACCTCGCTGCAGCCATTGAAGGATACAGTGCCAAAGAGGAAATTAAATTTAAAAAAAAAAGTGGCATTTTGGATTTTTAACTTTTACAGGAATTGCAATTGGGTAGCCAAACATTTCAAAAAATAAATGGAAAAAGAGAGAGTCTCTGTTCTTACGTTTAATATTTTTGGCCTGTTTTAATAACTTCCCCTTGTACCTGAAGTTGCCATAACGTGTAAGAGAAGTCAAACCCCGCACGGAACAGAGCGTTTAGCGGCAGAAACAGAAGTGTTCGCTTTATGATGCGTTTTTGTTTACAAGTTCTGCCTCTTGTCAAGCTCTTGTCCTGAGATCAGGCGTGCGCCGCTCCTCCTTTCTGCCACCAAGCTCACGCCGTCTCACCCGTAGGTTTGACCTAAAAAAAGGTTGGCGAATTCCCGGATCTGTCTATAGATCACGGCAGTGGTGGGCCGGACGTCAAAAGTCTAAAAGGCAACCCAGCATTCTTTAATTTAATGCCTACAACATCAAAACCAACTGCAGTTTGTTTGAAAGACTGAAGCACAAGTCCACACACACCATTTTACTTCAAGTGCCTCAGTGATTTGGGAGCATGTGAATGAGTTGCAGTCCACGCGGACGCCAAACATCAGTGATCAGGGACTCACATTTTACATTGAAGTGTCTACTGTACGTCTCCCACCAAAAACGAGATCCGACGCTAAATTTCTCTGTCTAATCACACTCCCACCCCCCATTCAACTCCAGAGACCTTACTTTTATGAGGTCCAAGCCACATCAGAAGAGTAAAGAGTGTTTTCACACAGCAGTAGAGAGCCACTGGTGCAGCCTGTCAGTAAAACAAGGGAGCATGCATGCTGACGTAAGCTGCCAATCCGCCTGCGGGAGGGGCGGTGCATGAAGAGAAGGGTCTTACTTGGCCCACCTGCACCTCCCAACCTCATGCAATAGCCCTGTTACTCAGTCTAGATGCTGTGAAATCCTGTTTTTAAAATGTAGTTGTTTGCATTCATTGTAATGTAATATATTCTTTGTTGAATGTAGTAATTAGGTATTTATGAATATATGGCTGTGATTTCAGACAAATGAGAAAATAAAAATTCTTCAAAAAGGATGCTGTTGATTGCGTGGTGGATTTAAAAAAAAAAAAGTGCTTCTGTTCATTCGAAAAGGGATCTTTTTTCTTAAGGTGATTGCCCAATCTGAGGCTCCGGAGCCACATGGGGACTCTTTTACCCCACTGTTGTGACTCTTCGGTTTAAGAAATTAGTTGCATTAAGCAGTAACTGTAAAGTGACAAAAAAAAAAGGCAAGAATTTTGAGCGCCATGTACCAGAGAAAATCAACTGGAGCTTAGTAAGCACAACCAGAATTCATGTCAAGCTCACAGGAATTTAAGGTGGAGTTTCGATTTTTATTGCATCTTGTGGTTTAAAAAAATACGGCAACAGTCATTTTAGCTCTGATTTAGTTTTATCTAGTTTGATTTATGAAGTTCTGGCTGAAAAAAGTATATTTACAATTTCAGAGATATTCAAGTGATGATTAGAAATGTACAAAAACCGCTAACAACAGGTATATATGAAGGTTGGCTCACTTAAGTGTTTCTCAAACTGTGCAAGGCGTGCTTCTTTTTTTTTTTTTTTTTTTTTTTTAATATAAAGGTTGAAAAGAATTCTCAGTTCCAGGGGAAACTGTCTTTAAATCCATCAATAGTCTGCTTGGTTAATTATTATACATTTATAACACAAGGGGTTCACTTCACGCTTCCAAAAATTCCAAATCTAAAGCCTTCAGAAGTCCGTGAGCGTCCTCCCGCTGGACCCTGGCTGCAGATTGGAGCGCAGCTTGTACATGCAGTTAAGAGAATCCAAGAGGAACTCTCTGATGGTGTTGATCTCCATCAGAGTCAGATTGTCCAGCTGGAAAAAGATGAATTCATAACTTAGAAAAATACTTTGTGTTTTTTTATATACAATTAAAGACAACACTTGTTTATGTTAACGAAAGATTCTGACTTGAGCACAATACAGACGTGTAGAGTTTATCTAATCCCGTCCTCTCTGTTCACCTTGGCGTGAGCCTCCTGCTGGCTGATGAAACTATCAGCAGACCGGCGGAGTTTAGCAATTCGAGTATCCCAAATGTCTTTGACCAAGGTGCGGATCTCGTCAGCTTTGGGAATGTTGTCAGATGCACTGCGGAGAAATGTGGAAGTTAAATGCCTGCTCCAGTGTGGAGGCTATTTTGTTCCATTTGAAATGGTGACTCACTGGTTCAGCAACAGCTTGGTGAGCTCCATGTAATAGGGGCTGGGAACGGGCGTAAAGGCCTCCTCTCTTTTCTCCAGTTCCCGTATTTCCTCCAGCTTCTCTGCGAGACAAAGCAGAGCATCAACAGCTGGGAAAACACAGTCCAGGAACACAGAGCAGTGGTGATGTCTTCTGGAGGAAAGAATCACCCATCTGAGAATCTGATGAACAAGTCTGGGATTGGCAGCTGACAGGAGAACTACCTTTTTTTTTTTACTGTACTGAGTTAAATATGAAATTTAGTGGAGGAAGTATTATGGTGTGGGCTTCTTTCAGGGGGTGTGCTTTGTCCCCTTATTTCCATTGAGGGTAACCCTTGAAATGTGGCGCTTTTAAATGTTGTATTAAGCCTAAATGTTATTACAGTTTTTATATCAATGAACAAGTAATGAATTTCTTCAAAACCACTTCATGCTTTCTAAAACATATATACCGGTATATGTACAGTGAGGAAAATAAGTATTCGAACACCCTGTGATTTTGCAAGTTCTCCCATTTATAATTCATGGACGGGTCTGAATTTTTCATCTTAGGTGCTTGTGAGAGACATAATCCAAAAAAAAAAAAAAATCTGGAAATCACATTGCATATTTTTTAAACAATTTAATTTGTATGCTAGTGCTGCAAAGAAGTATTTGAGCACCTGAGAAAATCAATCAGTTAATATTGGGTACAGTAGTCTTTGTTTGTGATGACACAGGTCAAATGTTTCCTTTAGTTTGTCAGCAGGTTTGCACACACTGCAGGAGGGATTTTGGCCCACTCCTCTAAACAGATCTTCTCTTGATCAATCAGGTTTCTGGGCTGTTGCTGAGAAACAGAGTTTGAGCTCCCTCCAAAGATTTTCTATTGGGTTTAGGTCTAGAGACTGGCTAGACCACTCCAGAACCTTGATGTGCTTCTTACAGAGCCACTCCTTGGTTATCCTGGCTGTGCGCTTTGGATTATTGTCATGTTAGAAGACCCGGCCACGACCCATCTTCAATGCTCTAACTGAGGGAAGGGGGTTGTTCCCCAGAATCTCACGATACATGATCCCGGTCATCCTCTCCTTAATACATTGCAGTCGTCCTGTCCCATGTGCAGAGAAACACCCCCATACCATGATGCTACCACCTCCATGCTTCACAGTAGGGATGGTGTTCTTGGGATGGTACTCATCATTCTTCTTCTTCCAGACACAGCGAGTGGAATTAAGATGAAAAAGTTCTTTTTTGGTTTCATCTGACCACATGACTTTCTCTTATGACCCCTCTGGATCATCCAAGAGGTCATTAACAAATTTAAGATGAGAATGGACATGTGCTGGTTTAAACAGGGGAACCTTCTGTGCCATGCATGATTTCAAACCACGACATCTTAGTGTGTTACCAAATGTAACCTTGGTTAAAGTTCATGATTTCTAAGTGGAAGAACTTGCAAAATCACAGGGAGTTCAAATATTTATTTGCCTCACTGTATTTACCAGGTTTTGTTTTTTAGCAACATTACAGCAAAAAGTAATATCTTACTGTAATGCATGCTTTTAAAAGGCTTTAGTCCTATACAAAATAAAGATATTCAAAAAAACAAAGCAAGTAAAAGAAAGAAATATTACCAACATCCATCCAGTCAGGTGGAATAATTCTGCATTTCTGTCTCTGTTTGAAGTTTAGAGCCAGCCACAGCGGAACCTCAACAGGCAGTCCGGGATTAAATGGACCCAAGTCGCCCTGAGGACAAGGATAAAAACAGTGTAGCTAACACATCAGAACCGAACCACAACATCAGGGGTCTGCAAACTAAGAACAACATGCAGCTCTTTTATTTCTCTATTGTAGCTCTTTGGCTTTGTAGAAAAATGCTAACGATTCACATAAATAATGAGTTTGTAGTTTTGAACATTTTTTTTTTTATTTATTCAAATGTTTTTATAGTTGTTAAAGATGTCAGATAACTGAGCAACTTTATGGTAAAGGGTTTAATCTACAGACGGAGTGTTTTATCATTATAATAAATTTAAAGCATACAATCTACTTTGTATTACGAGAAAATTTGAATTGTTTACATGTAACCTATAGAGTTTTAAAGAAACTGGATTCTACGCCAGTGTCATGTTTACATTTTATAACTGTGCATCATAATGACAGAAAATACAATGTTTCATTCGGCTTTATAACATTTTTTCAATTCAAGTAAATCTGCTGCAGCAAGAGGATTTCATTTGACACAGGAGGTGTTTTATTTTGAAAAAAAAAATGTTTGTGCTGCTGTCAAAAAACAAAAGTGTGAAAATATAACACTATTGTAATTCAATTATTGTAAAATATTGAAAGGCTACATTTCATATATGAACGGTTTAAAGCCATAATAACAAAAGTAAAATATATTTTTCTAAAAGGTGAAGTGGTACTTTTCTGCTTCTGTTGGGTTTTAGTCTGTAAGAAACTAGCTTTAATGGTTGCAGAGCCCTACTGTACACACTAAGCTCGGTTTAAATAATTGTTTAGGAACACACACTGCAAGTGGATTGTCGGCGGTCACTTCATCAACACACTTCAATTCAACAAAAGGTTTTAAACAATCTGGGTTGATGTACAAAAATAACGTCGCTTACTCCGATCAAATAGATTTTGTCCAGGCTGAAATTTGGAATGATCTTCACTAACTCTTTTTCGGCAAGAAATTCAACCTCAGCGGGATCCATCGCAGCTCGACGTTTCTCTGATTCTTTCAGTTCAGCGCGAGTGTTCAGCTGTTTCCCGCGCTGCGAACCAGGAAGATGGAGTTGGTGGCGTCACAAACCGGAAATGGGGGTTTGTGTGTATAAATATGTATATATTTTTTAATATATATATATTAGTTTTATTTTTTTACTTTCTTATAAACCATGACGTTTTTCCATTTTTATTTTTTTTTATAGTTTGAAAACAAACTTCAACTGGCTTGGAAGAAGTGTCATCCACAAGGGCGCAGTATTTTCCTTTTTGTTTACCACATAAATGTCTCATTTGGTTCTAAAAATACCAGATGATCAGTTTGTGATAATGCTGGTTGTACTTAGACCAAACTTTGATATTTGTGGAATTTTCCCATTATATCTTTAAAATTCAAAAATACATTTTCAAGTTACAGACTGTCTTTGTTTTGAAAATGTAGTATTACAACAGCTTCCTTGTTTTGTTTACAATAAATTATAAAAAATAAAATAAATCTCAATTGTAACAGTAAAAAACTACCCCCCATGATTTAAAAAAATACATACAAATCTAAAGGATACTCTCATATGTAAAAAAGATTGTTTACATATAGACATTAACCAAAACTGGCATTTCCTGTCTTATCATTACAATATAAACTTTTCAATATTATCAAATTCTTGAGAAAATCAATAATATATTCTGTGTGTACGGAAACCGTACACACAGAATATTAGTTTAGGATCAAATAAATCACTTTTTTTTATTAAGAAAAAATCCCTTCCAGAGGAAAATCTTATATTTGCTCAGATCCATGGCTGTCATAATCCCACTTCCGTTTAAATATAATTGTATCCTTTTTTTAGTTTTGACATTTTTTTTGTTACATGTATCTCTTGACTAAAAACCCTTACCTTGAAATTATTTTTCTTTCGAATGCATTGCAATGCACTGCAAAACTCTTTCAATAGAAAAAAACAGTCCGACAACAACTTTCTATCAAATAACTTTCATTTTACATTCAGTTCATTAATGTAAAACAGATTTTACAGACAACTGTTTTATCTCTGCTTTGCTCCAGCAGTAAATACAAAAGATGTTTTAGAAAACCCAAAGCCTATTTTTAATCATCAGCTCTGTAAAAAATTACAGTTTATTTTGTCTTACTACATATTACTTTTATTAGAAAATGTACACATTCCTGTTGAGATATTTTAATGAATTAAATTCTATTCAAACGTCATTAGTTCATGCAATTTTTGCTCCATCCTGAAATGGAGCTGAACATCATTTTGAAGAAAATTCACACAATAACTATTTAATATCTTTCAAATAATTTAGAAACAGATCACTGTATGGCTACTCCTTAGGTATTTAAGACAATCAAATAGTATAGAATTTAAATGTTTTAATCTAAGTAAACAAAAAAACAGATCAAAATGTGATCTCAATTATGATCTCAGAGTCACCTTGTAAAGGTAACCACAGGCAAATGGTGCTCATGAGGCGCCTGCATTTCAGAGCCTCGGGTCTGGCTCATCAGTGCTTCCTTCAGTGCTTGAGACTTTGGATAGAAACTGCTCATCAGGAAGCAGTTTTACGCTGTGCTTATGGGAGAAAGACTCTTGGTCTAGCACAGGTCCAGCACAGATTTGTTAATCATAGGGTTAGTCCAGTCGTTCCTTAGATCCTCCAAGTGATTGTCAAAGTCAATCAAGTTTTCGTAGGACCTGCCCTCAAGCAGAGCAGATGTGATTTTCTGCGCCTCGCTCCAGTCCTCAAAAGAATCCCTGAAAACGCACACAAAAATATGACCTGACATTTCAGTTTCTTTCATCTGGATATTTGCTTTAGCGTTTGCTTAATACAGTTAACAAATGAAAGGCAGACACATATAGCCTCAAGTACTCACAAGGTGACATCTCTGCTTTTCCATTTGTTTTCATGATGATCGTAAATGATCACAATTGGTTCAAAACAGCTCATTGTTAATCTGCTGTTGTCCACCTGTGAAAAGGGAAGAACTTTATAACAGGGAGAAAAAGTTGCAATTCTGAAAAATAAAATATTTATTTTGAACATGTCCTGTCAAGTTAAGCATCATCAATAAAGGTCTGCAGATTTTTTTCTGCAGAATAACATACCGGTAAATTTCCCCTAACGTATCTTTAATAATTCCCCGTAAAAAATACAATATCAAATACCAGACCAAATTTGTCACTATTACCATAACAATTGCCGCATCACTGAAGTTTTCAGAAATTCTGGCCGCCACTTTTTCCGCAACTTGATTGGGTCTGCAGGAGAGATGGGACAGGGAACGTAAACAGGGTGCTGCAAGTATGAGGTTTTCATTCAAACTGTGGGGCTGGGCGGTCTGCTGGTCCGTACCTTGAATCCTTCGTGCGTTCATTGGCTTGATAATATCCAGCAATTGTATAATGATTTTCTTTGCACCAAGTGTCAATCTGTGACGTGATTAACAAACCCAACATGTAAGGGGAAAAAAACGTTAAAGTCAGATCAACTTTTTTTTAACAAAGAAAAACCCAAGTAAAAGTTAAAACACTGATATATAACAATAGCAGAGTTAAGGCTTTTGTTTCTGTACTTGAACACTCTAATGGAAAATAATGGAATCTCAATAACAGTGGTTTTCCTTTAATTCAGGGAGAGGCAACTCCGGGCCTCGAGGGCCGCAGTACCTGTAACCCTGCTTGAATTCATTGGTCCCCAACCCACAGGTGTTTATTTTTAGATTTAGAAAATATCAACTTTAGAGACTTTTTTTGGTATTGGTTAATTGAACCTTGCAAGTCAGACGAGGCTAAAGTTGGCATCTGATTTTGTAACTTTTGACAGTTTTGCGTTCAGGGAAAATCCACATCATATTTTAATGGTTCCTACACAAATCTAGTCTATTAATAAAGTTTGAACCAGTTACAGTTATTCTACAGAAAATGAAGTCAACTTCACCCTCAAGGTTAAGGAAAACTGGGAACTAAATAAATAAAAAAATAAGACACTTTCGCCTCATAAAGGCCGGTCTGTGAGAATATTGTCTGACCATTAACTGGTCCGTGGCCTGAAAAAGATTGGCAATAACTTCTTTAAATGACAGGCGATGTTCCTATCCAAAGTGATTAACAAGGGTAGGTGACATGCCAAAAAAAAAGGTCATTTTAAGCACATTTTAAGATGAGCTCAGCAGCATTTAAACATTTTATATTTTCTTCAATAAGTATCTTTCTCTAAAAAAACTTATATTTATGCAAACCATCTACTTCCTTACCAATTGCCTTGAAGAAAAAAAAAAAAAAGGTTAACAAAAAGTAATTCAGGGCTTATAGAAAGCGCTCTCTTATAACTAATCAAAATAGGTGTTAATTTCACATTTTTCTTTGTTTTAAAGGCATTCAAGTCTTGTGCTAAAACTTTTTTTTGGAGGGGGGTTGTTTTACATGATCTACTTACAGTAAAATTATTAAAACTATATTTGATTTTAAATGTTTTGAAGTTCATTTCATTTTTTTAGTTAAAAAAGAAAACAAATTAAAAAATATACGCACACATGTGTATAGTATCAAAATGACTGTAAAGCTGTGTAATATTTGAAAAGCTTACTTGATTTAAACAACAAATAACACATTTTACTGTATAATTTGATAACAAAATCAACATACGTTGTGTCCCAGCATTGCTGTATTGCAATACTACTCTCATTGCAGAAGGCACACCAAGTACAGCAGGAGCCAAATATACTTGAACAACCCTCACCAGAGTCAAGGCTACTTCTAGCATTGGAGCCAGAGCCAGGGTTCCGTGAAAAAGAGGCAGACAGTCCACGCACAGGACCGGCTCACTGTCTTTCTTCCTCTCCTTGGTTTTTTCTGCCACCAACAACCCATTCACGGCGCAGTTGGGATATTTAGCAGCGTGTAGGAGCATTTTACAATACGCTTGACTTGTGAGTTGAATTGGCATTTTTTTCTGGTACAAAAACTGCTAGACTAAAAGTTCTTTTGTGAGTGGAGGAGAAGCTAGTCAGAAGGTTAGAGGAACTGTCGTCGCTAGCTGTCGTTCCCAATCATACCCGGAGAAAAGTGGATATCAACACCAAACTGTCGAATTTCTATCAAAATATAGAGTTGGATCAATAGCATCTATCGAGTTCAATCACTATATATAACTATTAAAACTTAAAAAGATTTGACTCTTGTTAAAATCGTAATTCCGCGTCCAGCAGAAAAGCTAAACGTGCTTCGAGTCGTAAAAGATTACCGTAAACCAGGTTAGTTCCCAGCTCGCTTTACGTATTTCCGCTCTCAGTCGCACTTCCCTTCAGAGCGTCGGCGGACGGCAGCGCGGAAGAGACTGCAGGTGGAACTTTTTTCATTCCGCAATGTAATTCAAACCGCAATAATAGACTTTGCGGCTTACGCTTTTTGTTTGTTTGTTAACCGTAAATATTTGATTGTTGAAAAACACTGCAGCTGGGAAGGACAGTTTCTATCAGATGTGCAGTCGGTCACTGTATCATAGCACATAGTACGCTAAAAGCTAACACCGGGCAGCTAACGCCAGATTTGGAAAAACATGAGAGCAGCATAAAGAAATATTCTCCTTACGCCGTTACAAGGTCGTTTACTGACATAATCATTCGTGTAAATGTCGGAAATATTTTGTATTTTCTTACAAATATATCATTTGGTGAATATTTTTTTCACCGGGCGTTGTGACCTTGTGTGGGTAACTAGCGCTAACATTAGCTTAGCCTGAAGATAATGGCTTAATGTTTGTTTTTGAAACGTGTCACTCCTATAAATTATTACTTTTTAAACTCGTGTGGCTTAAACATTGTCTGCATATATGCATTTATAAATGTTTGGCGGTAATATAAGTCTGGGAACGTTTTAGTTAACAAGGCCAATCCAATGGTTTTTGTGTAGCTGTTAACACAACGGGAAATAATGTCAAATATTTTATGGAAGGTAATACAATTTTAAACACATAAATAAAATGCATACTCAATGTATTCCTTGACTCAACAGAATGCTGGCAACAAGAGCTTTCAGCCTGATTGGCAGACGTGCCATCTCCACGTCTGTCTGCGTCCGTGGAGGACATGGTAACTAAAAGTTTTATCTCATATAAAAAGTCCCATCTGTATTTCCAGTAAATACATTAATGTATTTACTATGTATTTAATAGGTGGGTAATAGATCACCCTCTCTTGTAATTTTAATTGTGAATTTTGAATCTTTTAGGTACTTTTTTGTGCTGACACTTTTCATCCAGCAGTAAGAGCAAAGTTTGGACAAATAGACAGATTTGACCTAATTGTAATTATTTAAAATCATGAAGGTTGTTTATAACCCCAAGTAACTAACACTTTGGCTGATGTTTGAACTTGAATTCTGTATAAAAATGTAATGAGGTCAGTAAAAAAAAAAAAAAAAAAACAGAGGAAGAATTCAAGCTTTAAATAAAGAATAAACTGGTTTAATTGCTAAGTTAACATCACCTGCTCTGCCCCGCAATAGTCACAAACGACCTTTGCCCGTGCATTTTGCTACTGCGATTTTTAATGTATTACAGTGGGAATGCACTGCTGCTTACATTCTCTGCTGTGGCAGGTTATAATTCAATAAATGCATACTGTTCTAGGCTTTTTATTTTATTAAATCATTTTTTATTGTACATTAGTATAAGTTTAAAAACTTTTTAAGGATAAATAGGACAAATGTTGATCTCTAAAGAATACTATTATTATTATTTTTTATTTAAGTTCTCATCAGTTATTTAAAATACCTTGTAATAATCTATCAAAATTAGTGAAAATCCAATGGTTTTATTTTTGTTTTTTTTTGTTTTTACAACAAATTTCTTTATTCTAGAGTTAAATCAACTTAGTTACTTGAAACACCATCACCTGACTAAAAAGGAATGGTATTCCTTCCAAAATTACCCCCAAAATACTCTGTTTTGTGCAAGACTTCATGATAACAATATTGTTTAAAGCAAAAGGTGCAATAAATTTGTGTCCCAAATGCAGGTGTTGCTAAGGTGGAGGACTACACTCTGCCTGCATACTTTGACAGACGGGAGACCCCCCTTCCAGATGTTGCCTACGTGCAGACCCTGACTCCAGAGCAGAAGGCCCTGAAGGAGAAGGAGAAGGGTTCCTGGGCTGCTCTCTCTAATGATGAGAAAGTTGCATGTAAGGACTTGATGACATAAAGCTTTGTTTATATATTTAGAGACTATTTTTGTCCTCAGATAATACATGTCCATAGAGTACCAAAAAGTTTTTGTTTTTTGTTTTTTCCTCAGTGTACCACCTCAGCTTTAAACAAAGTTTTGCTGAGATGAACCAGGGGACGGGGGAGTGGAAGTCTGTTGTTGGAGGCATTATGTTCTTTGTTGGTTTTACTGGCCTGCTTGTACTGTGGCAGAGAAAATATGGTAAGACAAAGGCAAGGAAAGAGAGAATGTAGTATTCTAGTTTCCTCTTGTCAGTTAAGACTTATGGTTTTAATTATTTTTGGTCTCCTTTCAGTGTATGGACCTGTCCCTCACACATTTGATCCTGAGTACAAGCAGCAGGAGCTTCAGCGGATGCTTGACATGAGAATTAACCCAGTTGAGGGCTTCTCTGCCAAGTGGGACTACGAAAACAAACAATGGAAAAAGTAAAAAGAGAAAACATAGAACGAGAAACTGTACTTTGACAGGACAGGCAGATCTCAAAGATATGAACATGCCTATGTTTATTTTCCATTTGTTCATTTTACCCCAATCTGTGCTTTTTGGAAGACCACTTCCTCCTACGGTCCATGTGTACAATAAAATCTGTTTAACCAATTAAAATGCCTTTGAGTGGTATTAATTTTTTACTGTGACGTATATATGTATCTGCTGTAGCCACTCCTCCTGTTTGGGGGTTACAGCTTGAGTGCTCCAATTACCACAGGCACCACTGTCACCTTCACCTTCCAAGCGTTATCCAGTTCTGGAATTTCTCCAGTTTCTCATGTTTCTTCTTGATGTTACCATCGCTTGGTACTGTCACATCCACCACTACAGCTTTCCTCTGTTCTTTATCCACCACTACAATGTCTGGTTGGTTCGCCATTACCATCCTGTCCATCTGTGTCTGGAAGTCCCACAGGATCTTTGCTCACTCATTCTCTGCCATTTTCTAAGGTGTTTACCAATTTGACTTTGGGGTTTCCAGTTCATATTCTGCACACACGTTCCTGTATTCTATTCCAGCCACTTGGCGCTCCATGTATGCTCGTACACCCTGCAGTTATGTGTTGGATTGGTTCCGGCAACTCTTTGCACAGCCTACACCTTAGGTCTTTTCTGGTGTGGTAGATACTAGCCTCTATCGCTCTGGTGCTCAGGGCTTGTTCCTGTGCCTTTTTCTAGCCATTGGTAGGACTTCTTGATATCAGCCAATTCAGTTATGATCCGGTGGCACGTGACGCTTGACGCAGACCTAAGCGGGCGATGCCTGAGCTGGCATGACGTGTGTCATTGTCTCACATATGTTTTGAGTTTAACGCAGTAGTGTTAAGGGTCATATTGAGAATTTAATGCTAAAATGCTTGAGTTGGTTGAGTTATATTAGTTAAATGTAACCAGCTAAAAGATGAGTTTGACTACCAGGAATTGTTGAAATTAAAAGCTTATTGTCTTATAATTGGATTAGTAGGGCAGAAATAATATTTTACTTTCTTGTATTTTTTACTTAATTTGTTTCTAACATTGTAATGTGACTAAAATGATAATTTAAAAAAAACGTATGTGTAATAGATTTATTGTTTAAGGATCTCGAGTCTTCCGGTGAGTACCTAATTGTGACGTCACCCACCGGATGAACCCGCTGTTTCGCTTTAAAACAAACCGGAAGTAGGTGCAGCATGACGGAACTTTTGCCACAAGCTAAAGAACAGATCGGGTCACGGCAGCTGTATCGAACAGATAAAATAAAACAAAGTAAAGTGCAGTCCTTCAACGCCGTTCAATATTAGGTCACTCAGTCCCGCTTCTCCTCCACGCTTGGATTCAAAGTTGACATTTAATAGTTTCATATTTATAGGTCATCGTAGTTTGTTTTTGTCACCATGGGCAACGGAATGAATAAGGTAGATTTTGTTTTACCTTTCTGTCAGCGTGATACTATTTTTCTCGTTAAGCATGCAAATAGATACAAACGTGTTTGGCAGCATGAATGAATATCGAGCAGATATTTGCAGATCTTAGTCATTTACTTGTTTGAATAAGGTGGAAACAAAGATTTCTTGCCCGCAGAGTTGATTTTCGGCAGGAGGCTGATGCCGCAAGGAAGATAAGATCCAAAGTGTGTGTGACGTGTATGTAAAGCTGCAAGAAACACTGGACCCTCAGTCCAAAACGTATTTCAATCTGTAGGTCAACTGAGAAATGACCCTGCTGATGTATTTTCTGTGTGTGGTGATCTCCTTGACCTCATCAGAGGTCATTTGAGCGTTTCTTAGAGGTTCATATGTACGTTTTTTCCCCACATATAATTCAAAGTGATATTCAGTTCTCTATTTGGAGTTTGAACATTGTTGCACTCCTAGCATTTTGCAATTTACAAGTCAATATTTAAAAAGTGACATTTCAATGTATTTTTTGTTTGCAATCTTTTTAAGTAATTTCACATCTGTGGCATTTTAATTTGTCATGATGGTTTTGTGTTAAAAATAAAAAGAGTGCAAAACAGCGCCTCCCCGATTTTATGCATTTTGATTTACAGGACGCCATGCTTTTTCTGACCAAAATTCAAACTAAGAATGTGGATTGTCAGACTCTCATTAAGGCGGGGCCCACCTGCATAAGCTGGCTAAGTCACGCCTCCACGTTTTTTGAAGATCTTGAGGTGACAGTTTAAAATACAATTGATCTTGCTTTTACATATTTTTCTTTTTTGCTATAAGATTGAATTGTCATTGTTCTAAATTGCAAAAATGCATTGTCAAATCAAATTGCACATTGAATTGCCAATTGAGAATTTAAAATCACTTTGAATCATGGGAGAAAATACAACTTCTTTAGGTTAAAGTAAACAGATCGAGGTTTGCGGTTTCATTTTTTAAGGTATTGATCATTCTAAAAAAGCATTCGCTGTAAAATCAGGACACATTTTGATAGTATATCTTAATGAAGTGAAAAAAGTCTTGAAAATGTAAACGGTAAAGCTCTGTCAAGTGAAAGGTTGAAAAAAGCGAAGTGCGTGCCTAGTGCTACTGTTGTAAAGCTTTACCTTCAATCTCTTACCATGCTGTATACATATTTTTAGGGAGTAAGAAACAAAACTTTTTGCTTCCAAGCTTAGTCAGTAAAATAATAAATATTTCTTTTGTAATTAGTAAGACAAAAATTAAAATACACATGGTAATTAACTTGAACGTGTTGTGCACCTGTTAATAGAAAAATAATTTGTCACTCTATACAAGATACAGAATATTTTTACGCAACTGTTAGCTGTTAGAATGTGAGCAGAGGAGGGATTTCTGGTGGAATAAACCTGTGTGTAGGCCTTGTATGTCTTATAATCTTAAACCTTAAGCCTTAAATCTTACATCTGCCTGGTCTGAACTGTGTCTGTGTGTTTTACAGGTGATCGATGGCCTTTACCTCGGAAATATCAAAGGTAAGACACGTGTTTTTTTTGTTATTTTTTTGTTTTTGTAAACGACAGAGAACATTCAGTGGGTGTAAAGCACTCCTTCAGGATAGGCCTTTATGTCTCTTTTTAGGGTCATGTGTCACTATAAATTTCATTAGGAATACAGATTTTTGTAATGAAAGCTATATATAAATAATTTCCAATTCCTTTAAGCTACACTTTATCATGTTTATATTTAAATTGCCTTACATGAATGCCAGTTATAATAATGCTATTGTACTTTGTACATAATGACAAAAAAGATGATTTATCCCCAAACATAATTCTTCACAAATAAGCTTAAAAAGTGACGTTCACTTTGTTGAATTGCATTATGGGAGATTTAGTGTTTATTTCTTTAACATGTGTAGAACTAATAGTAGGTTGAAAATCACTGGTTATTGTTCCAGAGTTTCTGTTTACTTTTTTTGTCAAATGTAGTTTTATTGCATAGCGATCCAAAGCTGTGGGAGTGGCTTTGGGCTCTTCCCAGTAAATGCGACATTGACACCGTTGTAACTTTAGCCGTCTTAATGATGCCTCCTCGTGATGGTAGCGGTATAACAGTTATATTTAGTGAAAGTGTAAGCCACATCAGTTTCAGAAGCCTCAAGCTTTTATTAAAGTGGTCAAAACTATTTTATTATTATTATTTACCAAAATATTGAGCCTAAATGCATATAATATAGAACTCATTGTTGGATAAATTCTGCTTCAAATACCTCTATTTTGTTCCTGTTGATTGTGTAAATCTAATTGTATCATTACCCATGTCCAAAAATAGTGTAATACAATGAAAAAATAAATAAATATCACACACATTTTCTTTTTTTAAGTATAAAAATACACAAAAAATCCTAAAAAGTTCATATTTTGACATTTGTTGGGAGGGTTTTTGTGTCAACATGCTTTGAACAGTAGATATTTTATATTTTTTCCATCACAGATGCAGAAAACAGAGACAATTTGTCAGAAAATAGCATCACTCACATCCTCTCTGTGTACAACAATCCTAAACCTGTTTTTGAGGTTAGTAAACAAACCGTTCGAATAATTTTTAAGTGGTTTTTCATAGATTTTTGTAGATGAAAAATAATTGTCAGATTTTGGTGTCCTTTGAAAAAAAAAAATAAAATGCTGTTTTGCTTGGTTGCCAGCAGGGGGCGGTAGTTAATCATATTTGAGGACTTCAATGTTAAATTTGGTCACCAATTTCAAATGTTAAGACATGAGAGCTAATTTCATAATAGAGGATACAGAGATTTTTATTTTAACCAAATCAAGCTCCATACAGTCATTTAAGTGTGTAATAGCACTTAAATAACAAGCTTTAAATCTGTTGGGGTGACATTTAAAGTCTTTACTTAATGCATAATTATACTTTTGACATATTTATTGCTAAATTTACAGTCTTGCAATTTATTTCATCAATGTTTTGCAGGACATGAAATACCTCTGTATTCATGCAGCTGATGCTTCCAGCCAGAACCTGTGAGTACATATGGATGCAGTTTTACAAAGATGCATCAAAGCTATTTCATTTAATTTTAGCCTATAATTTTTTTTCTTAATTGCATGTTGTTTTTGAAACATTTAAATACATGTTCAACCCGCAAGGCATTTTAAGTTAATGTTCTGTTATAGAAAAGTGCTCTGAAGAAGAGAAGAGGATTTTTTTTGGTAAATAAATGTAGTTCCTTGGTTAAACTCTACCATCAGGTTTTTGCTCTGTTTGCATAAGAAAGGGGTTGAACTTGTTGACTGTGTGATTGTTCATCAGGACGCAGACTGTGTGGAAAGGGTGCCTGCCAACGCATTAGTCATCCAGCTAATGGTTGTTTATGCACATCTTCAGACCGTGTACGGCCAGTTGATACCAGACTTATTTTAACAATTTAGATAGAGGGGCATCAGATGTGAGTCCCATTTATTTTGCACTGTATTCCCCATTAGGACCTGTGCTGGAGCAGGACACTTAACCTGATTGCTTCTATGGATGGGAGGGAACGATGGACATTTCTGTTCATCGCTTTCAAGCTCTAGAAAGTTCTACTAAAAAAGTCTTAGTTACTCAAAAAAAGTTGGCAAATGCTTCAAAAATTAAGCTGGATGAAATTAAGTTACTTAAAAGTTGTTGGTTAGATGGGGGTTTGGAGGTGTCTGACCTCCTGTGTCGCAATCGAGCGTCCCTCCTTCAGGCAGCAGAGGAAGGAAACCTCCCAGTGACATCTGGCTGTTCGCTTCGACCACCCTGAGTTTTATTAAACCCCCTCTGTCACAATCAGCGGCCTGACTGGTGTCAGGATGAGACCAACTGCCACACCACTGCGCTGTCTGTCATCTGCGGGGAGGCCTCTGCGCAATCAGACCTGACGGTTTTTAGTAAAACACACAGTGGGGTTTTGTTTGCGTTGTCAAATTTTTTTTCATTTTCTTAACGATTTCATTTCTTTTTTTTTTTGTTTTTTTGATAAACTATAATGGAAAAATCACAATTACTTAATGAATACAAAACTATTAAATTAAAGAACTTGTTTGAAGTATCCTGTAGCATTACTGCTTTGACTTGTCAGTCAACTCGCTCACATTTTTGCTCATTTAGTCAGCAAATTTTGTCCAAACGTATTTGTCTGCATATCGAACAAGACTGGCGGAAGCCTCCATTTCAGGAAGACGGAACGATCTGCTGAGGAGACATCTTTTGAAAAGGAGTTTGGGGCTCAGGAAGGAGGGAAAAAAGAAAACTGGCAGCCAGTCTATTTTGGCTCCTGTCTGTTACTCTGTCTGCTGTTGAGTAACAAGCATCTGCTCCTCAGGAGACGGTGCTATCAACCATGCGATTCTTGATTATGCAAAACACTATCAGTGTTTCCTGTGCTGTTTTGAAGAAGGTCTTTCTATGCATCACCAGCAGCTGTTTCAGTTTAAAACTTGTTGCAGGACACGACTTTTAGTTGTTTATTAAGTAAAACGGACCGTCTCAAAATTTTGGACACTAAGTGAATCAAAGTGTTAATCTTGCAGAATGACAAAAACAAAGATTACTTCCCTTGTGTCTCCCTGCTGTCTGCACTCTGGTCTACCACAGACTCCTTATTTGAGCAGAGCCAACATTTTTATCACATGACAACTTGGAGTAAAAGGAAAAAAAATTGCTCCAAAGCAAGAGTTGTTTTTTTTTTGCTAAATTAGGTAATAAAAAAAAAAAAGAACTACCTTCGTCATTGTGGAACAATTGCTCTCGTATCCAAGAGCAAACTGCAGTTTTTACAGTCAGATCAGTCATCTCAGTTTTCGATGCTTCTTTGAACTTCTCGGTGAGGGCCTCAACTCAGGAGCTTCAGTTCAAAGTGTTCTTTCTCATATCCTTTAATATGAACCTATTTTTAGCTTTACCGCGTTATTATGAGCAAGGTTAGGTTTTGAGACTTTTTTTGCTGGGGCGTTTGGGTTTCTCTTGATTCTAGGGAAGTTTTCCCAAACATCACACACAGCAGACTAGAAACTGTCTGTCATCCAGATGATTGATCTTTTAGCCGTTTTTTCTTAACTATTTTCCTTTCATTTCATGTGTGTTTTTTCAGAATGCAGCATTTCAAAGAGTGCATCGGCTTCATTCATGAATGCCGCTTGAACGGGGGAGCTTGTCTTGTTCACTGGTACGTTGTAGACTCAAACCTTCTCTGTCTGTAAAACTGAAAACGATGGTTGGCTTTCAAAACGCGACCAGGAAAAACAGAAAGCATTTGTAATCGGTTAAAAATAAAATTCAAATGCAGTGTACTGCTTTCACAGTGTTTAAAGTCCCACTCTGATCATCTTTTGATCCATTATAAAAGCATTCCCAGTGGTCTTTTAAATATGATTATGCTGTTTTTAAGTCAAAATCAAGTAACTTGTGTTGTTTCTTTGGACATAGTTTCTGCAGTCGTTTGAGCAACCATGCCCCCTTCCCCATTGCTGAGAGCTCACTGTTAGACGCTTTTCCACCAGCTTACACACCCCCTCATAACCCCAAGATAACATTAATGGTGCTACCAAAATTGCGAGCAATATTGGACCTAACCAGCCATACAGTTTTGAGCCAAATGTCAGCTCAGACGAGGATAAAAAAAGACATTCATAGATAAAGCTGTCTACAAGGGAATGCATCAGAATGGAGCTTGGAGGTTCTGGCCCGCCCAGGTCACAAATAAGCTCTTTTTCAAACATAACGTTTTCATCTGCTCCTGATTCACAATGATTTGAATAAAGAAATACTCAAAAACAAAATTTTAATCTGAATTTCCTTTACACATGTCCTATATATGTGAGAAAAATGCTACATGTTAAAAAACACACTTTTTATTGGAGAGGGTCTTTAAAAATAGATGTTTTTTCACCATCAGAAATTAAGATTTTAATTTTATTCAATAAATTTTTTTTTACTCGATAAATCACAAGTTTGCATCCAAGGTTGCCTCAAGGTGCCACTCAAATGGCTAAAACCATCCCAACAGGCTAAATTCATTACAGTTGTATTACATAAGCGACAAATGGATTATATCAGTGTTTTTTTGTATAATCTCTATTCTGAGCAAGTGAAGAAGAAAACTGGAAGATTTAGGAAAAACCTTCAGCAGTATCAGACTCGGTAAGGGTGACCATCTGGAGTCTCAAAACACTGGAAAGAAACAGACCAACCTTGAAACACTGGAACATCTGTGACGGGACAAAAGGAACCGGCAAAAGTTAGGAGCCGCGGCAGTGAGGGAACAGGAAGCAAATAGAACACACTGAAGCATCTGTTAGGGGACAAAAGAGGCGTGCTAGTGACTGCAACAAGGTCAGAACAGGATAAAGACAGATCATTTCAAAATCCCTTCAACATCTGTCTCCTCAGCCTGGCAGGGGCATCACGCAGCACCACCATGGTAGTGGCTTACCTGATGACCGTCACTAACTACACTTGGGAGGATTGTTTGTCTGCAGTCAAGACGGTGCGCTCCTTCGTTGACCCCAACCCTGGCTTCCGTGACCAGCTGCAAAAGTACCAGGATACACGACTATCAGAGGTAAACGTTGGCCATCGGTTTCATCATGAAAGGAACTTTTAACAGTCATTTCTTTACATTCTTACCACCCTTCAAAAAAAAACAGTGTAAAAAGTCTGTTTGGTAAAAAGTTTCACAGTTTCAGAGACTTACTGTGAACCTTTGACATCTTTGTTCATAACAGTAGGTTTTAAGGAGTGACCAACCCAGGAAGAAGAATTCAGATGAATTTTACTCAGTAAATGTCCTAACATAACCATAAACAAACCATAGGTGAGTTTGCTTCCAGGAGTGAGGGTGTCTCTAAATTTCTTCTTGGTCGATGTGAAAGGTCATCCTAAAACATGGTTCACAAAGAAGTCTAAATCAAGAAAAAGCTGGAAAAGGCCTCATAAGCACATAGTAATATGGAGATCCTAGCAATAGCCTGTGATTTGCTCTGAACTGTGGAGTTTGAGAGCCAACCAAATCAAATACAAGTTTAAAAAGTGTTGGCATCACACCAAACAGTCATGGGGCCTTCAGTACATGTTGACCTTTATTGAGGAGAATAAATATTTGATGGATGGATTATGGTCTTCATTATGATCATAGTTACAGCTTGTATCAACCAGCAGCCAACCTCTTACACTTATTAGCTGTTGAAACTTGGATTTGAACTCAAATTGAAGCTATGATTTACTCTATAGTCATCCTTTTACCGTGGGTTTTGCTTCAGGTAGCACAGGTTAAGTCATAGAATTTTAATTGGCCTATTTGGGAAGCGGTGTGACACACTTCAACACGTCCGCATCAACACTTTCACATGCTCACGCTTGAAAACAAAAAATGAGAAGAGAGAGAAAATGAAGATGAAACAGAAAGTAATACAGTTGTGAAGAGCCTATCATAGTTCATACCACTGCTCAATAACAGTTTTTTTTTTGGTCTTAGTATTTTCTTTTTCCAACATAAGCTGTGATGCAAACTTTGCAAAAAAGTTCTCTTTTTTTTCATCTTGGGGGGGATTTTTCAGACCAGTTATCTAATCTTTCATACATTTGCAAGTGTTGAAGCCATGCTGGGTTCCATTTGTTCATTCCTCCATAACTTTATGTGCTCTATCTGCCCCCATCACCCATCCGGGCTACATGGAAGTTTCATGTTTACGTCACTTTTTTTCGTATATAATCCCTTCTTGTGAGGGTCTAACACTGCATGTTATTGCTTTTTTATTTCATTTTTAAAAAGTCCTGAAAGCAACATTAGAAGACGACATGTTTGAGCTAAATGCCACTTTACAAAAAATTCACACACAAGAAAACTAAGTGTTCCTTTTTCCAGATGGTGTTTTCTTCAAGTTGTACATTAGATTTAAAATACTTTTAAAAATCTTAATATTCTTGACATTGCGATCTTTTATGTAAATTGAAGGCTGTCTGAATTGGAAGTCAAAGCAAAGATGCACTTGAACCTGACAGTGTAAGATCAGCCTGAAGGTTACCTGTCAACAGCTAATGTTTGGTATTTCAAGCATGCTTTTTTGTCCACAGGGCTTTTTGTGCAATAGTTTGTTTTTTTTTCTTCCAGAAGGCAATTGGCACCAGTGGAGTATTTCTTGTACACCAGTAGGTTTGAGCTAAAATGGTTCAATACAACAACAAAAAAACAGCATAAAAAAGGATATCAATATTAGTAATTAAAATCATTCAATGGTTAAATGTTGTTTTTTCCAAATGTACATTTTTAATATAAAATTGAAGTAAAATGTGTGGTTTTAAATTTTTTTTTCCTATTTAAGACCCAAACAAACACATGGATTCAAGAAAATAATTACAGTTTTTAAAACGAATACATCAAATATGCATTATTTATATTAGCAAAAAAAAAAAAACAAAAAAACAATGAGAACCTAAGACCTGATGGTCTGTTGTTGGTTTTGCAAAACTAACATTAAACTACAACTACCCTAAAGGTTCTGTTGTAAATTGAATAACCTGATTCCTATCGTTTTACATTTAACGAACAAATACAAGTACTACCACTGATCCGACATTCCAAGTCCCCCTTTTATTGCTTCGTTTGTACTGTTATGATTGTAAGATTTTTATTTTTCTGTCTGGTCGTGTGATGTATGTCTGAGTCTTACGTACTGCAGAGCAGGAACCGTCTGAAAAACAATTTTTAAATTGAGTCAGACAAGATTGTTTTTTTGTGTGTGTTTTTTTGTTTAATAAATCCAATCATTAAAGATTATACAGCGACTTGCACCACTCAGCCCTACACACTGATTTCTTTATGTTCAAACTTAAATCTTAGAATCTATTGGAAATATTCTTTTTTAAGTCCAGAACAAATTTGTTAAAAAAATGTTGCAACCTAACTTGATAAAGGTCAAAGGCCGATTCATTCATTAGTGGACATCATCTGTTGGAAGTAAAACATCATGAGGATTAAAGCGGTGTACGCTCTGGGAGTGTGTGAAGGGGAACTGCTGGGGTTTGCTTGGATTGCATTAGCTGGGGTTCTGCTCATCACGCGTTTAGCCTTACTGTCACCATCTTGCCACATAACACGGATGGGGAAAAAAAAAGTTGCTCATCGTTTGTGGAGGCTGCACTGTTTTTGTTTTTTTTTTTTGTAACTGAACATTTTCCATGTGTGTTTCAGAAAAAAAGACCACGTCTACTCTTTGGTTTTGCAGTGGAACAAGGTGTGTGGGTCACACACCGCTGAGGACAGACAAAGCTTTAATTTGAAACAAAAAGAAATCGTTAAGGAAGAATTTAAAAAAACAATCAGGCATTTGGCCTGCATACCTGTAAAAGATATGCAGTGTTTGTGATAGCATGATCTGTGGTGTTTGCTCTGAAAACTCATTCTTTGTTGCAGGTTTATGAGCTTTGCTCTTATCCAAGCGGACCACTGTAAACCAGTTTCAGACTGGTTTTACTCTCAGTATAGATGTCTCCTATTACACTTGAAACTACTCTTTGGGGTTTGGTTTGATCACTGTTTTGATGTTATGAGTCAGTGCTGTTTGCTGACTGCAATCGATGCAATAATACACATTTTTAGGAAGATGAATGTATTACTTTCACTTCGTTTTATTCTATAAAACTTAGGAATTGCACAAAATCTGTGGCTAATTCCTTGACATCATTTTAGACATTGCCTAAAAGGAATGCTGTGGTCAAAACAAAGTCTATAGCTTTTGTGCGTTCTGATAAAACTAAAGGGCATTATTATTAGAATTAATATATATACCTTTACACAATCCTTTTAAGTCATTCACTTATATGAAAACAAAACTAAAACTAAAACAAAATCAATGTCAAAATGTTTTTTTTTGTCATTTTGGGAAATACTGAATTCAAGGCTTAAATGAAACATAACAAAAATATTAAATGTGTGTCAAAATATGTGTATTATTTACAATTATAATGTCATAAGTTGTTAAGTACACCTGTAATGCATTTAATTTGCATTTCTTTACTTTGTATGTACAGTATCGAGCCTGGCTGCAATCCAGCTTCCACCCCAGCCCATTCAAAGACTCGGAACAAGTGGGGGCTCTACTGAGTCAGCAAACAAGGCAGTAGAACAGCTCGAGAAATGGAGTAGAGCAGGGATGGGAGTAAGCTTTCTGCCCTCTGGTGCTGACCATCTTTAGGAAAGCAGTTAAAACGTGCTCCTGAAATCAACCGTGTCCTAACAAAAGCCTCCAGGAGTAAAAAAAAAAAGGAGTTTAAAAAACAAACATATGACTTAGATTCTTACAGGAATCTAACAAGCCTTTTTTATCTCTTTTAAAAATTGTTGTATTTCTTGTTTTTTTTTTTTTTTTTGGAGCTGCAGGGCCTTACTATAAACATTTCCATAATGTGAGTACAGTTACAGCAATTGCAGACTCATTATTAAAAACACGACATGCTGTCTGCCACAACGCACTTGTTAGACAAGTCTCTCTCACACATGCATCCCACATAAAGAGCTGCCTGTAAAACATAAAACACTGCTGATGTTTCATGCAACGTTCACCTGGGGCGGTGTTTCTGTCAGTCAGTTAATTTGTTTAAGAAAATGTTGAACTGTGTATGCTCTCTTTATCTACCTGCAAGTAAATACATATATATATATATATATATATATATATATATCCTGCTGCTCCAAATCGCAAGTATTCCTGAGGGGAGAATGGAGCAGGCAACCAGCTAGTTTTTTTCATTGTTTTCTGAAGCTGTTCACTATTTTCCCTGAAGGCTGTTTAACTCTGTTTCTCTCACACTTCATGAATACTGCATGTGCATATCCTTTTATGAACCATAGCTATTTTTAAAGAAGAATGACACCAAATATTTTCCTAATTTAATTGAAGTTTTTTAATGTTTAAAAGGTATTTTTTTTACAAGATTATTTTTTTAATAAGAAATGTTGGTTGTTTATTTATTGTTTTTTGTTTAAAAAAATCACATGACAGATGAGACCTTTTAATTGCCAATAAATCTGCACTTTCAACATGTGTCTGTCTTGATTGAAAAAGCAAATGATAACCCATGTTTATTATTCTGTTTACCTTTTCAAATAAACGTTTTTCATCAGAATCTGGTGTAATTTAGGAAAGTTTAACTCTGCCATTTCTATTTCTTTTTCTGACTTCCTTCATATTTTATGTAAAAAAAAAAAAAAGTATGTCAGCAACAGATTAAACAACGAAACAAAAAACATGTTTGGAAGGAGAATTTAGCTCTGGGACTGCTCTCAATGTTATTCAATTGTTAATTTTTATGGCATAAAGTTTATTTGTATGATGTTTAAAGATCTTGTGACAAAAACAGTCCATAGCTACATTCCAACGTATATGAGCAAACATGTCTATACAGGTAGGCTGGTTTCTGGAGTCTTAGATTAGATTGGATTAGATTAGATTAGATTAGATTAGATAGATAGATAGATATAAACCACTTATTTAAACACAAAGACAATCAAACAGTAAAGCAAAAAGATCTGAAATCTAATTAAAAATAACTGAAAAGACCAAAATATATATATAAAAATTCTAAATTTATGAAGTTGGTTCAATTACACCAACCCGAGACCTCTTCAATAAACTCATCACAATAATTTCATTAAGTTACTTCAACATCTTCAAACAGTTGGTGCTTAAAATCGTACCTTTCATGTGACCTGTGTGTGTACAAAAATAGATGAGCAATATTTACTTTTAAAACCAATATTTGAATATGAAGAGCTCTTTAAATGAACAGACATCTATAAGGAATAAAGGTGGACATTTTACTAACAAAATGAGGAGTGCTACAGCCTACAGATGTTTATTTCACATTTATAATATTTTACTATTAAAAATACTTTGACACTTCTTAGAATACTAGAATCCTATCCGTTTATCTGCAAAGACACGTCTTTATCGGTTCCGCCCACTCCTCGTCTCTTTCGTCGGAACCGGTTCATTTTTACAGGTGTTCCATTGACAGGGAGGGAGAATGTAAAGCATTCTTTATCGTGGGGGTTGAGAACCCGCAGCAGAGTAGCTTGTGATTTGTCTGGTAGAAGCTACTTTACAACAATCTCCCGTGTCAGGCCATTTCTTGTAAATCGCTCAGTTCAGAGAAAAATCTCTTCCGGAGTGGGAAGGCTCACAACGCCAGCTGTGCGCTGATTGGTCAGACGGGGAGGCTCCGCCCCCTCACTTCATTGATAAATTTTAGGCCTGCTGGTGTGTCACACATGTGATTTAGTGTGACAGGGATCTAGCACTCAACACCACTCACACAACCCAACTTAACTCATGTAAGTGCTTTGACTTATTATTATTTTTAATATTATTGTTTTTGTTATTATTTAAATTAAAAATATAAAAAAAATATAATCATCTTATTATTTAAACCTTGAGTCCTTAATAAATTATTCTAATCTTTTTTTTAAATCAAGTAATCATAGATGATTTTATTTATGCAGTATATTATATTATTTAAATGTTATATTCTGTCAGGATGTTGAACTCTGGAGGTCGGAGGCTAAAGCAGTGGCTGATGGAACAGATCCAAAGTGGGCAGTATTCCGGCCTACAGTGGGAAGAAGAAAGCCACACTATGTTCCGAATTCCATGGAAACATGCAGGAAAACAGGATTACAACCAAGAAGTCGATGCGTCCATTTTTAAGGTTGGGGCTTTTCTCCGCTTTTTTTTTTTTATTAAAAAACAATCAAAGAATATTTTGAATTTAACCCTTCTTTTTTTCAGCCAATGGTTACAATATTACACAAAATACAATCCTTATGGGGCTGCACGGTGGTGCAGTGGTTAGCGCTCCTGCCTCACAGCAAGAAGGTTCCCGGTTCAAGTCCTGGCTGGGGGACCTTTCTGTGTGGAGTTTGCATGTTCTCCCCGTGCATGCGTGGGTTTTCTCCGGGGACTCCGGCTTCCTCCCACCGTCCAAAAACATGCTTCATAGGTTAATTGGGTACTCTAAATTGTGAATGTGAGTGTGTATGGGTGTGTGACTGTGGCCCCTGCGACAGACTGGTGACCAGCCCAGGGGGTGTACCCTGCCTTCGCCCATGAGTAGCCGGGTTAGGCTCCGGCAACCCCGTGACCCCGAAAGGGATAAAGCGGATTGGACAATGAATGAACAATCCTTATGATATTTGTAATTTTTGCCAAATTTAAGGACCTCTCTAAAATGGATTTTTCCCCTTCCACAGGCCTGGGCCGTGTTTAAAGGCAAGTTTAAGGAAGGGGACAAGGCTGAGCCCGCGACATGGAAGACCAGACTCCGCTGTGCCCTGAACAAAAGTCCTGACTTCGAGGAGGTGGCTGATCGATCGCAGTTAGACATCTCAGAGCCCTACAAAGTGTACCGCATTGTGCCCGAGGAGGAGCAGAAGCGTGAGTCTTTTTGTTACACAGGTGCTAACTTGTAGTGAAACTAGAGAAGATGTTTCCATGAGCCCTTTGTTTGTGAACAGCAACAGACATCTTGAAAGATGAAATTACTGTTATTGTGTTCAAGATGGTAGAGATCTTTAACTGCTCTTCTTCCACTCATAGATGGTAGGAGCTCAGTGATGACCATCCCAGCACCCACCAGCTCAGGGGATATGAAAGACATGGACTGCAGTCCTTCAGAAATAGAAGAATTCATTAAAGAGGTAAGATTAGGCTTTCTTATAGATTTTATTCTTGTTTCTAGATGAACCTCCAAATTAATAGTGATCAGCTTTTGTGCTTTCATCTTTTCCCCCTCTTAGTCCTTGTAGCGCTGTGCATGCACGGACTCTCCTTAGGTCTATCGTGAGCTGTATAAAGGTGTTGTTTTGACAGGCTCTAATTTCCATGGTGTCTTTTTGCAGGAGGACGGCTGCAGCATTCAAGCCAGTCCAGAGTACTGGTCCCAAGGCAGCATAAATGGTAAATGTAACTTTCTTCTGTTCACATGAAATAAAGCCTTTCCCACATAATTTCTGTCTCACATTTCTTCTCAAGTTGTGCCTTATACACTGAACTGTCCCTTTAGGTTATTTGAGTTCTCAAAAACAACTTTCTGTCAAGAAAAAAAGAAAAAATCAGTTTTCTCGTCCGCTGAATTCTGCAATGGAAGAGCTGACTAACATCCTGTTGAACTTTGCTGACTTAAGTGATTATTTCTTCGTGAGATTGTGTTAGAGACTGTATTTCTGATGATGCAGCAAAACAATCACATGGCAGTGTGGCTGCGTTCGCCGTATTTAAAAAATTGCTCTTTCTTGTTACAGCTTTGCCAATGAATCAAGACCCTTTACCATCAAGCAGCCGAACTTCAGGTATTTACTCACATTGACCATCAAAGCATTGTAATGGAAGCACTAAAAAGTACTTTATTGTGCTGAGTAAATATTGATAATCTAAAAAGTGTTTTTCTATTTCCAGCTTTCTCCCAGCTGATGATCACTTTCTACTACAGAGGGAAGCTGATGCACAGCGCCTTAGTCACTCATCCCGAAGGCTGTCGCATTTCCCCCCAGCAGCCCCTGGGACGGGGGGCCCTCTACAGTTCAGACAGCATGCAGACTGTTCATTTTCCCCCAGCTGAGCTCATCGAGAACAGCGACCAGCGCTTCGTCACTCACAAGCTGTTGGGCCACATTGAGAGAGGCATCCTAGTGCGTGCTAACCAGGAGGGGATCTTCATCAAGAGGCTGTGCCAGAGTCGTGTCTTCTGGTGTGGGATGGGAGACGTGGGCCAGTACAGCTCCATGCCCTGCAAACTGGAGAGGGATGATGTGGTGAAGATTTTCGACACAGAGAAGTTTTTCCAAGGTGAGCCTGCTCATTTGAATACTTTATGAAAAGAAATGTTAGGTTGAGGACGTGATGAAATCGTTTCAATATCTCATAATTTTTCTGAAATCTTCCAGCTCTGCAGTTGTATCAGGATGGTCAGATTCCCGCTCCAGACCCTACAGTGACTTTGTGCTTTGGAGAGGAGCTCAGTGACTTAAACAGTGCAAAGAGAAAACTCATCATTGTGCAGGTAAATCCACGCCAAGTTCCCTCACTTTGAAAGCTGAAGCATAGCAAGAACTCAGGCATTTACAGACTGTTTTTTGTTCCCTCCCTGACTTTCAGATCAGTATGGTGAACTGCCAGCACATGCTGGAAACAATAAATGCTCACCGCTCCCAGGCCTACTGCAACAACCCAAACCTGGAGATGCGTGATGATGTGGCCACTGAGCAGATGGCGCGCATTTACCAGGACTTGTGCAGCTACAGTATTCCCCAGAGGTCAGCCTGCTACAGGGACAACATGCCCATCACTGCCTGACCCTGGAAGCACCACCAGACCCCCAAAAAAGACATATCAGGGATATTCCGTGCTTTTCTTGCGCACAATGAAGAGGTGAAAGAGCACACATGAAGTCAAGGAAATGCACATCCTTCTTTGCTGGTAGTGTTTCCAAGCTGAAGCTCAGTGTAAAGGAAATACTGTTTTGCTTGTAAACATGGCTAGCACAAAACTGTCCTTATCTTCTGCTTGTTTATTCAAAATCATATATTACTTTTTTTAATGTTTGGATTCTGACAGCAGTTTTATAGGTGTGGTTCTCAAAACTAGATTTTAATTCGTCTTCATTTTTTGCAGATTTTCAGATGAGTTGCCATTTTGCATGACGGTCATCTTAGTCCAAGCAAAAAGCTCAAAGACATCAAAGATATTTTTGTTACCAGAAAATGTGAAATACTCAATGCAATGTGGCATTAATGTACAGATAGGTTTTACTATCACTTACAGTTTTAGGTTTAAAGCTTTGTTTCTTCATGTTTTTGTAAAAATAATTTTAAATAAATTTTTTTAAGCTAAATAATTTGCTTTGGTTCCCTATGTTCCTGTTATATTACAGTCATTTGGACTTTTGAATTTATATACATTTAAAATATTTGACTTTTTTTTTAAAGCAGCACATATGTAAAGGAAAAAAATAGCAAAATTTGACTGATTTTATCTAGAAACATCACAAAACAAAGAATCAGATCAAGTAAACAATGATAAATTAGGTAAATATAAGTTTATTGGTTTTGCACTGTCTGTATTACTCTTTCACCAGTCTCTTTAACTTTTAAGTAATGGGACAAACATATAGGTTTTCTTGTCATGAATAAATCCTGGTATGTGCAAAACTGAACTGAACTTTATCCAGTTTACTCAATGTTTTTTTTTATGCTAAAAATGACTGGATCCAGTCTAAAACACTGTTGTTTTAATTTAATTAATATGGCTAAAAACAAAATACATTTTTCAAATGTCATTAAATGAATTTTAAAATAGTGATGATGAGTTTTTAGGAATAAAAAGAGGTTAGAATTTTAAAAGAAGCTTAAAAACCAAGATGTTTTTAATGGGGGAAACAAAAAAGTTCATTTTGGATTTGAAGTTAAATGTATTTACCACATCAGTGAAAGTAGCATCAGTTTGTTTATACAGCACACAGCACATAATGTAACATTATCATGATTTAAAAATGACTTTGACCCATAAGTGATAACACAGTTAGTAGACAGGGAACCTCTCAGGTAAACTATGACATTTGATGATTTAGAAAGAAAGGAATAGAAGAGAGTTGATTGAAGTTGCCTTCACAGTGACATACAATTATTATTATTAGACAAAATTATGCTTCTTATTCTCTCACATTGAAGAATAGATAAAGGCACAAAGGTTGGATCAGTAAATAGCTCCAGAGCAATAAAGACACCTTTAGCCCTGTAAAGCCTGAGCCATTAAATAACTGACAGAAAATTCAAATTCTTTGAACTTTGAGCCTTTATTGGTCCCTCTAAACAAACGAAAAAAGTTATATATATATATGTATATTATAAATAAGTTACAATTTGTATCATTTTTGATACATCAAGTCACACAGCTTTAAGATTTATCTTTTCCTGACCCAAAAAACATACAAGAAATGTGTATTTCCATTCTGTTGCTCTTGTGGAGGGCTGACACATTCATGTATCAATGACACATTTGGTTTATAGGGTTAATAGGACATATCATTTTTCTTCACTCATAATGACTGCACTTGTGTAATTCAACCTCCTCATCCTTATGCACATTTATTTACACCGTTAGACTGGTTTTTCTGTCGGGCCCCTGAGCAGGCTGTTTATGTGGGTGTGTTTTCACTTCCCATCAAAATAAACCTTTGGTTTCCAATGGTCCTTTTACAATGTGGCCACAAATTTTTCAAATACCTGTTTTTTGTGGTTAAATTTCAAATCAGAAGAGATGAGAATTTTTTACTGAAGCCCTACCTGAAAACAAGCCTGATACGCAGATACACACCTGCTAATCTCACAGGTTAGTTTAAACGGAATTGTTACCTTTAGCTTTTGGTGATGTCTGGAACATTTGACATTTGATTTATGAAACCTTTTTTTTTGGCTACTAAAAAAAGGTTTGATTGATGTGTGACACAGAAATAACCTTGTCAAAGAAAGTCACGCGCACCCAGTAATCATACGATATTTCTGGATAGTGCAAGTTGCCTGAATTAGAAAAAAACCAATTTATTGGTTCAATTAACACAGACGGCATTTTCATCACGAGTTCTTGTGTGTTTCTATTTAAATGTGGTGGCTCTGGCTAAGTTCCTCAGAACAGGAACTTAGTTCAAAACTGTCAAAAAAATCTGACTTCCCCCCCCTCCTTTCTGTCTTCAGTTTTTAATACACAACTTTTTAACTAGATTTAGACTTTCCAATAAAACAGGAATTTAACACATTTAACAACATTGAAAAAATCAAATATACATTTTGACCAGGTGTAGTCAAATGTAAAACATAATAACTGTTAGGATAAAAACATAGTTTATATACTATTTTTTGTATTTTAGAAGATATAATGTGAACATAATTTAACTAGAAGGGATATTTTTTTGTTGTAAAAACTATGTTTTTTTTAAAGTAAAGTTGGTTTCTGCTTTTTTATTATGTAATGGTAATATTCTGTCAGTTCACTCCTGTCAAAAACTTAAAAAAGTCATTTTTGTTTTTGGAAAACTTTATATGATAAGTTAAATGAACATAAATTGTGTTTTGTGTTTACTTCACCAGTGTTAATCTTTTTATCCACCAACAAACATAAATTCTCATTTTTAGAAATGTTATGACAAATGCACACATTTTGCTTTTTTGTTTTTTATTTAAACTTGATTTCTGTGCTTTTATTATGGAAGACTGCCAACTGATCCTCTTTTTAATTTGTCAATACAGCAAAATAGTTGTTGACCCAGCTGTTTTTTTATTAATCGGTTTTCTTATGGACGTTATTTTAAAGAAGAGGAAAGTTAAAAAGGATCATTTAGGTTCCTTCAGTTTCTTTAAATAAAAATCAGGAAAAATATTTCTGGCAACATCACAACATCTGAGCAACATGGAACAAAAAATTCACAAAGCAGGCTTTAAACTGTAGTTTGCGGTTTAATTTGTATAAACGAATCCAGTTTGTTTTCAGAATTATATTTTTACCTTCCAACTTTGCTGGAGATACAATGAAAAGAAGTTTCCAGCGGATTGTGGATTTTTTTGTACATTATCAGTGTCTGCAGTTTGAGTGTCTTTGCATTGCAACATGTCTTTGTGGAGTCTGAGGCTTCCCACAGTAAACCATCAGAACTGATGTTGACATCACGTACAGCAGTGGCGATCTGCTCCTCTGGTTCACTGTGTTGTTTAGCTGACTGCTGAACGGAAGAAGCTCTGATTTTTTAGAACGGAGGCACTTCAAGGAACTCAGCAAAAGAGGAATAAGAATACATACGTTTTTTTTAACATTAGAAAACATATTTTCTGTCTCATAAGATTTGTGGATAAGTCAGTACTGCTGATTCATCATTTACTGTCCCCACGTTGGGATGCAGGCTCAGCACTGACCTTTCAGTTGCATGGCTCCGTCTGCATTGACTTCACAAGTTCTGATGGAAAGCAAATCTGCTCAAACTAATAAAATATGTCCGATTCATATTTTTGTCTCTTTTGTCTGAAGGCAAAGTGGTGGAATGTTGTGATTTACTAAGAAGAAGTGTTATGCAAGCCAAAGGGGCTGCAGCGGTAGTATAGTCTCTGGGGAGCGCTTTGGTTTAGAATCAGCGTGGGGTAGATGAGAATAGGCATTCAGAGAGGAACTGGGACAGCGCTGAGGACGCTCGCAGTGGAAGGACAGGTGGATGCAGAACCCACATCCTGGGACCCAGGAAAAAAGCCACCTAACCACACCATGTTTTGTTCACAAACACACACACACTCACACACCATGGTACTATAGCCGCTGACCAAGAATCATATCCTCTAAACTGGTATCAGTTCATGTCCTTAAAACCAAAAGTATATCTAGCTTCTTCAGGTTGAAAATCTTCATGTTTTTAGACAAAAAAAGGTGTAAAATATACAAAGATGAATTAATTAGGATATTGAATTTTCTCCCTTACACAAAACAAAAATATATTGTTTTGTATATGTACAAACAGTGGGAGCCTCTGGAGCGGTGCAGGATACATCTAACATGTAAAAGTGAGGATAAGGAAGTCTGTTGAGTTACAGGAAAGTGGTTTACTGTAATCCACCATCAATTATAATGTATGGTAAGGTCAGAAAAAATGATTGATTTCTTAAATTTTTTATTTTTTGGTGTAAAAACATCAGTTTTTTTGTGTGTGTTTGGTTTAAAATAAAAAAAAATGTTGGTCTGTCTTAAAAGAGCAGTGATCAGAGCAGCCTGTGAAGACTACAGATGTACAATCAATGGGGCGAGAATTCATTTGTGTCCTCGCTGCTGCACTCTTTCACAACAGAGATCCCTGACTGGCTGATTTGTCTCTGGACAGGAAGCCCGAACCGAAGATCCAACACAAAAACGTCTGCTGTGAAAAAGAGGAAGGATCTACACGGCCTACACAGGCCTGAGGAGGCAATTAAAACCACGTAAAACCAGTGTGGAAGTGAATGCTCCGATTGGTTATGAGAACTACAATAAATGCTTTGAAACTCTTTTTTTAAAAACAGGTAAATAACAGTTCATGTTTTTCTGTATGGAAACAAACCGAGACATAGACTGAAAATAAACAGGGTGAAACTCAGAGTGTCTTCAAAGGTAATAAAGTCATTGAACTGAAAAAGATTTATGGAAATAAATTACAGGTTGTGGAGAATATTGCTCTGGAACACTATTGGCCCATCTTTGTTGCTTAAATATTTTTGCTTCATTTTCAAGAAAAACAAAACTTACTAGTAAAGAACAGATCCATTGATTTGAACATGAAGGGGAAGGCCAGGGTGGGGTGACAGTCCCCGAGGAGCCAAAACCAGAGGAGCATGCGAGACTCACAGTTCAGTGATCT
The DNA here is from genome assembly GCA_036245035.1 of Adrianichthys oophorus. Lineage (NCBI taxonomy): Eukaryota > Metazoa > Chordata > Actinopteri > Beloniformes > Adrianichthyidae > Adrianichthys > Adrianichthys oophorus. Next base: position 15,187,649 of record BSAI01000104.1, on the reverse strand, counting down.
GTGTGTGTCTGTGCGCCCTTGATGCATGCAAAGCAAGGAGGTGTGGGGATGTGGGATGCCAGAAAGGTGATAGTTATGAGCCGACAGAGTGATATCTGTCAAACAACCCCACTTTGATGCAGGGTTTCTCAGTTTATCTGTTTACTTTGTAGGTCTAAGGTTACAAGAGGCAGATCTGTTCAACGGTAAATGCAGGGCAAGATGCACAACATAAAAGAAATACAATCCTCCAATCTTCTGAATTTCAAACTACTAAATGAAATTGTAAAGGCAAAATAAACAAACACGGAATTGGAGAAATCCTGTAGCTTTTTTGGAGCATTTCCAATGGTGAGAAAGGGCATTTTTGTGTACCGCAGTACCTTTCCTTCTGACTAGACTCTGAAATTGCGTGGATTTTTACAAGGCTAACTTTTACTGTTGTGAAAGTGAAATACAAAAAAAATCACTCATTTAACATCATCAGATGTGCTATCTTTTATTGTTTTTTTCCGTTTCATCTGTTCCACATTTGAATCTACAAAGAAACGTTGATTTTTTTGTTGGTGTGTTTTTGAAAATACCCACCAGTCTGATACATTCTTTTTTTCCCATCATCTCCAGTTTCCGGTAAACCCTATTGGCAGGTATTTCTCAGAACAGTTGTGCAGAATCTTTTACAAATATTACATATAATATTTCGGTTGGGATGTGTCATAAGATGTTGATTCATTTTCTGTTTACTTTGGATTTTAACACTTTTTAACTTCATATTTTTTCTTTTTTTCCTGCTTTCTTTATAATTAGATCTGAAAGGATCGTACCATTCATTCCATACTTCTCTCCTGTTCAGAAATAAGCCTGACTTTTTTGATTGGTGACTGCAAACCCCTTTTTGTTGGAAAGCAACCTTTCTCAGCTTCATCAAAATTGTTTTTATGTTGTGTTGCAAAGGTCAAGTCCTATTTCATGATTTTGTCTTTTACGCAGCAAAAAGGGGATTTAAGGACTTTGAACTGAAACACGCTGTGGATATTTAGTAATTTTTGATAGAGAAGCAAAACCTTTGTCAGAAAAAAAGTAGTTTTAAATTGTATCACTGAGCTGACTGACAACACGACCTATTTCAGAGTTTAGCATCCAGACATGCTGGCCAGGCAGCAGGTGCTGCTGGGATGGAATATTTTAGGTTGCACTAAATTGGTTCCACTACAGCTGAAGGAGTCACTTAACCACAGGCCCGAGCAGAAAGTGCAGTCACGCAACATACTTCCTTATTTGAAATGCCAGTGACCATCACATGACAACACTACAATTAACTGTAAGGCAGTAGTATTTTTTTAAATTAAAAAATCTGGAGCAGTTAAAAGAGCTGACAGATGATCCAGGTATGGTTTTACTTTATGTGGTGCAGCTGCCATGAAAACATTGTGCTGTAAAAAAAAAAAAGTCTACTGACAATTTAGAAAAACCTGCAAAAAAGCTGAAAATAAGACAAATTGCAGAGTTTTGCATTTTCAAAAGCTGGAATGCAAGAGGTTTACGTGTATTTTTATGGCCAGATTTGCATTTTTCTCGGCTCCATTGTGCACCTTTGAAGAGACAGTTTAGAGGACCAGTGAAGTAGAACTTCTATGGCTAGTTAACCATGATGGTTTGCACAGTTAACAGTTCACATCAATAGAGAGAGCTCAGGGAAAGCCCTGCTTAGTAACACAAAGCAGAGGGATCATAAGATTCTGTGTGAAATAAAGAGAGGGAAACTTTTAAAAAAAGAGGGGGAAAAAGTCTTTTGATGAAATGTGGATTGTTGTTGAAGAACATTTGAACTGAATGCCTATTTGTGTTTTATGAGTGCGTGTCAGTGTCTTCTTTTGGATTGTTTGCTTTGGTTTGAGCAAACGAAAGGCAAACAAGTTCAAAATACACATTTCTAGTATCTTTCAGCTGTTTGCTGCCATCTAGTGGCAGAAATTGATAAGACTTTCTTAAATTTAAACTGACTTGATTGTTTTATTTATTTTGAAAACTAGGTAGGCTGAGTAGGTATCCTAGTCTTTTAAATGAAAAATTAAAAAAATATAATCTTATTAAAGAAAACTTAAAATAACTTCGGATATAATAAACTATGGAGCCCTGGACATGACATTGAAAATTCCCTAAAATTAGCATTTTATGCACACAAATTAGCATATTGTTTACATTTTGTGCTCACAATTTAGGATTTTGTACACACAAGTTAGTATCTTGTGTGCGCTAAAGGTTAACTTGTGCGCACAAAATGCAAATAGTTAGGTATATTAATCTTTTACTGAAAAATATAAAAAAATATTTTAATTAAGTAAACCAAAAATAACTTTGGTTAAAATTAAAATAAATTAGGAGGAGAACATAAAATAAAATAAAACAGGAGAAATATGTCAAAGAATAAAATTATCAGTTGCCAGCAAAAGAGGGAAAATCCTCACCTACAGTAGTGTAGTCAGCCACAAAGCCTCTCTTTTAGAACAGCAGCTTTGCATGTCACCATGGAGACATGTTGCATCATAATAATTGGGGCTTTTGTCCATAGTTCCATGTTGGTGTTTGCTGCTGCAGTTTTTGGTGGACCAGGAGTGTCTTTATTTCAATTCAATTCAATTTTATTGTATTTATATAGCCCAACATTACAAAGTAATTGTCTCAATGAGCTTCACACCGGTATTTGTACAGAGAATCATTCAGTTCATTTCTGCAGCCTGTGAGCTCAGCAAACCTGAGAATTTCGGCTGGCTCTTCTGTTTATGGGTCTAATTTTCTAATGAACTTCTGCCGCGCTACAGAATCTATGTCCTAGAAAACATTGCAGTTTTTTTTTTCTTCCAATTTTGGCGACAAATGGCATAATCACAATTAAAAGATTAATGGGAACGCTTTTACAACAGCTCAAAATTTTTGATTGGAGAAGGACTTTAAAGAGAAATATTTGACCTTTGGGCTTCTCTGCACTCATGTTTGCCTATACAGTATTTTACGATTCCATGACCATCTCCAGTCTTTTCTTTTCTACTTGCGTTGTTTTATTTTGATGTACAAATCAAAGCAAACTAGTATATGTTGCAGTGATTCATGAAAAACGGTGTAACACAAAGCCTTTTGCCTGATATTGCCTGGGTGGACTCCAGCGACCCCGTGGACCCAAATGGGAATTAGCAAGTTGGATAAATGGATAGAAGTGTAGACTGCAACTGTATGAATTGTCACTGCCAAATACTTAACTACCACCTCACATTCATTCCCCCAAAATCCCAATCTTTACAAAGGGATTTGAGTAATCTTTAGTATGTTTAAGGACTTGAACCTTTAGAAGTCTTTGAAGAGCTTGGCAGCAAAAACATTTTGATTTAACATGTCCTAACTTAACCCTTCTTTTTCAAAACATGTAAGTAAAAAGAATGAACTGCATCCAGCTTTGTCAGGATAAAGAATTCAAAAAGTTACAGATCTTTAAAATCTTCTAAGACAGCAATGAGTCGGCTCTAAACCTCTTTAACACACCTCTTGTCTTTTTCCATTGCCTTTTGTTGCCATGACAGATAATAGAAAAGTGCTGTACTGTCGATGTTGATACTGTCTTGCATGTAAAAACTATGAAAGGAAGTCGTGGTTATTTTGGACTTGAAATTAAGAGTTCCTTCAAAGTTCAGGGATGTGAAAGTATCTTTTGTGGTGTGAACAAGCATGTTTCCATGAGAGACGGTCTTTTTTTCTCCCTGTAAGTCATGTGGATATAGATTTTCACTTACGGTTTTACGCTGCAAAGGAGAAAAAATATAATAGTCACAGCGGAAGCTAAACCTGCTTGACCTTTTGAAAGTTTCACAGTTGTATATGTCACAAAAGAACAAACTACAACATCAGTCATACCAGAAAACGCTGGGCATTCAGACTGTTGCTTATCGCTCATAATATGATACATTATAATGCATAAACACAATGACTGACTACATAACATAAGTCATAGAAAGCAGAAATCTACATTTAGTGGAACCTTGAGCCTGCTCTACCAAGTCCCACTTGGAGAAGGTTTGAGATGTACTCCACGTCTCCTTTCAGCTCAGCCAGCTCACAGCCTCTTGATTGCAAAACTAATGCAAAGTCAGAAGAGGAACCCCCCCACACACACATACACACACACATACACACACACATACACACACACACACACACACACACACACCCACACCACTCTTGAGTTACGATTTCCCTAGTATCACAGAATCTAGGCAAACAGCCAGAACCGCCATACATCAGCCTGAGTGTCAGTATCCTCCTGAACAATGTGTGACCTCTGGGCGTGATGAGGGTCATACAAGGCAAGTCCACATTATATACTGTACAAATACACAGACTGCTTTATGTACAGCATGTATGTACACTGAAGAACACACTCCAACCAAGAATAACTAAACCTTGTGAGTATTTTAGACAAATTTGAATTTCGCCAACATTTACTTTGCCTCTAATGTGTGTTTATAGCTTCTAAAATGAAAAGTTATAGAAAGGTATTGGTTAAACGGGACAAAAGGGCAGTGTCTCTAAACTTTTTGGCAGTTTATGAGAGATAAAGTTATGAGACAGTGTTTCATTGTCTAATCCAGGGATAGGCAACCCCAGGTCTTGAGGGTCGCATTCCTGCATGTTTACCAACATGCCATGCTCTGGCATGTTCTAATTGACTGGACACACCTGAACCAGGTAATCAGTCATGAGGAGGGTTTGGATATCTGAAACTCATGCAGACACTGCAGCCCTCGAGGCCTGGAGTTGCCCATCCCTCTTCTAATCATTCAATCTGCACTCTTGAAAGATGTGCAACAAGTCGAAAAACTGAAGAAAACATTTTTTTCCAGCATTGCAATTTGAAACTGTGCTGCTAAAATCCTTAAAATCTAGTGGGTACATTTAGATTCGTACATGCATCATCATACATTTCAAGTTTTTGTTTTTCCTGCAAAAATTGATGTGAAAGCTAATTTTTCTATTTTGCAGGACTATTGGCACCTACTTTCAGTTCATTTCTACTTTTTACTATAATTTCATTTTCATGACATAAAAAAGATAACTTTTTTTTTTAATGTTGTTTTTTTATTCCAGGTGAAGGACAGTAAACTAACAATCTACTGGTTTGGATGTGATGTAGCCTGGCTGGAGGTGACAGGGTTATAAAACAGTGTGGACCCTGGGATTGGATCTATCTGTATGACTGTCTGGAAACCTGACAGCTCTGGGTTTAGTCTGCACCCAGACCTCCTACATGCATGTCTCATTGTTTACTGCCCCGTGCCTCCTCCCTCCGCATATCTATCAATCCAAATGGACCACACACACATGTGTATGAATGCGACAAATACAAATACACACATCCTATTACCATGGTTGTTGTCTTTGATTAACCTCAACACAACTCATTGAGATCATAAGGTGACTGCAGTTGTTAGTTGACCTTCAATTAGACATGACATTTACATGTAACTCTAAAGCAATCACTTTTATTAGCTGCAAATGACTAAAGCTCGAGCTCGAGCTCCATAAAATATCTCGTTTCAGTTCTCACAGAAAATGAGAAATATGATCTCAGTTGTCACGAATTAAGACCACTCACTCCCTGCGGTAATGCTGATCTACGTCACTGGGTTCCCCCAGTACAGATGTGTGCTGCTGGGAGCCAGACTGCTGCTCATTCCACATGCAATTTCCTGTAATGAAAGAGCAGTTTGGGATGATGAGCTCTTAGATAGCTGATGCCCACGCTGGGGAATTCTGCCCATGTCTGACCTCAAAAGGGCTCCTCACGAATATTGACTCACCCGTTGACTTCTGCTTGCTATCGCTGTTTAACTGTATAATGTTAAATGGAAAAAAGAGTCACTTTTGTTTTAAAGTAGATGATGACTACCCAGGTGTGACGAAGCATCTGAAACAAACACCAAACTGTGACTGTGCTGGTTCCAAAAAAAGTGGTGGAGTACATTTTGTTGAGATCTCCTATGAAGTAAGAAGAATCCATCCCAAATATTTATTCATAGTTTATTTAAAAGGGGACAATGCAATAAAAAAAACATGATTAAACATGGTTAAAAAAGCCAGAACTGGCCAAAGGATAGTTTTCATCTGTAGTCCACTGGCTATGATGTTGAAAAGAATAAATACATATACAAATACTTGCTATGCAAATAGATAAAAACAAAGACATAACATATAATTAAAAAAAACTTTTAAAACTTTAAAACAATACAACATTTAATCACAGCCTCAATGAGAAGATAATCTTTTAATGTAGGCAGCTGAGTTGACAAGCCACAATCAATCATCTACCTTTTATTTTTGTTTATTTCTTTTTAGTCTGGCTGGCTCGTCAACCGTTAAATACAAATGTGCGCTAATTTTTAAACCAGCTCACCGTTCCTGCAATATCAAACCTAACCTGCAATCTTTTTTTTCCTCCTTAGCTAATAGATCAGGGGTCTGCAACTTTTAATGCTATAATTATATCCAGTTTCTTATCAACTAAAACCTAGCAAGCGCTGCAAAGTCAGTGTTTAGAAATCCACCTTGTATGTAAGATTCACGACCATTCAGTAATTCAATTATAAAATGTACATTTTAGATATTTACAATATTTTAATTATTATAACTTTCTTTGTTTAACTTATTTTACTTTTGACAGCAGCACAAACAAGTTCTTTTCAAAATAAAATACATCCTGTGTCAAAAAGATACTCTTGCTGCAGCTGATTTACTTGATAAAAAATGCAAGACAGGGCAAATCAAATGTTGTATTTTCCGTCATTATGATTTTGGTGCGCCGCCATCTTTTTTTTCCCTTTTACTGTCAATGAAAAGTCAATGCAAACGCACGCACACCACAATTCTTGGCCACAGTGTTTAGCTTAGTTTAGTAACCAGTTATTGTTTATATATTATTATGATTGACTATATGTTCTTTGCATAAATACATGAGAGCCCATTGAGACAGCTATGGCTGTAATTTTGGGCTATATAAATAACATTGAATTGAACTGGTACAATCGTCATGTGTGTAGGAGCCTCATGGAAACAACATCTCAAGTGTTTTGTTTCCTCTTCATCTCAGAGGCTCTGCCAGAGCCAACAGATTGCTGTTTTACATGAGTTGTAACACCAGGTCACACAGACAGGATGTTGATAATATCCTGTAAAGTCCGCCTATCTTTCCTTTACTTAGGTCCACCGTTTCTCTCTGTCTCGTCCACCTTCCCGCCCACACCAAGCAACAATTCATCACCACAGACTCACAAAATAAAGTGCATCACTGTCTTAAGTGAACGAACACAGAAGTAATTGTGAAAGACCTGCAGTTTACTTCATCCATTAGTAATCCTACTCACTTTGACACAAAGCTGCTGCTTCTTAAAATGAACATTTGAAAAATGTTGTTATTGAGATACTAAACCAACATAACAATGCACAGCCTCCTATGTAATCCAAAACAGATTTAGTCAAAACAGTTTTACATTAAAATATTGCAGCAACTCTAAAGTTTTGATTATCAAAATAAAAAGCCTTCTTCTGAGATTTTCATCCCCCTTTTTCAGATTGATGTTGATCGCATTGTGTTCAAGAAAAGCTGACCAATTTTACTGTCATTTCGATTCAAACAATCAAAGTTGTCATCTTTTATCTCTTGGTACTGCTGCTCGTCACCTTTTAAAATCTATTTCTGATTGCAAACAATTAATTTCTTGATAGAAACAATAGAAACATGCAGAAAAAAAACTGTTTTTTTGTGGAAAATTTGTTTGATAAACTTAGTATATTCCCACTGTTGTCACAGCATTTTCTGTTTCCTATTTTCTTTCGCCAGAGTGATAACCACATAGTTAGAGTCAGACCAGTGCCTCCCATTGGTGGCAAAAGTGGAGTCAAGTCCAACCAATCAGTCATGCAGTTCATCAGCTCTCAGCAGCAATGTATACATTTGTCCTCTGTTCTGACATTAGATGGACTATGAGGGTTATGTTTAATCACATGCCTCCTGTGGGTTGGCAGCTGTCCAGAGGGCCCGGGACCGCTCAGGTCCCCTGTCGGGTCCAGCCTTAAGGCAGGATCTTCGAGGCCTGATTACAACACTGTCACAAAATGACAGATGAAGGCTCTAAAGAGCTCTATCTTTAGCTCTGGTGAAGCCTTCACTGCTGCTGCTGTTGCTGCCTCCACTTGGCTCTTAAGGGAAGTGTGGTGGGATGAAGAGGAAGGAAAAGACAGAACAACAGATGGTAAGAGAAAATAACTTTTACACGAGAATAGTTTTTTTAGCCAAATAAAATAATTGCAGTAGGAAAAAAAACAGTAAAAACATATTTTAAGAGGGAAAAAGTTAAAAATACATTTCTTATGTTTAAAGCGAGAGTTTCTAGTCTGTCTCAACCTTCAATCACCGACACGGTGGTATTGCTGTCAGTAAAGAAGACAAAGCAGAGTTTTCTCTCCCTCCCTCTGTCTGTCCACCTCCCCTTCTCAGGCCTCTGTTGGTTTAACCCTGGTGGGCAGCAAGCAAGCCTGACAGCGCCCAGACACTATCAAGTGATTTATGGCGCGCTCTGAGACTAGAGAAGAGATGACCACTCAGGTTTGACCCCTGCCATGTTATCAGCCTCTCATCAAGAAGCAGAAAACACTCAGATTTATTGTTGCTTACTCAGCCGAACAATATACCAAGGCAGCCCTCAGTACTCTTAATCTCACTAACTAGTTTATTTAGCTTATTTAGAAAATATTTTATGAAGGAGTTGTGAACAGCACTGATTTATCTACGTTCAAATAAGTATATATTATTTTCAAAGCTTTATACATAAAAAAAATGTAATGTTTTTTTGTTTTATTTATTTCAATGTTTTTAACTCTGAAACTATAACTCCTAATCTCAGGCTAACAGACATCACTTTGTTCATGTAGTCTCTGTTGAACTTTTTATTACTTCTTATCGTTCATATTTTCCAAAGATATAATGAGTGTATAATGTGTTTATGACTAAACAAAAGTGCACAAAAAACAGACTAAAATGCTGTGGCATTTGTTTAGCTTGGAAATTTATTTTTATTATTTTTTTTATTTATTTTACAAAATACTGCATGTGTCCTGTAGGGGGTGCTGTGCACAATGCTTTAAAAGCCCAAAGCTATCAGTGTTTCTTGCAGAGATCTAAAGTTGTGTTGTAGCTACTCATTCAGGACGAAAACAAGCAGAGAATCCTGAAAAATCTATATTTGAATTCAGAACTAAACATCTTGAACCTTTTTTTTTTTAAATGCAAAGCTATTTAAAATTAGCGTTCTACATCAAATCAAAGGCACCAAATCAAACGCACCAGATGACTTATTTTCCTACCCAAAGAGTTTTATTTTCCACATAGTGCACTACAGAACATCTTTTAAAACAAGAGCAGGGCTGGGTTTAAGGTGATATAAACACAAATCTATTTCTGTGGCTGTGACACACCGTGGTTTCTCTGGAAAGAGAGCAGCAGGCCAGCATTACAATAAAAGAGGCCACACAGACAGTGGTGGTCAGACATGGACAGACATGGACATGGACAGACAAGTGGAGAAGGGGAGAAAAAAATGAAAAAACACAGCATTAAAGTCAAACAATGAAAGTGCAGAAGTGTTACAGGCCTTGATTTCAAAAAGACAAAGTCATTTGGATAACAGACAGCGGAGTGATACTCTCAGTTACTGTAGGTGGTGTTACTTCCATTCGTCTCAATATGTTTGTCTGTATTGTCTACAGAGTGGCAGGAGTTCATTAGAAATTCAGCTTTTGGTTGTGGGCGAGACTGTTTTAACCCTCAGCTGATATCCCAGCATTCCTTTGTTTACACGCTCTCCCACTAGCTTCCAGCACCTCACAACCCCAAGCTTACTTACTGAGCAACAAAAACTGAGCAATACTGCAGCTATGCCGCCAGATGCCAGCTCAGAGGAAAATGAAGATTTTAATGTATCTTTTTGACTGCAACTGGATGCATCAGAATGGAGTGGAGCAGGAAGGCTTTGGCCCACCCATTTCAGTTGCTGCGTCACAGCTGAAAGCTTTTTCAAACAGCGGGTTTTGATCTGCTCCAGATACATCACAATCAAGAATCAAGAAATCCTCAAAAATGCAGTTTTAATATTAAATTATTTTGTATTTGTCCTCCATCATGAGAAACATGCTTGAAGAACTTGTTTTAAAACACTAGTTTTATTGGAGTGGATTTTTAAATGCAAAAAAAAACCACAAGATGATAATGTAATAAAATAATGGGATAGAGAAAAAGAAACATTTTTTAAAACAATTCTTTTACGTTTCCAGCAGCTTTAGCTTGGTACACAGTAAAAAAGCAGAGAGAAAAACTTTGTGGAGTGCTTGAAACAAGCCAGATTACTTTGCTAAAGTCATCCTGACACAGTGACACAGACCAGACTAAGAGCTCCTCCTCGTAAACTCAGTAGTGAGTCCTCAGTGATCTGGCATGCAGCGACAGTGGCGTGTACATCATTGAATTCACGCACAGTACCATCCTTAAGTTCATGTCATTTGGCTCAAGGAGTGAACTGGTTCAGGGAGGGAAGTTTAATCTGTCAGTTTACCTGGACGTGTGAGCTTGTTTTATCAGTGGTGGAGATTTTCTGGCCACCACGAAGCAGGGATCGATCAGACAGCAGACAGCTGAGACCAGACATCAGCCAACCTTTCCTTTTAGTGAGCCTTGGCCCACCCAAATGACTCCATCAATCTGTGGATTAGGTGCCAGAAACTCTTTTCTGTAATCCAAGAGCCTTCCTCCCACCCCAAACACACAAACACACACAACAAATCTTGCTCACTTGCACTGTTGACCACATTTCCAAAGAGCAAAGGTGAATGGAAGGTTTTATGGACAAGACAAATGCCACCCCCTTGTTCATACATCTAAATGTTATGAACAAACGTTTTATTAATACAAAATTGTTGGCAGATTTGGTTCATTCCACTTACCAGGGAAGGTTAGTCAGTGATGCACTCTGAAATCTGTGCTGACATGAAGAACAACTCCTGCATGCTGCTCTCCTCATCACCTACGTGAATGTGTGGGAGCTGGATGATAAAGAGCACAGGATGTGTGCGTTACAGTGGTATTTTTCTAAGTGCATCAGATGAACATGATGTTACCAAGTTTCGCAAGGAGACAATGTGCTGTTCACTTTATGGCTTTTCGAGCTCTCAATTTTCAGCTGAGCGAAGACGAGTGACGCTGGTTCGTGTGAGAGCCTGGGAACAAAAGGGTAGAACAATTGAGAAACAACACTTACAGCAGCTTAGTCACTCAGTGAGGACCAACAAGGTTTAATGAGGGATGTTGAGGCTGCTCGTTGCACCCACATTTGAGTAATAGATCTTTTCCATTCTAGTTTCAACATTATGTCACAAGCCAAACAACCAGGTCATGGCATGGCTGTAAAAAAAAAAAAGATGAAAATGTTTCCAGTAAGCAGCAGAATTACACTGATGATGACTAACTGGCCACAATAAGCGTCATCAGATAACAGCAACCATCTTTCCGAAACACTGAAATTGAGACATTTTTTAAAAAAGGGATCTCTTAGTGCCCATTGATAAAATAAATAAACTGTGACTCAGTTCTGCCACACAAAAGAAGAAGCTAGAAAAGATGTTTTGAGAAAGCACTGTTGAGTCGGATGCTAAACCCAATGTTTTATCAGTTTATCCAATGTATTTCAAGGTAAGAACTATTTTCAACTGGTCTGCATCTCTTCTCCAGTTTGAACTTTTGGTTGTTGTTTCTTTAAAGCCGGGGTGTCCACATTTTTTGCATAGAGGGACAGATTTGGTGAGGTGAGAATGTGTGAGGGCCAACCAATCAGCCTGAATTCTTTGAACCCTTATAATAACATTAAATGCAAACAAACTATTTACAAAAATGTTTTTGCAATGGGATACTTTTAATATCTTCACATAAAACAGAAATAAACTTTATTAATTTGTAGAAAATTGTGCCTGCCTTCGCCCATGAGTGGCTCAGGCAGCCCCGTGACCCCGAAAGAGACAAAACGGTATAGAAAATGAATGAATGAATGTATTTGTACCTAAATTACAATGAATTTCTGATATGAAGACTAGAAATAAAATAAAGAAAAATCTGGAAGAAAAGCTTTTGTCAACATTAAATCTGGGTTCATTTGAAATGTTACATATTATTCTCTATTAAATGCTCACTGTAAACTTCCAAATATAAATAATGTGAACAAGAAATAATAACCCAAGTAGTTAACTTATTCAGTAGTACAAACCACTGTAGTTTTAATTAGATAAACAAATAAATCGGTTCTTCTCGTTTGGCGCTTAAGATTTTAAAGGTCAATCATAGCCACAGGTTGTAATGTATTTTAGCCAATCACTATTAATAAATTGTACACACAGTTCTCAAAAAGTGCGTATTACTGGTTTTATGACAGAAGTGGACATTTGGCCCACGTGCCGGACTTTGGACAGGCCTGCTTTCAGTATGTGTTGATGAAGGGGGAAGAAAAGCCAGGTGGACTGTAACAGCAGTACATGTTTTGGAACATCTGCACAACAGAGATACAAAATGTATGACATTTTCTAAATGTATTTTGAATAAACACAGTACCTTTCATGTGCAATATTGATATATTTTCCATTTTGCACTGTTTAATAATTGACACCATTTTACCCCCTGGAGTCATGTGGATGCATACTGCTGTAGTATTGAAGTTAATTTTACTGTACTGCTTACATGTATTTGATAGTGCTTGGTGGAGGAAATGATAGCAATCTGAAAAAAAAAATACAAACTGGCAATTTTTATAAATGTATTTGTTCAGCTTCAACTGAATGTGGAGGAACAATTCAAAGCATCCCACCTGTTTTTTGCTAGCTGCCAGCCTAATCGTGCACTTTTTAAAAATAGAATTCTACTTTGCAAAAATCATTGTCATTTTAGAGGACAGTTCGGCTGCAGACCGTCGTGATACGGGATTGAGGAACTCTTTGCATAGGGATTGTGGAACTCTTTGCATTGAGATGACCTCCAATGATGACGAACCACAGAGGGAGATTATTTTTGACATCACCAGACCTTAGATTAAAGGGTGTTAGCATTTTGTCGTGCAAACCTTGGAGCTTGCAAATTTGAAGTTAAAAGACAGAACTGAAAAGATCGTTGCTTCCTCACACGGACAGAAAAATGTTTGGCAAAACTTTCATGGCAGCCATCCACAAGCTCAGCTGTTGCTGTTCATCCTACAGCTGCAGGTTCCTTACAAATAAGACAGTTAAAATGAGATTATTTGCTAAAAAAGCTCTGCTGCAAAATAGAAAATAAATCAGCCAAAAACTATTCCTTTGAATGTCTCTTTTAACATGAAATGACCAAAAAATGGTAACTTCAGGTTCATAATAATTTAAAAACAAACTTTTTTTATGAGACGTATAAAATGAAACGTTAAAAGGAAACACTTTTTGCACAGTGAGTTCAAGTAATCATATTTATAAATACCATAAAGCAAATCTGGAGTTTTGAAGCTCGTGCATTTGTAAGCTTGCTGCTGTGACGTACGCATATTTGTGTTAAACTGCCACTACTTGCTGACTTTTATTTCCTCTGCAGGGATTCGGATTCAGATAAGCTCCATCTCCATTTACAATCACAGCTCCTGAGATTGAGTCTTTTTTTCCTCTAATAAGTAAATTACCTCTAATACCCTCTGTGCCGTACATGGCTGCTCTAAAGTCTCCTCAGGCACTCATGGAAAACAGATGTCAAGCTTGCCTTCCAGTGCATGCATACAGCATCTAACGTATGGTGGGCAGGAGAACACCCAAGACACATGGATTTACGTGACCCCAGATAGATAGCTGGATAACAGTTCATCTTCTTCATCCTCCACTTTACTCTGCAGTTTGCAGTTTTAACTTCTCTCTGCTTTCAGGGTTCTATATTTTCCCCTCTATCATCAATCCTGTCCTTTTATCAGTGCGGCCAACTTTATCCCCACTGGATTCATTTCTTTTGGACGATAACAAACACTGGTTTTGTATTAAGGCCGAGGTCAGTTCCACTTGGCTAATGAGGGTATCAATCGATCTTAAGGTGCAGCACCGCTAGATGATAGGGGGAAAAGCTTTTTGGTGATCAAGAACTCCACCTGGAGAACATATTTATCCACATTGCTTGTTTGACATTCCTCAACAGCTGTGTACCAATAATGTAAATACTGCAGGGCTGCTAACTGTTGCTAATGATATATCCTCAGTTTACAGACGCATCCATCATTGGTTGATGATAACTTCTGGTTTTGGAAAGTGAAAAGAGAGTTAAAAATGATACCATATGTGGTGCTTAAGGTGTGATGAGTACTTGTGTGCATGTGTGAGTCGAGCCGGCAGGGAACCGTATATGGCGTGTGTCCATGTGCATGGAGGTGGTTGAAGGTAGGAGGACGGTTTTGTGGATGCTCACTGAAAGGCCTCTGAGGTGCTGCACCGCGTTAGCCAGAGGAACACGCTGCTTTGTGTCATGTGGTTTCTAAAAATACAGTTACGGACGCTCCTTCCCCCCCTCCTCCCTCCAGCCCACACAAAGATGCAGCGGAACAAGGAGGACAGAAAGACTGAGAAAACCCAGGTTGACCCGACATATGTGCTGCTGTCTATGACCCGTACCTGTTTCTGTGGGTTTTACAGGCAGCTTCACACCACCAAGTCACGCATGGCCACACTGCACAGCTTCTGAACACTGGCTCTTTGTACAGTCACAGCCCTGTGTGGGAAAAGCCTTCTGCCACACACCGCCTTCATCTTTTTGCACATCTCTAACTTAAAATTTTCATCCATAAATTATAGCGTGGTACTTTCAGGAATTAGCTGCTTTAACTGTAAGGTGTAACAGTATTTTCCTCTCAAATTTCAACTTGAGCTTTTTTATGCTTATTTGTCAGTGATATTCTTTACTTTAAAGTAGGAAGGTCTAATCAGTAGACAACGTTTTCTCAGGTTTAATGGATATATGTGGTAACGATGAACCCCATAGACAAAAAAATTTGCTAAGAAAAGGCTCAAAACTGAATCTTAAGAAAGTAAAAAAAAAATCCTTGTTTCAGAAAAAATCATTTTGCAAGAAAAATATTCCCAGCAAGAAAAGTTTTCAGTAGCAAAATAATCTAAGAAAATATGTCTTTGTGACAAGAAATGTTTCAATTTTTTTCTGGTGAGACAATTGCTCTTATCCCATTGGCAGATTTTATTTCTTATTTTAAGAAAGTTTTTAAATTTTTATTAATTTTTGACTTATTTCTACGAAGGCTGTTTTGGCAGTGCGAGTTATTAGGGGCAAAAAAAAACACTACATTTAGTGAAGTTTGGTAAAATTCTACACATTTGTTGTCTTTTTTTTGACTACCTTGTGTTTCCCGAGTGTGACGGAGTGTTTGTAGACAGTGCTCCATGCAGAAGACCCGCGTTGGGTAAATGAGATCCATCTGGAAGTTATTTGGAAGAGCTGGAGCCCTGTAGCTATGAGAGCTTCTGCCCACTTAATCCCCTTGTCACAAGCTTTCTGCCCCCCCCCCCCCCCCCCCTTTTTTTTATTTTTGACCCTATATACTCTGGCAAATGTAGATCTACAATGCAGATAAAGTGTTAGAAGGACACATGCAGAAGACTTAGATATACAAAGGAATGACTGACATCAGACACACACTAACTTCATCCCTGTTATTGGCAGCATCTCCTCCGACCTAAGTCCAGAGAGAAGTGGTGGAGATCCTTATCGTTTCTGCCCCTGAGACACTGAGCTGTGTATGTGTGTGAGTCTATGCGCATATATCTATGTTGTTGTGTGTGCTAAAGACAAACTGTTTCCCCGGAGAGAGGTGGATGTCGAGAAGCCCTGAGGGCACAGGAAATCCACAGAGACAGACAGACTGACTGAAAGAGTGAAGCCTGTCAGAGAGATCATAGGATACCATTAAAAAATGTTTGCTGATGTCTGCTTTAACAGATTTGAAGAGGTGAAGCAGTTGGTCATCATCAAACAGGATGGCTGCCACAATGTTGTTTTTTAGGATTTCACTGCATGCATTTGTCTTTATGTCTTATCTGTTTTTTCTTTCCAGCTGCTTACCTGGACTCTTGCTGTTGCTTTTCCCTCCACTTAGACCTGTTTTTAGGTTCTCGGACTATTTAAATCTATTGGAAGTTTATAAGGCAAATCAGCCGTCCCATACGCATTTCGCCACGTAAAAGAATTGTTTTTTTTAGAGGGGAGCAGCAAAGGCCCATCAACAGCGCGCCTTGCTGGTTTCTCTCTCTTTTTTTTTCTTTTTCAGGGCATATTGTGATTTCAGTCGGGCTGCTCGTGTGGCCTTTAACAGTTCACTTACGTTCTCAGCGTAGATCCCCGCACTCTGGCTTTGGAAGACCACCCACACACCCAAAAACTCATTTGCTCTTCTCATGTCTTTTATATAAATGCACCCACACATGCTGGCTTCACATGGTGGGCTGGCCAAACAGAAAAATAATCACACTTGCATTTATCCTTAGGAATGGAAAATAATAACAAGACTAAGAAAAGGGAAATCCATCAAAAACAGGGAAATAATGCATTTTCATGTTTTTCTATCATTATTATGATTTATTTTTATGATTTATTATTATAACCATTAATGTTTCATACCTTTATATACATTTCCACAGTGTTTCTACAAAAAAACCTCTAAACAAAACACAAAGTAAACTGAATTTTCAAATAGAAATACAGGTTTTTTTTTAAAAAAAAAAACACTGCCAAATTGTGAAGATCTAATTTATTTAAAACTATATAAAATAATTTCACTTGTTGTTCACCTGCTTAAAAAGTTACTGTTTGAATATAGATAATGTATATTTTAACTTGACAATACTTTAATGATGAGCTACAAATATTTATCCTAATAGGAATTTGCTGGTATGATGCATGAGCTAGGAGGGAAATGATCCTTTTTGGTGAATTTATATTTATACATTCAAGCTTTATTTGTAATGATTTGAACATGATTATGTAACCTTAGTCTTAAATTTGTAATAACTTTGCAGCAGAAAATGTGATTCAGAGTTTTGTAGAAAAGAAATATAACATTTAAAAGCAAAGTCAATTGTTTTAAACCCTTTCTTTTTAAATTCTAATCATATTATTAGAGGAAAGCCCACATCCATTTTACTACACCCCAAGGATTTTGCAGCAGATGCCAGATAGATGACAGATTCTCTACCGATTTAGCATTGAAATTAGTCACCACATCCAGCTCTATTGAATCCTCCTTCCTTCTGCCCTTCAGACACGCCTGTTATCTTATGCAGCTTTTGCAAAGCTTACAAGAGAGTTGAGTAAAAAGAAAACTCTGGAACTGGGACAGGAAGACCATATTTGTTCCTGAACAGCTTCTCATTCAACCTGTTTTTACTGGCAGACCTGAGCCTGTGTGGCTTCACGTTGCACACTCAGAAAGAGTAATTCAACAATAAAACATAAAGGATTTACTTTGGCCATGTTTTACCTCAACAAAACAGATGAAAACACAATAAAAATGAAACATCTGCTTTTGATTATTTGTGATAAAAACAGTTCGTCATGACAAAAGACTGTCTTAGTAAATGTTAATAGCATAATTATAAGTTAAAATAGGTTGGTGGAATTAAGCAGATGGTTTTGTCAAAAGCAGCTTACAAAATTTTGATCACATCAGGGTCATTGTGGGGTTAATTGTGTCGCCAGAAGTCAAATCATCTGTCAAGCCAGGGAACTGAACCAATGACTGCTTCACCTAATGAGCTACAGGTGCTCTGAATCTAAACGTGTTAAAATGGACTTGTTAACAGCTATGATTGATTCATTTTTTTGTATTGCACACAGGTCTTTGCAGTAGTGTCACCTATTCCCCCTGTCTGAAATGTATTCAATCACCTGCTTCCTGCCTCCCTGTCACACACTGAGGACAAGGAGGCAGAAAGCAAGAAAAAGTTCTCCCCTCACTCTTGTATGCATGTTTACATCAGTCTGTGTGTTGCATGGCAGTGCAAGTGTGTGTTTTGTGCAGGAGCACGTGTGCTGCTAGTGGCAGGAGGAAGACAGAAAGAGAGCACCTTTTTAGGTAAACTGTTTGACATTCATGGGGAAGATGGGATAAACAGGAAACAGCAGAAACCCCCGTAACGTCTCACAGCCACACGCCAGGGTCGCAGCAAACATCCCCAAAATAAACACGTCTAATACCCACGCATTTGTAGTTATCAGCCGTGTCAAAACATCAAAGGATTGTATGAACATTGTCTTTTTGGATACAGATTTGGGAAAACCGTTCTGACACATAAACACTGATAGCTGCACATACTGGAAAATTTAGAAAGGAGTCCCAAAAATAAATGCAGGTTTGTAGACAAATAATGTGTATCTAGACCCACTCCAATCTCCTTTTGATTTATTATAAAAGCGATCCAAGTGGTCTTTTAATTATTTTTATGCAATTTTCTGGTAAAAACAAAAGTGTTTTTTTTTTTACATAGTTTCTGCAGAGCGGTAGTAATTTATTAGAAGTTTGTCTCTGAGTGGTGGGTAAGACTGCTGGCACAGAGTAAGTCTTCTCGCATTTCCCATCATCCCTTTGTTTATATGCTCTCCCACAATCTCACAGCCTCTCACATCCCCTAGCTAACATTAGCAGTGCAACTAAAACAGCAATTAATATCAGAGCTATCCCGCCATACAGTTTCAAGCCAGATGCAGCTCAGTTGCGGAAAACAAAGACGTACATGGATCTATTTGTCTGCAAGTGGATGCATCAGAATGGAGCGGAGCAGGGAGCTTGAGGCCCGCCGATTGTAGTTTGTGCATAAAAATATAAAAGATTTTTCAAACAAAATTTTTTCATTTGCTCCTGACTTACCACGATTTGAACTAATATATACTAAGAAATACAATTTTAAGCTTAATTTTCTTTATATATGTCATCCATCATTAGAAAAATGCTTTAAAAACATGCTCAAAAAACAGGATTTGCAGCTGGAAATGCAGCATAAACAGATTGGAATATTCTAATGTAAAAGTTGGTGTAAAAACATTACATCTTGTTTTTTGCTGCAGTGGAACCCAACAGCAGAGAAACATGTCGTGAACATGCTCTCAGAGTGGAACCTGCACTTTGGTAGTCATGTGTTAAATATTGTATTTCCTGTCTCCTCTTTAACTGCTTTGGTAATTGGCTTGTGTTAACCCTGTGACCCAGATTCTGCAGACCCAAGCCTGACCTCGATGTGTGAATGTAGTTTGTGTTCATTGGTACATCAGGATAAAACGGATTGATTTGAAGCTATTTATCTGCAGACGATCAAATGACAAAGCAAGTCACTACAACAAACATTTGCTAGAACAACAATAGGATATTTTCTTTCCTCTGGGTCATCCTCCATTTATCACATGAAGATAAATTAAACTCTGAGATAATTTATATTTTGCTTTCATGTTCAATTTGTTTAGAATTAGTGAAATTTAAATAAAAGACTATGATATCATTGTAGTTTTGGTCAGAACTCCGTGGTTCTCCAGTATTTACACATTTGAACCAAAAAATCAATTAGGGTAAAGAAGTTATTGTGAGTGAGAGGAGTTTTAGTGCAGCTTTTTTGTGCTGTTGTGAATGAGCAGAAAATGACAAAATGATTTGAGAAAAACACGATTTGCAGAGTGAAGAATTACACACTGAGGTTGTTTTTGGTTGCCTGCTTTCTTTTCTCTTTAGTGCAATTTGAATGTCCAGAATCTAATCAGGGATAAAAAAAATAAATAAAACAACTTACTGAACTTGCACAGTTCTGTGGTCACACTCAGCTGCCTGCATCTGTTGCTTTCATTAAAGCAGCTCAGACTAACAATGTCTGCTGAAAAGTGTATTTGGAATACAGAGAAATATGTATCTTCGCTTCGGGGTTCCTGCTTCACAATAATTTGGGTTTTCTATGCCAGGTTCACGAGGAAACAAATAAATTATGGTAACTAAATACCCTGATTACACGTAAACATCAACTGCATGGGTATGTGCATGCAGTTCCTCAGAGCTTGGGGGCTGAGACTGGGGCTGGTTAGTGCTGCTGAGTGGTTGGAGATACAGAGCAAATGAGCAATTAGGGAGCTCGTCTATATCCCTCCTTGGTCCTGGCAGGCTGATTAGATTAGCTGGGATGTGCTAACAAGCAGAGAGCTCGTGGAAGAGGCTCTCATCTCTCGACCTCCATTCCATCTAGCTTTCCTCATCAGTCGAGCGTTTTGGCCAAAAAAGGCGTTGAAACTGAATCTGTCAAGTGAAGGTTACACAAGTGCTGGTTTCAAGTTTTCCAGATACATTTCAAGAGCTCAGTTTGAGAATGATCTTTTTTTTAACTCCAATTTTGAGGAAAAACCTTTATGACCTTTTAAAAAGTGTTTTCCCAGAAAAGGCAGCAACCTTTAAAATGCATAGTATTGTATAAATTATGCACACGGTTTGACTTATTTGACCCTCTTAAAACCAGTGACAGTATCTCTTTAAATTGTGTTTCTGGTGTTTTTAACATATTCTTGTTGTGTTTTTCTCACAACGGAGAACAATTATAAAATAATTGAGAAGATTAAAACTGTGTTTCTGAGTTTTCCTTTAATCAGATTGTGATGGATCAGGAGCAGATGAAAACCTGCGGTTTGAATAAGCTCAGGTTTGTGACGCAGCAACTGCCATGGGTAGGCCAAAATCTCCCTTCTCTGCTCCAATTCTGATGCATCCACTTGCAAATACATCTATTAACAAAATAATTTCTCCTTGCCCCTGCGACAGACTGGCGACCAGTCCAGGGGTGTACCCTGCCTTCGCCCATGAGTAGCCGGGTTAGGCTCCGGCAACCCCGTGACCCCGAAAGGGATAAAGCGGATTGGAAAATGAATGAATGAATGAATGAATGAAAGCAACCGTTATCCGCCGGTTCAGGCTTCTGTGGCGTGCGTCAAATTCTAAATGCACACTTCGTAGGTATAAGTAATTCTGCTAATACTATTGTCACTTATAAAAGAAATAATTATTCTACCAATTTTTAGCACTTTATTCTTGTTAATTTTAGGTTTAGATCTCTTTTTCACAGAAGGCGGACTATTTGAGACGTAATGCGGCCCGTTGTCAGGGTAACATGCCAATACGTCGCTGAGCTGGCAGACCTCAACTGCAGCGGCAAAGGAAAGTGATTTATGTGCTGATTGTCATGATAGGTTCAATAAAGCATCAGTTCAGAGAGAAAGTTCACCTCTTACCACCTGTTTTTGTCCAGATCATGAAGGAAAAATTTGTTTTGTGACCGGAACTTCTTCCGGAACACCCAGCAGCCAATCAGAATAGAGTATTCACCTGGACTATTTAAAGTGCAGGTCCATCAGAAATCCACTTTAGTGGATGAGAAGCTGCACAGTTGTGGTGAAATCACGTTATGTTGATATTTAAGGACCAATTAGATCATTTGCAAAGTTTCACCTCCCTGACAGCTCAATTTATGTTATAAATGTTATGAGTTTGGATCTTTAAAAACTGGTGTACCTGCTTGGTAACAACATGCACTGTGAAAACATCAACTTGATGCGTTTGTGTGTCTCATTTTGCAGGTTGAAAATGGGTTGAAACTCTTACACGCCAGGAATCCCTTTTTTCTTTTAGAGTGCAACACAGTCTTGTAGAACACACGACCGGCTGCAGTGATTCAGAGTGATTTATGCATGTATATTTTGTGTTGTTTGAAACACACAAAAGGCCAACATGATGTCACAAATGTCCAGCAGTCAATTCACAAAGTTTTTCAACCACACTTTCATTTAGGCCACCTGCACTTCCTCTCAGCCATTTGGCCCTATCACATCGAAATCAAAGCCAATCCAAAATCAACATTGCTTTGTTTCTTCTGGCATTGGCCCCTCAGCAGGACTGGCCTGCTCTTTACAACTTTCACACGTTTTGTAAAATGTCTAACGAGTGACCTAGGAAGAGAATTTAATCATTCCAATACATTTTTTTGCTTTTATTTTTCACTAAAAGTTCTGGGACTTTGAAAAAAAAAAGCTTAACTTTGCAAATGAAACCAAATAAATTCTTTATGACTTTTTTTTTTTTAAAGATTTAGATTCAAGAAAAGAACTGAAATTCAACTGTAAGCACTTACAGGCACAGAACAGATGATAATAACCTTTCTACGAATTTCAGTGCTCTCCTTCCTTTGTACTCCAGTATCTGTAAACTAGAAAAAAAAGAATAAATCTCGTGTCCTGTCTGAGGTTCATACACTTTTTAAAAAAAATGAATGAATCTTCCATGAATCAGTCACATTGTAATTGTATCGATTATTATTATTATAATTATTAGAAATATTTTTCTTTAAGAATCCAATAATCTATTTGAACTGGAGTGTCCAACTATAAAAGAAAAAAAGATATATTTAAAATATTTTTGACCTAATTAGAAAGCTTGTAAAAAATGATCATGTATTAAATTCCTCATTTGGCAAAATGGGAGATATTTGAAGGCACTTGTTGCAAGCCACATGTTTTTTAGGTACTTTTAATTAAAAATGTATGTTATGTAATATGTTTGGGTTGTTTAATTTATTTAGTGAAAAAATAAGAAAGCAAGAAGATTTTGAGTTGAGACTTTTTGTAAAAAATACATTACTAATCTACCTGTCTTCCTTTTTGAAGAGAAATAAAATTCCCATTAAGCCATTTGATTGTCTATGATCAGCTCAAAATCATTTGAAAACGTAACTTCAATTTTGCATTAAACCAAAAGTTTTGTGTTAAATTAAAGAGTTGGAAAAAAAAAGTATAATTTATTTAGCTCATCTTAATAAATAAAGAGATATGAGCACCTTCTGCAGATTTCAGGTCCATGACCTCAGTATGTAAACATTCACGGGGAGGGACACAACTGCATAGAAATAAGGCTGACGCCCATTTTACAAGCTCAAAAATAATAATACAGTAAAATATTTTCAGTGAAAAATGTTGTTTTTATTGGAGGGATTTAAAAAACTTAGATTGCCAGTAAATTTGTAAAAGTAATTATAAACTGGTAAATGTCATTTTATTGACACATATTTTTTACAAATAAGAAAACTAAAAAGTATGTACATTTAGTTGTTTTTGTTCAGTTCAGTGTTTCAAAAAAATCTAATGTTAATTTCTTGTGAAATAAGAGATCAAGGAAACTGGAAAATGTACCTAAAGGGCAACACCTTTTCAAACTATAATAACATTTTTTAATGTTTTAAATGGAGTTTCAAAGCAATAAAAAAATGTAGTTTTATTGTTTTTAGGCTTTCTCTACAACTCCTCTTTGTGTCTAATTACAATTTAAACAATGTAATTAATACATAAATTAATTAGCTTGTTTATTTGTTTGTTTATGGATGAATTTTTCCCTCAGTTACATGGAGAAATGTGAAGAAATTTCACAGCGTTGGGACACAAATAACGAGTGAGACAACACTACAACTCCACTGTCCTCCTGGGTGGTCCCAGTCAGGAGGAATACAGAGGACAGGCAAACAGTCAGAAGTAAACTGTAAACCACTCCTCTCAATGCGCCAAATGCTGCCGGCACTGGCCACAGAGCCAGCATACTAGCATTGTAGTGACGTCCACATAGACACAAATCAATAAGAAAAACATTACATCGAACTGATGCACAATACAATTAAGACACTTCATTGCAACGTAGACCAATTCCTTCTAATACAGAGCTCACATGACAGTGCTGGCAGTTTAAGGAGCCGCTACACACACACACACACACACTTTAATGGTAACTACTACAAGAAGTAGGAAATTACACAATTTGCTTGTGATCTCAACTGTCAAACATGTGGATGCTGACCCCCGCTGAAAAGAAGCAGTGTAATATCCCAGCAATCAACGTTATGCTTTAACATAGTCATGGCGAAGCCCTTTACCTTGACCACAGTGCACGACGCTGCAGGAGGAGCTGGAGAACCAGGCGCTCACCCAGAAATAGGATGAGAGGTTATAGCTCAGAGGCCTTGCTGAAGACACGGAGAAACATGCAGGTCTAGCCTTTATTCGCGCTGTCTCTGTTACTTAAGAAAAGAGGCATGTTCCTCCTGCTGGAAGAGACTTAAAAAGCATAAGCAGGCCTGCTGGCTTCCGTTATCCCTCACCACAGGAAATTAAGGCAAACAATTAAGAGCCTATATCCTGTTCAGGGACCACACTGGGCTCTGACCAAAAAGTGTGTAGTGATGTGTGTCCTTTTGAGTGTGTGTTTACATCGGCACCTGAACGGGTTTAGGAAGAAGAAAGAAAAGTAGGATTAAACCAATCAAACTTTTGCGGTAGATATAGATACAGTTTTTTTTAATCAAAGAAAATATGGCAATATTTAATAGGTTATTCTTTGATTCGTACCAAGAGCCTTTCTTTTATCACAATTAAGTAATTTATGTATTTAATTCATAATGTTTTCAGTTTTTAAGTTAATTTTCTGTTTCAAATATTAAAGCTTTTAACTTCCTTATATTTGTTTAATTTTGACTGCAGTTTAATTAGTTTTATATTTTTGCACACACAATTCTTGGCTGCTTTGCTAATTAAAAAGGTTGATCATGTTAAATAAATATTAATGAATTGTTTTTGTTGATCTTTCTTTCCTTTTTTTTAATTTTTGTGGCTGTTGTATAACTCTAAGGGGGGAAACTCACTTTCAATTGCTTACCACTTTTTATACTTGCTTTATCCTTAAGATCCCAACAACAATCAAACAATAGACGTGGCAAAGCCGGGACATGTCGCCAGCCAACAAACATCATGAAAATAACAGCAAAAAACAGGTTACATAAAAGTTAAAACCATCCAATTGTTGCATCGTTTTAATAGAATCTGTCCCAGAGAAGTATCCACATCTAACAAACCTCTCTATCACTGTGCAATCGACTGTGCCAAGCACTTCTGCAGAGCGCCACATGTCTGACCTGTTAGCAGCTCTTCTACGTCTTCAGTGGTTTGGACAGACTGGCCAGACTAGTTGAAAGAATTTGTCCTCATTTTCATGCTTTACTTTATCAAAGGATTCTCATCCGTGGATGGGAGGAGCCTGTGCTGATTTGATCTCCTTTGTTTAAGTGACATTTCAAATTGACATTTGTTATATTTTCATTTCAATGGCAGACTTTAAATCCATGTTATTTGCAATGTTATTGTATAAATCACTGTGCACCATTTTTGTTTTGTTTTTTACCTTTTTTTTTGGCTATTGTACTTTATTTCACTGGTTGTATAATATTGTAATTGTTATTTCCTGAAACATGCTTTAAACAGTCTCTATAGTATCAATTGATATCTTTATCCATTTGAGGGTGTCTATTTTTTTCAAGCCAACTGGGATCTGTTCTGAATCTCATGTCTTTTCAGTCTCTTGTGTTCTGTATCATGTCCTTGTCCAGTAACCTCCATTCTCTCCTCCTTCTCGCTGTCTGCTTCTCCTGGCTTCTTCTGTCGTCCGTCCTGACTCCAATCCCCTCCACCCCCAGGGTTTCTCAGGTTACCCTGTGTCGCTGGTCCAGACAAGCTTGGGATTCTTTCAACGAGCAAATTACAGGCAATTAGGAGTGCAAAGGATAACATTTAGTGTGCAGGGGAAGGCTGAAGCAAGAAGACAGAGGGCAGGGTTATGCTCACCCGGGTCCTGGAGTCAAAAAGGCTAGTTTGCTGTTTTGTGTTATAATAGTTGTTTTTAGCAACGAGTCTGTTAGATCTTGGTGTGAGCTACTTGAAGCCTCTAGTATGTATCACACTAGTGATGAGAGGTGTTGAAATATAATTTGGATACCATCAAAATCATACATTTTAGTACTGACTACTCTTTTAAAATATTGATTACAAATCAGTGAGAAAATAAAAGTGAAAATAAAAGTCATTTCTAAATATTTTTGGTTATTAGGTGAGTTACCTCAGTGTTTTGTGCCAGAATACCCCTCAGCAACAACACAACACAGAATGAAAAGGTGTTTTTAGAAAGAACAATTTTGTATTTTTGACCTTGCACACAAAAGTTGTTACCTGGCCAGTTTGTAATGGTATTTGTGCTTGATAAAAAAAAAAATCACAAATAAGAAATTACCAGTAATTGGTGTCAGTAACTGCTATTTAATATTTTGCACAAAAAGTAATCAGTATTGTCTTAAATCTTAAAAGTGTGATATCACTACATCACACCACCTTGTTAGCAAACAGAGCAACCAGCAGCACAAATTGAAGCCAAAGCGAAAGGAGTATCTGGAGTTTAGTTGAATAAAGTCATTTTAATTGAGGACTTCAATTTTCTTTATTAAAATGTCTGTGGGCCTGATATATCTGTGTTTAGGTATTAATCTAGTCCGCCATCACACATCCCGAACAGACTCAATGTAAAGAGATCAGATCAGCGTTGGATGAGTTAGGAGGAATAGAAAAACTGACATCAGCATCTATAGGGAATAATGCTGAGCTGAATTCATGGTTGTACTTTACTGTGTCTCAAATGATTATTAGCACATTGTTTTTTTTTTTATTTATCCCACAGGTTACATATGTGCCAGGTAATTTAAAATCTTCACATAAAAAAACACTTACACACACTTTTTGTCATATCCGTACACACTTTTCACCACAATCACTTCACTTAGAAATGAGCAGAATTAGATCAATCTGTTTGATTCTTTTCTACACATTAAATTAGCAAACCCACACATCACATCTACCCTGATTGAAATGAGGTTAAGGGGAAAAAAAAAAGCATGAAAGGGGGATGAGTGCACAAAGAAAGATGCACTCTACAGCTGCGAGCTGTTGGGCCGAAGGAGCCAACATCATAATTCCAGGCCCATCACTGTAATCACAGCTCCATCATGAAATGGATTTTGTCAGGGCATGCCAAGTCCACTAAGAGCTGCTCCAGTTAAACATTAAGCAGCTGTTCTTGCTCCGTCTCTCCCTCCTGCACACGTATACACATGCACACCCTCGCACACATGCATTCAAACATGCACAAGTGCAAGGCTTTTTCTGTGTGTTTGTGAGTGACGTGCTGCTGTGCATTTGTCTCTGCGTGCATGTGTGTGCATCACAGTGAGTATATTCCAAGGGAAGCCTGGAACTGGTTTGGATTAGCCCTGCGTCTTGTTCAATCTGACTACAGTGACGTGCATTCAAGTGGCCTGCACAATTGCAGCAGTGGGAATGTGCACATTTGTCATGGCCTTGTGTGGATTTAGTTCATGCCTTCTCGCTGCCAAGTGAGAATGTGAAGAATCTTGGGATCCGACTCCTCCTCTTTGTCTAGTTGCCCCACCCACTCTTCAATGACTTTGATGGGGAATGATGTGGGGGCATTAGTCATGGCTGGGGGTTGTGACAGTTCAGTAATGCTCACCAGAGCTCGCCACCCCTTGTCGCAGAGTGGCATCGCCCACCCCCAGTGCCAGAGCTATGAGTTTATTTTTCTAGCTCCTGCTCTCCTGAGCACGGGTTGTGGAGGACCACCGAGTGCGGGGTCCCACTCTCCCTCTGCTCTAAGCCTCTCCTCCTCCAGCTGGAAAAAGAGTCATTGGGGACGAGAGGAAAGAAAGAAAAAAAATGCTTGTGACCTCCACTTAACTTGACGTAAACACATGGCTGTGGTAGTTTAATCAAAAGAGCACGCTCTGCTCTCACTGTCACAGCAGCAGGGTTATGGGATGCTGTTTACAGGTTGTGCTCCCAGAGACGAGAACATCAATATTCATTTTCACGTAACAATTTTGAACGTAATTAGAAACTAAATCAAGTTTTACGATTTGTTAAAAGTCTGTCTATGGAGTTTGGTGGGACTCCAACATATTTTCAAGATTTCTTTTTTTTTTCTTTGCATTTTACTCAAGATTATATAAAAGGGTTCAGAACAGCGTTTTATTTTGAAACTGCAGAGGTGTCCAAGTGCTTCACCTTCAATCAGCAAATTCACCACCATTGAACAAGATAGGCTCCTAAACTATACTTACCTCTGCACAAAAGAAAACATCAACAATTTGTCTCTTTTCTAGGCTCTCTCTGACTGTGCCGTGGAGCGCTGTGTGAGAAGAATGGCTGCTGCAAGGCCGGACGAGTGGGAGGTTGTTGGTGTAGACCCGTCGTCTTTGTGAATCAATGTTGCTTGAACGTCGATGTATTTTTGCTTGTACTTCAATCTTTGCCGTTCTACTGCGACATCGTTTGAAGATGCTTGATTTTTGACATCATATCATGCTCTCCCTCATGTGTCTGTCTGGGAGATTAACGCCGCCAGAATGGCAGCTGCCCTCCACTGGGCAACGTGTCTTTGAATGTGTTGCCCCACCACCAGTTTCCCCTGTCCGTCTGTCCGTCATGGACGCAAATCATGGAATACTCACGCTGACCTACTTTTCACTGCAAACTCCTTGTCAAATTACAAAATCAAATTGCCTAAAAATACTTATTATACTATTTTATGTATATAATTTGTTTTTTTGTTATACTTCATTTTATTTCTTTGTATTTTCTTTAAATCGATGTCTTTTGCTTATTCCGGGGGTAGTCTCACCATAAGCCTCCGTTCACCTGCCTGAACACTTTATTGTTCCATTAGATGTAAATGTTCTAGTTTATTTATTAACAAACAAAAAAAAAATACATAAACGAATAGATTTTTTTTTTTAAAAAAAGAACAAGAAAAATAAAGAAAATGTTTAAAACTTTAAAAGATATGTGACATATTTGTAATAAACTTTGGTTTTCTTAATATTTTAGTCAGTTTTAAAAAAAATAATATTCACTTAAATCTAGGAGAATGTAGACCACAGCAGGTAAAAAAATACAATATAATGTTCTTTTTTCTACTTAAAAAAATGTTTATTACTTAGATGTGTTCCAAGTGTCACACAGCTGGAAATATATGTGCAGCAAACTTTTTATGTTTCTTTAACCTCAAATTTGCACCCTTTTTGCCAGTTCATGAGGTTGTAGGTCACTATCCGGCTGATCTGGCTTGTAGTTTTGCCTTCCTGTTGTGTTTTGTACATCGGCCTTCTCCTGACCTCTTCGTGTCTTCCTGTTTCTCCTCACTTGCTGACATTTTCTGGTTGTGAATTGAGGGTGCAGTGTGGACATAGATAGATGTTATGTGTATGTAAAAACCACACTGACCATTTTACAGAACATTCCGTGGACACATACACATCACCATCACCACTGAATAAACAGGCTCTTGCTCCTCGGGGTGCTGGCAAACAGCTCCAGTCCAAAGACCTGCTCCCCTAACAGCACACTGCTTGTGCTCAGCCAAAGACTGGCCTTCCTGTCTAGACCAGTGGAGATAGGGTTAATGAAATCCTTTACGCTGTCTGAAAGCCGTCTGAATGTTGGTTGAGGCATCCATCCTCAACTTGCTACTGCTGGAGAAGACCTTCACACCCTTTGTTTCCTTTGACCCGCCCTCTCACTACCTCCTCTCCCTCCATCCTACATCTTTAAACACCAACATGCACACATTGGGGATTCTTCTCCACCGCATGTCCCTCGCGCACGCGCTCCATAATTCAGTGGAGAAGCATCGTTTATGAGAAAGTCCAAGAATAAATAGTGGTCAGCAGTTCAGCATGCTGGCTCCTCCAGCTCTGTAAATATGGATGACTGGTCCCAGGCTGAAGGAAAATGTGCGAGCTCTTAAACCAGCGCCTGCACAGCTCTGCCAATACGTGCACCTGGATGGTGTTAATCACAGTGTAACATAAACACCACTTCAAAACAACTGCACACACACAACCAAGTGTGAAAGCACACAAGCTTTCACCTTCATGCGTAGGGAGTCGAAACACATACAAGTTAGCTTTGTGCTATCACAGCCCCTGGTGACATCAGCATCATTTTGTCCAGGAGAAATATTACGCATCTAATTATATTTTGCTGTTCTCTACAACAGGATTATAACATAGCGAATGCCTAATATGAATTAAAACTAACCATTTATACAAGACACAATGACCTAACACGTCAAAACAAATCTGATAGATATGAGCACATTTATGTTTTTTTCTTATGTCAATAAGAAAATCTCTTTATTTCAAATATAATACTATAACAAGTCATTCTATGTTAGGGAAATGTTTACTGTTAAGTAATTGTGTTTTTTGTCAAGGGAAATGGTATAATTTCACAATAAATTGGGCCAATGTACTAGGTGATATTTAGAATTTTTTAACTTTATTGCAGAAAAAAGCATGCTACAGGGGATGAAACAAAGTGTGATAAGTTCAAACAGTTCAAAAGTATAACATAAAATAAAAATGTGTCATTGTCTAGGACACAGTTTCTGTAGAGTGACCGTGTTTATTAGAAATATGACTTTGAATTGTGAGTGGGACTGTTGGCGCAGCATAAGCCCGCCACCACTTCCTGTCATCCACTTGCTGACATGTTCTCTTGCTAGCTTACAGCTACTCATAACCCCAACTCAACATTAGCAGTGCAACTTAAATGGCAAGCAATTTCAGAGCTATCCAGCTGTAAAGTTTTGAGCCAGATGCCACGCTCAGACGAGGAAAACAAAAATGTACGTAGATCTCGTCGTCTACAAGTGGATTTTTCCGAATGGAGTGAAGCAGGGAGCTTGTGGCCCGCCGATTGAAGCTTCTACATCACAACTACAAGCTTTTTTCAATGGCATTTTTTGTCTCCTCCTGATTCTCTAGAATTTTAATAAATGA